>CM053609.1:20769831-20789671 GCA_028646535.1 Procyon lotor | reverse complement strand
TTGACTCTCTCTGCTTGACTTATTTCACTCCGCATAATCTCTTCCAGTCCTGTCCATGTTGATACAAAAGTTGGGTATTCATTCTTTCTGATGGAGGCATAATATTCCATTGTATATATGGACCATATCTTCTTTATCCATTCATCTGTTGAGGGGCATCTTGGTTGTTTCAACAGTTTGGCGGTTGTGGCCATTGCTGCTATGAACATTGGGGTACATGTGGCCCTTCTTTGTAATCCATCTGCTTCTTTGGGGTAAATACCCAGTAGTGCAATTGCAGGGTCATAGGGTAGCTATATTTTTAATTTCTTGAGGAATCTCCACACTGTTTTCTGAAGTGGCTACACCAGCTTGCATTCCCACCAACAATGTAAGAAGGTTCCCCTTTCTCCACATCGTCTCCAACATTTGTTGTTTACTGTCTTGTTGATTTTGGCCATTCTAACTGGTGTGAAGTGGTATCTCAGTGTGATTTTGATTTGAATCTCCCTGATGGCTAATGATGATGAACATTTTTTCATGTGTCTGTTAGCCATTTATATGTCTTCTTTGTAGAAGTGAATGCCTGACTTGTTTTAAAGTGATAAGGAGAGCCACCAAGAGTGGTCATGTATAGTGCATTGCATTTCAGGCCTCCTTGAGGACAGGTGTAGGTATTGCTGAAGTTGGATATGAAAAATGTCCAGAAATGACTATGTGACCTAAGCCCTTAATACTTTAACCAAGTATTAGTGTACTTTGAGATGCTTGACTTAGGCAGCAAGTATTGTAGCAGTTGTCAGATCTGAGCTTCTATGTGTCAGGTTCATAACTAGGCGCTGGGTAGGAATAATCTGCATCACTGGTGATGGTGAAATACTTGCTTGGTACATGGCAGTCAGCCTGGAATAAGGTGCTCCTGAATGAGGACTCAAAGAAACCCTATAATGATGTCTACGTCTTTAGTATGCAGTATTGATGAAATAGAGTGTTAGCTGCATTACTGAGCTTCCTCGTGTTATTAATTTTTGGTTGCTGCAGGTACTGGTAGCTCTTGCTTGTGACCTGGAACTAGACACTCTCCCCTGCTGTGCTGAGACACACAAATGGGCTTGGTTCCGAAGGTACTGCATGGCCTCCCGTGTTGCTGTGGCCCTGGACAAAAGAACACCATTGCCACGTCTTTTTCTTGATGAGGTATTGCATGTTATTTTGAAATCGCTTTTGGAATGTAAAAACATTCTCCTTTTTCAGCTGTGGTATAAAAAGATGCCAATATTTATGAGACACAGCAACATTCTCTTATAAAGGAATACCATAAAGAAAAAGCACATGGGTGAAAATGATTAAAGAGATACTGTGAATTTCAGTTAAAGTTTATTTTTAGTTTTATAAATATGTTTATTTATCAATACTATATTTATATTTAGTATTATAAAGATATAATAGATATTTTCAAATATCTTAGACTTTATATAATCATATTGGTTTTGCTTATTAATATAAAATCATAATTTTGATGTTGGTATTCTCTCAGATGGTTGGATAGGGATTACTCCTATATTCTTATCTTAATATTATTTGTTTTATTTTTGAGAGATGAGTGTTTGATGATCTCATAATAATGTTGTCTAGGTGGCTAAGAAAATTCGTGAGTTAATGGCAGACAGCGAACACATGGATGTTCTCCATGAAAGCCACGACATTTTTAAAAGAGAGCAAGATGAACAACTTGTGCAATGGATGAACAGGTTATTATATCAGAACCAAGAATAATGTTGTGTACTGGAGAAAGGTGTTTCATGCACAGTTCTTTTCCATGTCAATTGTTCACTTAATGTTTGTTGTAGGCGACCAGATGACTGGACTCTTTCTGCTGGTGGCAGTGGAACAATTTATGGATGGGGGCATAATCATAGGGGACAGCTTGGGGGCATCGAAGGTGCAAAAGTTAAAGTTCCCACTCCATGTGAAGCCCTTGCAACTCTCAGACCTGTGCAGTTAATTGGAGGAGAACAGACTCTCTTTGCAGTGACAGCTGATGGAAAAGTAAGGGTACATTTTCTGTGTCATATTGACATTAAGCTAAGAGACAGCTATGGCTAAAGTGCACTGTTGGGTCCACAGTATGTGTAAGGATTCTATATTGAAACATTATCTCAAGATTAATAGTACTTATGGTGTGCTGGAGGTGTTTATTATTCTAAATATTTCTGTATGATCTTCAGTGTATTTTATAACTATGGTTTTTATTTAGAAATACAGCCTACATAAAACAGTGTACTATTTGCATATCAGTAATACCTTAGAGTATTCCTTTTCTGTTTGCTATTGTAATGCTCTTTTAAAAAATTAATTGCTGTTAGTATGATGAAATGGTTGCTATTTATATATTGGCTTTATGTTTGGGTGACTTTATTTTACTCTTTTCTTTCCTTTGTATATTTCTCATATCTTCTTCATAGTCATCTAGAAATGAATTTTGTTCCTTTTCATTTCACTTCTTTTATTTTTTTCCTTTTGTGTGGAGGAAAGGAAGCTCATTGCGCTGGGTAGGAGTTGTGGTATAATACTGAGCAGGGTTAGTAGTTGTGGGCTTGTTCTTCTTAATCCAGGCTGCAAAGAAGATGCGGGGCTCGATCCCAGGACTCTGAGATCATGACCTGAGCCAAAGGCAGAGGCTTTAACCCACTGAGCCACCCAGGCACCCCTGGTTTTCTTTTATTCTCAAAAAAAAATAAATATAAAATAAAATAAAAAATAGAATATAAAAAAATAGAATATAAAAAATAAATATAAATATAAATATATATATTATATTTATATAATATATTTATATAAATATATTATATAAATATAAATATAAAATATAAAATATTTTATATAAATATAAAATAAAAAAAAATAGAATATAAAAAAGAAAAAAAACCTTGTATCTATAAAATATACAGGTTTGAGGGTATTATCAGATGCTTAATATATTGATTTCCCCTGATGTTGGGGATTTAAAGTCTTATGGGGACCCTGTGATTATAGTCCTTTTGTTTTTTTGACTTGTCTTCTGGGGGAGGTGCCTGGCGCATTGTTTTCCAGTCAATCTTGCTTGGGTTGAGTCACCCTGCCCCCTAATCAAGGGGCCCGAGCTCTGTTGAACCTGGTTTCTCAGTCTTTCGCTCTCTGAAGGCTTTTGGCGTTTTGTAGCTTTTTCTCCTTTTCAGAGAGTCTAAGGGAGAAATCTGCCTGTCAGTACCCAGACCTCCCTGTCACAGGGAAGCCTGAATCTGCTCCCCTCTGGGTTGTCCAGAACAGACACTCCCCTCCGCAAATCTTTCAGTGCAGCCTGTCTCAGGTGGTAAGCACTTGCAGTTCGGTGACTCTGCGAGCTCCCCTGCTTTCTGGGCTCCAGGCTCTGGCGGGGTGTGGCCAGATTCCTGTGGAGATTAGTGCAGGGGCAGCAAAGTTCTTGCCTTCGGGTGGTGCACCGTCCTGAGAGCACTGTACACAGAGAAAAGGTGCTGGCTCTGGGACCACAGCAGACTCCCTAAGGAGCTTGTAGGAGCGTGCACACCCCGCCCACAAAATGGTGCTGGGAGTGGAAAGCTGCAGGTTTGGAGTCACAGACTGAACCCCCGGCCCCCTCACCCCCACTAGTCTCTCTTAGAGGTGATTGGTGTCCTTCCTTGGAGCATGGGCCCAGGCCTGTGTCCATGACCAACCCCTTCCACTAGTTGGTCCTCAGAACCTTATGCTCTTTTTAAGCGTTTTTAACTTTAAGTTATTGCTGCTCCCCGACCACTGGGCGCTTTCCTTTGGGGTATTACTGTCCTTGCACCGCTTCTAGTGGCTCCCTCCCCCTTTTGTTTATCCTCTGATACCATTTGGAGTGTTCCCACTTTGCTTTACCTCTCTGCTGCTGTCTTCTGCTCCCGTGGAGATCCAGAAGTGAAAAATCTTGCTCCTCAGGCTTATTTCATGGTTGTTCCGCATGTTCTGGTAGATATCCAGCTCACTTTTGGGGACAGGTTGCAACAGGATCTCCTACCTCTCAGCCATCTTGCCCCCTCTCCAAGTGAATTTGGGATTTCTAATAGTCATAACTATTTCTTTCATTTTTAGAGTTTCAATAAAGCACAGAAAATGTT
The DNA here is from genome assembly GCA_028646535.1 of Procyon lotor. Classification (NCBI taxonomy): domain Eukaryota; kingdom Metazoa; phylum Chordata; class Mammalia; order Carnivora; family Procyonidae; genus Procyon; species Procyon lotor. The sequence continues at coordinate 20,785,550 of CM053609.1, read as the reverse complement.
AAATATTCTTCTGGTTTTTAATTTTTAATTTCATGTCTCTGTGGTAAAAATGTATATAACACTGATTAAGCTTGTTAATTACTAAAATATACGGATAAATTTGGATAAAAACCTGATATTTATATTTTTCTTGTCTTAGCTGTATGCCACTGGATATGGTGCAGGTGGCAGACTAGGAATTGGAGGGACAGAGTCGGTATCTACCCCAACATTACTTGAATCCATTCAGCACGTGTTTATTAAGAAAGTGGCTGTGAACTCAGGAGGAAAACACTGTCTTGCCCTCTCTTCAGAAGGAGAAGTTTACTCTTGGGGTGAGGCAGAAGATGGGAAGTTGGGGCATGGCAACAGAAGGTATTATGTGAAAAACATCATTTTTGATGTTATGCTTTCCTTTTATTGTTTTAGTTCTTGTGTAATGTATTGGCACTTTGTTTTTCAGAACAACATTTTTTTTTTCCCCCAAAAATGTTTATTTTATTTTTTCAGTGTTACAAGATTTATTGTTCATGCACCACACCCAGAGCTCCATGCAATACCAGAGCAACATTTATAATAATCTACTCAAGTTAAATGTTAATGACTCATTTGGCAGAAATAAGTTCGTGTTCCAGTATGTGGGATTGCCTACATGACCCTCCTGTTGAGGAGAAAATCAATTCTGAATTTTTGATTTTTTAGTACTAAGTATGTTGAGCTTCTCTTTGTCCTTCTTCCCAAGTTCCTTTCCTCTGATGCTGAGTAATTCACTGAATCACAGTTGGCACTTTGGTACCATATGTGATACTAAAGCTGTAAATACAGAGGAAATGGAAGGGGACACGCAAATGACAGTATTTTTTAAACAAAGCAACCAGACCCTCTAGTTTTTAAAAATTAATGGGAACTACCAGGCCAGTTGGAGTAACGAGGACCTTCGCATACAAATAACTTAAAGCACCAGATTAAATACATGAAACCACAGCCCTAAAGATACTGGATAAGAGGCAGTAAAGTTATGTACGGTAATATGCAGAAGTGAATACCGACAGTCACGTGTATATGAGGAGAATAACTGAGAGGCCAAGGAAAAAACCACCCAAAAGGATTAGAAGAATGGTCCACAGAGCTCATAGAGGGCAGATGATAGACTTTGTTCCCAAAACCTGATAATTCCCAGGGCATTGGTTAGAGGATTAAGAATGATTGTGCACAAAAATGGGGAAAAAAATAAAACATAGACTGTATTGCCCTGATCCTGCCAATAAAGCTTAAAAGCAAGACCTGAAAGGATTATACTATTTATAAGGAACCATAAACTCAAGAATATCTTTATGAATACAAGCATATCAAGCATTCAGCAAGATAAACTTTACAGTGTTCTATATCCAATCAGAAATTATCAGGCATGTGTCTCTTCAACAAGTAATGTTGGGAAAATTGGATCTTCAAATGCAAAAGAATGAAATTGGATCCTGGACATATACCACTTACAAAAATTAACTCAAAATGGATTAAAAACTTAAATGTAAATGTAAGACCTGAAGCTGTAAAACTTCTAGAAGAAAACAGAGAAAAAGCTCCTTGACATTGGTATTTGCAGTGATTTCTTTGGATATGACACTAAAAGTGCAAGCACCAAAAGCAAAAATAAACAAGTGGGACACATCAAACAGCAAAAGAAGCAATCAACAAAACAAAAAGGCAGCCTATAGAATAAGAGAAAATATTTGCAAACCATATAACTCGTAAGGGATTAATGTAGAAAATGTGTAAGGAACTCATATAACTCAATAGCAAAAAAATAAAACAAAAAACAACATGATTAACAAATGAGGAACGGACCTGAATAGACATTTTTTTTCCAAAGAATACATACAGATGACTCATAGGTAATTGAAGTTTCTCAACATCACTGTTCATTAGGGAAATGCAAATCAAAACCACAATCAGGTATTAGCTCACACCTGTTAGAATGGCTATTATCAAAAAGACAAGAAATAGGAAGTGCTGGTGAGGATGTGGAGAAAAGAGAAACTTTGTACACTGTTGGTGGGAATATAAATTGGTGCAGCCACTATAGAAAAACATAGAAAAAAAGATAGAACTACCATATCATCCAGCAATCCCTCTTCTGAGTATATATCTGAGGGAAATAAAATCATTGTCTTGAAAGGATCTACACTCCCATGTTCAGTGTGGCATTGTTTACAATAGCCAAGACATGGCAACAACTTAAGTGTTCATCAGTAGATGAATGAATAAAGAAAATGTGAGGTCGTGTGTGTGTGTGTGTGTGTGTGTGTGTGTGTGTGTGTGTATTATTCAGCCATAAAAAAGGAAATCTTGGTATTTGTGATAACTTGGATGAACCTTGAAGACATTATCTTAGATGAAATGAGTCAGAGAAAGAGAAAACACTATGATCTCACTTATATGTGAAAAAACTTGAACTCATAGAAATAGAGTAGATTGGTAGTTACCTGGGGCTTGAGGTTGGAGATTTGGGAGATGTCGACAGAGTGTACTAACTACTGTAAGTTACTCAGTACTTACTCAGTACTTACTAAGTACTAAGTTGAGTAACTTACTCAGTACTAACTGAGTAAGTTATGGGGATTTGATGTACAACATAGTGACTGTAGTTACCAAAACATTTTATTGTATCCTTGAAAGTTGCTAAGAAAGCGTAGATCTTAAATGTTCTCACCACACAAAAAAATTGTTTTTGAGGTGATAGATTTGTTAACTAAACTTACTGTGATAATCATTTTGTAATGAATACATGTATCAAATCATCATTATACACCTTGAATTTATATAATTTTATATATCAGTTATATATCAAAGCTATATAAAAATTATCAGGCATACAAAAAGGCAGGAAAAATACAGTCCATATAAGGAGAAAAATCAGTCAATTAAAACTGACCCAGAAATGACATAAGTGATATTACTAGATAAGAATGTTAAAACGGTATTTTAACCACATGCCTATATTATTAAGAAACTTCAGGGAAAACTTGAACATTTTAGAGACTGAAAGATATTTAAATGCTTTAATCAAAGTCTTTTTTTCCCCAAACATGTTTATTTTATCTTTTCAGTGTTACAAGATTAATTGTTCATGCACCACACCCAGTGCTCCATGTAATATGTGCCCTCCTCAATACCCACCACCAGGCTCATCCAACCCCCTGCCGCCTCCCCTCCAAAACCCTCAGTTTGTTGCTCAGAGTCCACAGTCTCTCATGGTTCATCTCCCCTCTGATTTCCCCCCACTCCCTTTTCCCTTCCTTCTCACAATGCCCTCCATGTTTTTCTTTATGCTCAGGACATAAGTGAGACCATAAGATAAATGGCTCTTGCTGCTTGACTTATTTCACTACCCATAATCTCTTCCAGTCTCGTCCATGTTGATAGAAAAGTTGGATATTCATCCTTTCTAATGGAGGCATAATATTCCGTTGTGTATATGTACCATATCTTCTTTATCCATTCATCTGTTGAAGGGCATCTCAGTTCTTTCCACAGTTTGGCAATTGTGGCCATTGCTGCTATGAACATTGGGGTACAGGTGGCCCTTCTTTGTAATGCATCTGCTTCTTTGGGGTAAATACCCAGTAGTGCGATGGCAGGGTCATAGGGTAGCTCTATTTTTAATTTCTTGAGGAATCTCCACACTGTTTTCCAAAGTGGTTGCACCAGCTTGCAATCCCACCAACAGTGGAAGAGGGTTCCCCTTTCTCCACACCCTCTCCAACATTTGTTATTTACTGTCCTGTTGATTTTGGCCATTCTAACTGGTGTAAGGTAGTGTCTCAGTCTTAATGATATATGTCTGAAATGAAAAGTACAGTGCACATTTAATATAGATTAATGTATAATCTGTTTAGTACAGATTAATGTATATTTATATACAATGTTTAATACAGATTAAACATTGCAGAAGAAAAAATCGATGAACTTGATGACCTACCAATAGAAAATAAAACACAGAAATGAAATACACATACATAAAATGAACATAGCATCAGTGAATTGTGGTGGATACAGAGCCTCAGGTGGCCTATTATATGAATAATTTGGCATCACCAGATGAAGATGAGGGGATTTTGAAAAATAATGACTATAAAATAACCAAATTTGATGAAAACTGTAAACTCACAGATTCAAGAAGATCAAAGAACTTCCAGCAAAAGGAACATGAAGGAAACTTACCAAGGCACATCATAATCAAATTGCTGAAGACCACTGATAAAGAGGAAAAAGTCATAAAAGCAGCTAGAGGGAAAAATATATGTCCTATATATAGAAAAAAGATAAAGGATGACAGCAAATTTCTTACAGAAACCAATGCAAGCTAGAAGACAGTGGAGATACTGAAAATAAAAATAACTGTCAACCTAGAATTTGTTTACTCTATGAAATTATTTTTTCAAGAATAAAATTGAAGTAGACTCATTCTGACATAAAAAAGCTGAGAGAATTCAACACCAACAGACCTGCACAACAAAAATGTTAAAGGAATTACTTCAAAAAGAAGGAAAGTTATATCAGATGGAATTAGGTTTCTATATGAATGAATGGGGAAATTGCTGCATGGGTTAATTAATATAACTTTTTCCTTACTGTATAAATATTTTTAAAAGTAAATATTTCAAGGATAAAATAAAAATGAATTAAGATGCATAGAAGTAAAATATATAGCAGTAATAAGAGGAAGACAACAGCAACACAGAAACTTGGGGGTAGGAAATAGAAGTATGCCACTGTGATGCTCTTATACTATACATGATGTAGTATATGCCTTCAGATTAAACTGTAATGGAGTGGTATTCTACACACCCTAAAATAAATATTAATATAATGCAACAAAAAGGTTTACTTAAACCAACAAAGAAGTTAGAGTGAAATTGTAAAACATACTCTAAAGAAGAAAAATCGAGTAAACAGATGGGACAAGTAGGAAAAAGATAGCAAGATGTAGATATAAGCCAACATATATTAACAGTAACATCAAATGTAAATGGTTTAAGCACTTCAGTTAAAAGTCAGAAGTTGTCAGAATGGATATAAATGCAAGATCAAACATATTTTAAAAACTAATTTTTAACTATTAGACACATAAATAGATTAAAAGTAAAAAGATGGAAAAATATATACCATGGAAAAATATATACCATGTTAACACTATTCAAAAGAAAGCTGGTATGCTTGTATTAATATCATACAAAGTAGATTTCACAGCAGAGAATAATGAGATAAAGGATCAATTGGTAATTATGAAGTAGTCAGTCATCAGGGGGACATAATATCTTAAATGTTTGCACAACTAATGATAGACCTTTTGAATACATGAAATTAAACAAATTGACAGAGTTGCAGGGAGAAATAGACAAATCCACAGTTACGGTTGGAGATTTTAATACCCTTCCCTCAATAAGTGATAAAACATGTAAATAGAAAATCTGTCAGAAGACTTAAACAACTCTTGTCAACTAACTTGATCAAATACTCATTTATAGAACACTCGATTTAGCAAAAGCATTTTCTTTTCAACTACATGTGAAACAACTACCAATATAGACCAAAATTTGAGCCAAAAAAACAAATCATATACATCAAGAGTACTCAAGTCAAATAAACTATATTCTTTGACTCTAATGGAGTTAATTAGAAACCAATAATAAAATCTCTGGGATATCTTCCAACTACTTGGAAAGTAAATAAAACCTTTCAAAATAACTAGTCAAAAAGAGAAGCAAAAGTAAATCAGAAATGATTTGACCATGGGGTGCCTGGGTGGCTTGGCTGGTTAAGTGTCTGCCTTCGGCTCAGGTTATAATCCCAGGGTTCTGGGATTGAGCCCCACATTGGGCTCCCTCCTTTGAGGGGAGCCTGCTTCTCCCTCTCCCCTGCCTGCTGCTCCCTCCCACCCACCCCTACTTGTGCTCACGTGCTCTCTGTCAGATCAATAAATAGAATCTTTAAAAAAAAAAAATGGTTTTTGACCTGAGTGAAAATGGAAACAGAATGTAAAGAATGTATGTGATTCAGCAAAAGCAGTGCTTAGGAGATTTATTAGCATGAAATGCCCTTTTTTTATTTATAAAAGAAACATGGTTTTTAATGACTTCAATTTACACCTTGAGACCCTAGAATAAGGACAAATGCAACCCAGAATAAGCAAAATAAAGGAAATAAGGAAGATCAGAGTGAGAATCCATGAAGCAGAAAATAGAACAATAGAGAAAAATCAAAGAGAACAAAAGTTATTTTTTGAGACAGTCAATATAAAACCTACCTCTAGACTGATCAAGAAAAAAAGATTACACAAATTATAGCAATATCAAGAATGAGGGAATTTCATCACTGCAGAATGTACAGCTGTTGAAAAATGAAATATAATAAACATCTTTATGCCGACAAATGCAACTTTTAGATGATATGGACAAATTCCTCAAAGGACACACACTCTTTAAAGCTCACTCAATAAGAAATAGATGACTCAGATAGCTTTGTGTCTATTTAAGTAATTGAATTTCCCACAAATAAACAGGTGATATGTTTTCTGCCACATATATAAGTAATAGATAATACCAATTCTTAAACTATTTTAGAAAATTGAGGAGGTTCATTCTCCCCAGTTCTCTTTGTGGATAGCTTTGGTCTTATATGAAAATCAGATTCAGACATTAATAGGGAAATACAGACCAATGTCCTTCATGAAAGTAGATATAAAAATTCGTAACATTTTAGAAAATTGAATCTCACAATATATAAAAGGCTAATACACTATGACCAAGTGAATTTTATGTCAGAAATTGCATAATTGTTTTTTAACATTGGAAAATAAATCAAGTAAAAAAGAAAAACCATATGATCATCTCAGTAGATAAAGAAAGGAAAAGTATTTGACAAACTTCAACATCGTTTCTGACAATTTTCACCAATCTAGGATTAAAAATGAAAACTTCTGTGACTTGATGAAAAGCATCTCTGTTACATGTAGAGCTAATAAAATACTTAATAGTGACAGACTGAACCTCCCCTAATTTTGGGAAGAAGACAAGATTCAATATTGTACTTCAAGATTAGCATATGCAGTATAGCAGTATAAAAAAGGCATTCAGATTGGAAAGAGAATTAAAGCTGTCTATTTACATGTAGTATAATTGTTTATATGGAAAATCCATGCTGTCTACAAAAAAGCTACTAGAAGATTAGCAGGGTTGCAGGATCAATAAATAAAAGGCAGTTGCATGTCTTTATACATATGCAAATGTAATCAGAATTTAAAGTTTAAAAAATTAATTTATATTACCCTCCTCCCAGAATTGAAATAGTAAGGGACAAATTTGATCAAGGTGGGGAAAAAAAACAAAACCATGGAGGACTTATAGGCAGAAAACAATAAAATACTGATGGAGATTTTAAACACCAAAAATCATGCAAGAGAGTATACTCTGTGTTCTAGGATTAGAAGACTCAATATTGTTTTGTCAGTTTTCCTCCAATTAACCTATAGGTTCTACTCCTTCCCAATTAACATGTGTGTAGAAATTGACAAGCTGATTGTAAAATTCATGTGGAAATACAGAATACCTAGAGTAATCAAAACAACTTGGAAAATAAGGAACAAAGTTGGAGGACTAATACTACTTCAAGCCTCATTTTAAAGCTGCAATAATCAAGACAGTATAGTATTGTAAAAAGAGAGAAATATATCAGTGGAACACAACAGAGTCTAAAAATGTATCACAAATGCTGAATAATGACGGTAGGAAAAATGAAGCTTGATTTCTCCCTTATAACTTCCAATGCACATTTTACAAAAGTGCAGACATTTTATTGGAGAACAGAGCCTTTTCAACAAATGGTCTTGAACAATTGGATTACCATGTAACAAGCAGTGAACTTATTGCACCATATCCAGAAGTAACTCAAAAGGGTTGGTAGTCATAAATATAAAACCTAAATCCAAAAACTTCTAGAAGAAAACATGAGACAAAACCTTTGTGACTTAGATCAGACAAGGATTTTTAGATAGAACTTCAAAGACATGATCCAGTAAAGAAAAACAGGATAAATTTGACTTCATAAAGATGTGAACTTCAGGTTTTCAAAAGATGGATTGAAAAGACATCCTACCGACTGAGAAAGCATTATTTGTTATAATACATCTGGCTAAGGTCTTATATTCAAGGTTATAAAGAGCTTTCAAAAGTCAATAAGAAAACAAACAAGTTTGCTATCAGTGCTTGCCACATTGTAGGCTAGTTGACCTTCAAATGATAAAACTCCTTAAATGAAATGTTGATTTATAGCAAGGGTGGGCAACTTGTTTTGGTAAAGAGCCAGGTAGTAATAAATATTTTAGGCCAGCCACATACAGTCTTTGTTGTATACGCTTCTTTCAGTTTTTGTTTTTGTTTTTTTAACAGCTCTTTAAAAATATAAAATTCATTCTAGGCTAATTGGCCTTTCAGAAACAGGCCATGGGCCAGATTGGCCTGCATTTGGGCACTAGTCTCCTGGCTTCTGATTTAGACTGAAAGTCTCTGCTCTCTGGCATTAGGACAGCTGGTATAAAAGGGGAGACATTTAGAAAATTATGAAATTTTGAGTTCAGGTCTGAATGATTGTTCTTAATTAACAATTGATTTGAGAGGTGTACATTAAACAAGTGAACAGCAAACCAAAAGCCTAGTATTTAATATTTTTAAAATATTTAAGAATAAAACTATTATAGTTATCTTTGGTGACTTTTTTTGCAGTCCATGTGACCGCCCTCGAGTCATTGAGTCTCTGAGAGGAATTGAAGTAGTTGATGTTGCTGCTGGTGGAGCCCACAGTGCCTGTGTCACAGCAGCAGGGGACCTCTACACTTGGGGCAAAGGCCGGTATGGCCGCCTGGGACACAGCGACAGCGAGGACCAGTTAAAGCCAAAGCTGGTGAGAACGCACCTTAAAAAGGTGCTCAGAGGCCTGGGGTGGCTCTTCACACCCTGACTGTTGAAGGTGGTGGGGGAGGCAGATATGCCATTATGATTTTTAAAAAGTCAAAAGTATTTCCTCTTCTAGTTTCTTTTATTTTAGAGTTGATGGCCTCAGCTTCATTATTTACAAATAGGTTTTATATTCAGTGGGTCATTTAAATAGGGTAGTATTTGAAATACTACCTTTTATTTATACCTTATTTTATATATATATATATATATATATATATATATATATATATATATATATATATATATATAAATAAATAAAACTTGGCATCTAGCTAAAAGCTTTGGCTTCTGGAAGGCCCACTGTATTTTGAGTGAGGGAGTAAATAAGACTTCCTGATGTGGTAGGACTGGCTCACTGGGGACACTGATTCCTGCCTCCTATAGTTTAGATTTATTTGGTTCAAACAAATGAAGGTGTTTCTGTCTTATCTTACAAGATTATTAAAATTGCATGTTCTTTGCAAAGGCTTAAAACAGCCTTCCCTGCCCTCCACACACACACACAAAGAGCATTGCAGTACTTACACTACTTTAAAGCCTTTCCTGGGGTGCATGGGTGACTCAGTCGATTAAGTATCCGACTTGATTTTTGTTCAGGTCATGATCTCAGGGTGGTGAGATTGAGCCACTCATTGGCCTCTGCACTTAGTGGGGAGTCTGCTTGAGATTCTTTCTCTACCTCGCCCCCCCCACTCTCGAGTGGATGTCTGCTTTCTCTATCTCTTCCTTTCATTCAAATTAAGTAAATCTTTTTTTTTTTTTTTTTTTAAGATTTTATATATTTATTTGACAGAGAGAGAGAGCACAAGCAGGGGCAGAGGGAGAGGGAAAAGCAGGCTGAAATGGGGCTCAATCCCAGGACCCTGGGATCATGACCTGAGCTGAAGGCAGACACTTAACTGATGGAGCCACCCAGGTGCCCATAAGTAAATCTTTTTTTAAAAATTAAGAAAAATAAAGCCTTTCCTTAGATAAACTTCCTTTCTACTGTAGTCAGATAACCTTGATTCCTTTTTTTGAAGGTGGAGGCGCTGCAGGGCCACCGCGTGGTTGATGTTGCCTGTGGCAGTGGAGATGCCCAGACCCTCTGCCTCACTGATGATGATACTGTCTGGTCCTGGGGGGACGGGGACTATGGCAAGCTTGGCCGAGGAGGCAGTGATGGCTGCAAAGTACCCATGAAGGTATTTGTGTCTGCACATTGGAAAAAGGCATCTACCCAAAGATCCTGGGATGGTTCCAGGTCTTTCTGGAGCTCTTAGAGCCCCTTGGGCCCTCCCAGGAGCACAGAAGCTTGCTGCCCCATCCCCCTATGTGTGCCTCTCAGCACATCTTACCTTCTTTGCAGAAAATATAATGAGTAATTGAGTAAAAAGTGAGTGAAAGGCCCAAAGGTATTGAGATATCTTAAAGTGCTATTTGTGCTGTCTTGGAGAATTTATGTAATTTAGTGAGACTTGTGATTTTATGTAGTATGTAGACCTGTTTGAGGAAAAGGATAACAAATTCTTCACAGTATTTTCAGTTTACAGAGTTCTATTGCCATGAATGTAATAGTCCTTGCTGAAAAGTTTGCATCTGGTTTAGCCATAGGCTGTTTTTTTTTTTTTTTAAAGATTTTATTTATTTGACAGAGAGAAACACAGCGAGAGGGAACACAAGCAGAGGGAATGGTAGCGGGAGAAGCAGGCTCCCCGCTGCGCAGAGAGCCCAATGTGGGGCTTGATCCCAGGCCCCTGGGATCTGACCTGGGCCGAAGGCAGACGCTTAACGACTGAGCCACCCAGGCGCCCCGCCATAGGCTGTTTTAAATGGACATCCTATCACAAGCTAAGAGAAGAGGCTACAGGCCTGGGTTGGGGGTTAGATTGCTCTTCTCCATGTGACCTGCATGATTCCGAGCAATTTCTTAACTCTGTGAGACGGTCTTGCCCTTGTGAATGAGCAGTTGGCAGAGATGAAGTTCACTGATGTGTTTAGATCATGTGCTGACTGCTGTGCTGCCTGCAGTGTGCGTGAACATGACCGGGCCATTTAGCTGAGGTGCTTTGCTGTGGATTTGAGAATGTATGTGCTGTGAAAGAACACTAGAAAGTGTTCTCTCCTTGGTATCCAATCTTGTTAGGGATCTGGGACTGTGTGTGCAGAATAGAGAACCCCACTGTGCACAGGCAGCCCTGGGGGGCAGCATTCTACTTAGAGGCCCCCTCAGCTGGGATGAGAGCCTAGGCTAGAAGTGCACAACTTTTCTTTCCAGAGCTGTGCTGCTCAGTACAGTAGCTGTTGGCCACACATGGCTATTTAAGTTTAAATTTAACTCAGTTAAGAGTAGGTAAAGTTACAGTTCACTTCCTCGCTCACACTGGCCGCATTTCATATGCTCAGTAGCCGCATATGTCTGGTAGCTTCCTTTTGGGCATTGTGGACACAGCACATTTCCATCACTGCAGAGAGTGGTTTTGCCTGATGCTGTTTGCAGCCAAAGCCTGGTGCTTTGGAGGCACCCCTGTGCCCTGGTGGGCACTGCTGGAAAACCAGAAGCTCAGGGCTTCTTCCTCAGTTTTAATCATCTCATGATCCTTTTCTCTTGCAGGTGTATAGTATTTTAACCATGTTACAGGTTACTTAGGGTTTCCAGATTTATGGAAAAACTGTCTGTTGTGGACTTTATTATGCTTAGGAAAGCTTAGACACAGGCTTTGAACCTTCAGGGATTAGGATGTTGGACATTGCAGGGCTGGGGATCATTACTGCTGTTATTTTGACAGAGGTGAAGGTGAGAGGAGAACTGAGAGAATAGATTGTTTTAATTAAATTTAAAATCAAATATGAGGACTTAAGTCTGAGAACAGTCACAGATAATAGGAGCATAGCTTGGTGGATGAGAAAAGTGATGACTAGGTTAGTGAGCCATCGTGAGACTTCTGGGTATTGGCTGTGAAGGGCCTGGACCCCAAGTTTCCAGGGGAGGAAGTGAGTTCCAATACTAGCCTGACCAAGGTCATATTTAATTTAATTAACCTGGATAGATGGATAGGGCGTGTCTAAAGGCCAGATCCCTGGTCCTCTTGGCCAGCCCTCCTCCCCATGGCTTGCTATTCCTTGCCTGTAGGCCTGTGGGGTCTGAGAGGGCTGGAGAGCAGAGAAGTACAGGGCTTACTGGAGAATGGGACGACCACACCACAAAGAGAAATGGAATTGGGAGAGTGGATTCTAGGGGAAAATGATCACAGACCTTCAACTGTGACATGTCCATTTTTAGTGACACGTGCTGGGTCTCATTGTTCAGTAGCATGGGCTCATGGCCAAGTGTCACCATGCCAGGCATTCCTGCTCCTGAGAATACTTACTTGGTTAAGTGGAGTAGAATTTTAAGTTGTATGAAATATTTGACCCAAGTAAGGATTTTCAGAATTCCTTATTAGATTTAGTTCAGTCTCTATGTGGTTGCAGCCATTAGCAAAAAACCTTGATTCAGTCTAATTGAACCTTTTTTCCTTCTAGATTGATTCTCTTACAGGCCTTGGAGTGGTTAAAGTGGAATGTGGGTCCCAGTTTTCTGTTGCTCTTACCAAATCTGGTGCTGTTTATACTTGGTATGTAAGATTCTGTTTGTTTAATATCACTAAAACTGGTTTACTAATGTGAAGTTATATTAACTGACATACCATAGACTGAGATGTAACTTTTATAGCAGGCTGTGATTTGTGTCCTGAAGTATGGTGCTTAAACCAGGAGGGTGGGGCAGGTTGGTAAATGACAGGGCCTTGCACTCATAATTCTATACTTCCTTTTGTGCAGGGGCAAAGGTGACTATCACAGGCTAGGCCATGGATCTGATGACCATGTTAGAAGACCTCGGCAAGTCCAAGGGTTGCAGGGGAAGAAAGTCATTGCTATTGCCACTGGCTCCCTGCACTGTGTGTGCTGCACTGAGGATGGTAGGTGGGAGGCCCAATGTTGCAACACAGAGGCCTTTGAAATCTAAGAGGTTGCTCAGGAATAATACATGCTGCTGTAAGGGGTGAGGAGCAATTATATTATATCTGAGAATTTCTGTGGTGAGCAGGGCTCTGGCTCTTGTCATCTTCAGTCCCGGGTTTTAACACCTGTGAATATGTTATATTTCATGGCTGTGCAGAAAAGAGTTAACAGAGCACATCTGATACTGCTGTCCGTAGGAAGGGCTGCTTGCAAGGTGGCCCTCAGCTGGCCTCTGGGAACCTGAATTTTGGGGGGCTTCCTCCCTTCCCTAATTGCCAAGAGTCCTTGCTGTGCCTAAACTGCAGTGTGGTCTCTGCTGAAACCTGTTTCCTGGAACCTGGCTATGTGCCAGGCGGAAGTGTCCATGTGTCAGCCCTAGTGAAAACCCTGGGTGCCAAAGTCTCTAATGAGCTTCCTTGGTAGATAGCACTTTACATGTGTTGTCACAACTCATTGCTAGAGGAATTAAACTTGTCCTGTGTAACTCCATTGGCTCAGGATCATTGGAAGCTTGTATCCAGTTTATCTAGACTTTGCCCCATGTGCCTTTTCCCTTTGCTGATTTTTCTTCATGTCCTTTCACTGTAATTGTAGCTGAGTATGACTGTATGCTGAGCCCAGGGAGTTTACCCAGTGAATGAGCAAACCTGAAAGTGGTCTTGGGGACCCCAGCACAATGGCAAAAGGGATTGTACAGATGGAATTAAGGTTGATAATCAGCTGACATTACAATATGGAAATTATTCTGGATTAGTAGGTGGGCTAGGATAATTACACAGATCCTTCACAGCAGAAAAGGAAGCAGAAGAGTCAGTCAAAGAGATGTGACAGAGAAGAGGCAGGAGAGGTTTTTTGAAGTGTGAGGTCTTGATCCACCTTGTTGACTACAAAGATGGAGGAAAGGGCCCAGGGAATGTGGGCGGCCTCTGGAAGCTAGAAACGGTGTCAGCTGACAGCCCACAAGGAAACAAGACCTTGGTCCTCCAAAGAACTTAATTCTCCCAACAGCTTGAATGAGCAAGGAAATGGGTTCTCTCCCCTAGAGCGTCCAGAAAGGATGCAGCCTGCTGATACCTAGCTGTTAGCCTAGTCAGACTCATGTTGGACTTCTGATCTACAGAACTGAAAGAACTGTTTAAGCCAGTAAGTTATGGTAATTTGTATGGTAATAATAGAAAACTAGTGTACCATCTTTATTAAAACAGCCATTTCCCCATTTCTTTCTTTTAAAGACTTTGGTGAATTATATGAACATGTATTCTTCAATTGTTTCATTTATGGAAGAATTTCATATATGAATAAATAATTTTTATGGCCTGTTGTGCACTGACGTTCTTAATCAAGAACTTAGAATACATGTTTTAATTGCTTCATTTTCATTCTTTAAATTTTTGAAGCAAATCACACACTTAGAGAACAGTTTGAAGTGCAGTACAAAGACTTTTTTATAATCCATGTGAGAGTCAGGTACTGCCCATCATTATGAACATTTGAATGTTTATTTCCTACAAACTGGGACACTGCTAAACAACCCAACATGGCTATACATTTGGGAAAGTCACACTGGTTATTACTACACCTGATCTTCACACTCAGCTGTGCTACAACACAGGTTACGTTTAGCTGAAACATGTTCTTGTCTCTTCTGCTTGGAAACAATCTTCAGTTGACTGTGACACTTCTATAGTCTTCGTGACTTTTTTGGACTGTGACACTTTGGAAGATTGTAGACTTGTTATTTTGTAGGACATCCCTCAATTTGAGTTTGTCTGATATCTCCTCAGTAGATTCAAGTTGCTCATCTTTGATCTTAATTCAAACTGTATTCTTTTTTTTTTTTTTTTAATTTTTATTAACATATAATGTATTATTTGCCCCAGGGTACATGTCTGTGAATCATGAGGCTTACACATTTCACAGCCCTTACCATAGCACATACCCTCCCCAATGTCCACAACCCAGCCACCCTATCCCTAACCCCCCACCTCCCAGCCACCCTTAGTTCGTTTCATGAGTCTAGGAGTCTCTTATAGTTTGTCTCCCTCCCCATCCCTTCCTGCTTCATTTCTCTCCCCCACACCCCCATAAACCCCCACCTTGCCTCTCAAATTCTTCATATTAGAGAGATCATGTGATATTTGTCTTTCTCTGACTTATTTCGCTTAGCATAATAAGTCGTTGCAAATGGCCAGATTTGGTTTCTCTTGATGGCTGCATATTATTCCATTGTATATATATACCACATCTTCTTTATCCATTCATCTGTTGATGGACATCTAGGTTCTTTCCATAGTTTGGCTATTGTGGACATTGCAGCTATAAACATTCAGGTGCACATGCCCCTTCGTATCACGATGTTTGTATCTTCAGGGTAAATACCCAGTAGTGTGATTGCTGGGTCATAGGGTAGCTCTATTTTCAACTTTTTGAGGAACCTCCATACTGTTTTCCAGAGTGGCTGTACCACCATGCATTCCCACCAAGAGTGTAAGGGGGTTCCCCTTTCTCCACATCCTCGCCAACATCTGTCATTTCCTGACTTGCTAATTTTAGCCATTCTGACTGGTGTGGGGTGGTATCTTACTGTGGTTTGGATTTGTATTTCTCTGATGCCGAGTGATGTGGAGCACTTTTCATGTGTCTGTTGGCCATTTGGATGTCCTCTTTGCAGAAATGTCTGTTCATATCTTCTGCCCATTTCTCGATTGGATTATTTGTTCTTTGGGTGTTGAGTTTGAGAAG
>CM053609.1:20724696-20769731 GCA_028646535.1 Procyon lotor | reverse complement strand
GATACCTAGCTGTTAGCCTAGTCAGACTCATGTTGGACTTCTGATCTACAGAACTGAAAGAACTGTTTAAGCCAGTAAGTTAAGCCTTGCCTTCCCTTTGCTCTTGCCTTCCCAAGCCTTTGGAGATGTTTCTAGGAAGAAGTTGCTGCGGCTGAGGTTGAAGAGGTTGCTGCCTGTGTTCTCCTCCAGATTTTTGATGGAGTCCTGTCTCACATTGAGGTCTTTGATCCATTTTGAGTCTGTTTTTGTGTGCGGTGTAAGGAAATGGTCCAGTTTCATTCTTCTGCATGTGGCTGTCCAGTTTTCCCAACACCATTTGTTGAAGAGACTGTCTTTTTTCCACTGGATATTCTTTCCTGCCTTGTCAAAGATCCGTTGACCATAGAGTTGGGGATCCATTTCTGGGCTCTCTATTCTGTTCCATTGATCTATGTGTCTCTTTTTGTGCCAGTACCACACTGTCTTAATTATTATAGCTTTGTAACAGAGCTTGAAGTCAGGAATTGTCATGCCGCTGACTTTCGTTTTCTTTCTCAACATTCCTCTGGCTATTTGTGGTCTTTTCTGGTTCCATATAAATTTTAGGATTATTTGTTCCATTTCTTTGAAATAAATTGATGGTATTTTGATAGGGATTGCATTAAATGTTTAGAATAGACATTTTCACAATATTTGTTCTTCCAATCCATGAGCATGCAACGTTTTTCCTTTTTTTGGAATTCATGCTGTATTCTTAATCCATTCTTAATTCATCAGGTGACATGCAATTTCTCTTTGTCCCATTACCAGAGGGGTTAACTTTAATCACTTGATTAAGGTGGTGGCTGCCAGGCTTTTCTGCTCTGAGCATCCTTTGTAACTAATAAGTATTTGGGAGGGTTTTTGAAACTATTTAAATATCTATTTCTCATTGAATATGTTATTTTCATCAAATGTTTAATAATTTTTTCATTTACATCTACGTGGGTCACATTGTTTCATAGTTTTTTCCCCAAATATGTTTATTTTTTCAGTGTTACAAGATTTATTGTTCATGCACCACACCCAGTGCTCCATGCAGTACATGCCCTCCTCAATACCCACCACCAGGCTCACCCAACCCCTACGCCACTCCCCTCCCAAACCCTCAGTTTGTTGCTCAGAGTCCACAGCCTCTCACGGTTCATCTCCCTCTCTGGTTTCCCTCCATTCACCTTTCCCTTCCTTCTCACAATGCCCTCCATGTTTTTCTTTACGCTCAGCACATAAGTGAGACCATAAAGTAATTGGTTCTCTCTGCTTGACTTATTTCACTCTGCATAATCTCTTCCAGTGCCATCTATGTTGATACAAAAGTTGGATATTCGTCCTTTCTAATGGAGGCATACTATTCCATTGTATATATGGACCATATCTTCTTTATCCATTCATCTGTTGAGGGGCATCTTGGTTCTTTCCACAGTTTGGTGATTGTGGCCATTGCTGCTATGAACATTGGGGTACATGTGGCCCTTCTTTGTACTGCATTTGCTTCTTTGGGGTAAATACCCAGTAGTGCGATGGCAGGGTCATAGGGTAGCTCTATATTTAATTTCTTGAGGAATCTCCACACTCTTTTCCAAAGTGGCTTCACCAGCTTGCTATCCCACCGAGTGTAAGAGGGTTCCCCTTTCTCCACATCCTCTCCAACATTTGTTATTTACTGGCCTGTTGATTTTGGCCATTCTAACTGGTGTAAGGTGGTATCTCAGTGTGGTTTTGATTTGAATCTCCCTCATGGCTAAAGATGATGAACATTTTTTCATGTGTCTGTTAGCCATTGGTATGTCTTCTTTGGAGAAGTGTCTGTTCATGTCTTCTGCCCATTTTTTTTTTTAAAGATTTTATTTATTTATTCAACAGAGAGAGAGAGAGATCACAAGTAGTTAGAGAGGCAGGCAGAGAAAAAGGGGGAAGCAGGCTCTCCGCCAAGCAGAGAGCCCGATGCGGGGCTGAATCCCAGGACCCTGGGATCATGACCTGAGCCAAAGGCAGAGGCTTTAACCCACTGAGCCACCCAGGCGCCCCTTCTGCCCATTTTTGATATGATTATTGGTTTTGTGAGTGTTGAGTTTGAGGAGTTCTTTATAGATCTTAGCTATCAGACCTTTGTCTGTAGTATCATTTGCGAATATCTTCTCCCATTCTGTGGGTTGCCTGTTTGCTTTGTTGACTGTTTTGTTCACTGTGCAGAAGCTTTTTATCTCGATGAAGTCCCAAAAGATCAATTTCTCTTTTGTTTCCTTTGCCTTTGGAGACATGTCCTGAAAGAAGTTGCTGGGGCTGATGTTGAAGAGGTTACTGCCTATGTTCTCCTCTAGGATTTTGATAGATTCCTGCCTCACATTGAGGTCTTTTATCCATTTCAAGTTTATCTTCGTGTATGGTTAAGAGAATGGTCAAGTTTCATTCTTCTACATATAGCTGTCCAATTTTTCCAGCTCCATTTATTGAAGAGATTGTCTTTCCACTGGATATTTTTTCCTGTTTTGTCAAAGATTATTTTACCATAGAGTTGCGGGTCCATATCTGGGCTCTCTATTCTGTTCCACTGGTATGTGTCTGTTTTTGTGCCAGTACTATGCAGTTTGGTGATCACCGGTTTGTAGTGAAGCTTGAAATCATGCAATGTGATGCCCCAGCTTTGTTTTTCTTTTTCAAACATTTCCTTAGCAATTCATCAGGGTCTTTTCTGGTTCCATACAAATTTTAGGATTGTTTGTTCCAGGCCTTTGAAAAAAACCGGTGGAGTTTTGATCAGGATGGCACTGAAAGTATAGATTGCTCTGGGCAGTATAGACATTTTAACAATGTTTATTCTTTGGATCCAGGAACATGAATGCTTTTCCACCTTTTTGTGTCTTCTTCAATTTTCTGTCATGAGCGTTTTGTAGTTCTTCGAGTACAGATCCTTCGCCTCTTTGGTTAGGTTTATTTCCAGGTATCTTATGGTTCTTGATGCTACAGTAAATGCAATTGATTCTCTAATTTCCCTTTCCATATTTTCATTGTTAATGTATTGGAAAGCATCTGATTTCTGTGCATTGATTTTGTATCCTGCCACATTACTGAATTGCTGTATGAGTTCTAGTAGTTTGAGGGTGGAGTGTTTTGGGTTTTACATATAAAGTATCATGTCATCTGCAAAGAGAGAGAGTTTGACTTCTTCTTTGTAACTTTATATACCTTTTATTTCTTTTTGTTGTCTGATTGCTGTTTCTAGTACTTCTAGCACTATGTTGAACAAGCGTGGTGAGAGTGGGCATCCTTGTCAGTCCTGGTGTCTTTAGAGGGGAATGGTGTTTAGAAGACAGATCAGGTCAATAGATATGCTCATTGCTTTTGCAATGTCACTGTTCCCAGGCCTTCTGAGTGGACAGAGCCAGGGAATACATATGTAAATAATATACAAGTTTGTATCTATGTTATTTTTTTTCTCCATATTTTTTATTCAGTATTTTTCATGTTGCTATTTCTTTTGCATTTCCATTAAAATTTAAGTTCTTTACATTAACAGGTTTTCCCTCTTGTGAATTCTTTGCTGTTGACGAAGGTGTGAACTCTGACTGAAGGCTCTCCCACACTCACTGCATTCATAGGGTTTCTATGGTGTCTATACTTTCATAGGTATCTCCAGTGTGGATTCTCAGGTGTCGAATGAGGTGTGAGCTCACTCTGAAGGTTTTCCCACATTCACTACATTCATAGTGTTTCTCTCTGGTGTGAATTCTCTGATGCAGGATAAGATGTGAGTTCAGGCTGAATGCTCTCCCACATTCTTTGCATTCAAAGGGTCTTTCTCCAGTGTGAATTCTCTGGTGTCTAATAAGATCTGAACTCCCCCCAAAGCCTTTCCCATGCTCATTACATTCATAGGGCCTCTCTCCAGTGTGGATTCTCTGATGCCTGATAAGCTTTGAGATATGTCTGAAAGCTTTCCCACATTCATTACATTGGTGGGTTTTCTCCCCACTAAAAATTGCTGCATGTTTAATAAGGTTTGGGCTCTTGAGAGATATTCCATATTGGTGAATTTTTTCTCCAGCATAAATTCTTTGATGCTTAATAAAATCTGGATTCCATTTGAAACTTTGGTCATAGGTACTGTGTTTATAAGATTTCTGGTGTTTCAATTCACTTGAATTCAGGTTTAAGCTTCTCTCACAACCATCATGGCTAATGCTACCTATAAGTGTATTTTTGTGGGTAAGGATATTACTAAAACCTCCATCCTGAGCAGATAATGGTCTCTGAACTTCCTCTGATTCTTTTTCCCATTGCTTCTTCAACCTGCCTGTGGACTTACAGGTGTCTTGAGGCTCAGCAGATCCTTCTGATATGAATCCTATAATTCTTCTTGATAGAATCCTCTGTGATTCCATTTTTTCATAAATGTCCAACTTTGGCATGGATCCACTGTTTTCACTCTCATTGCTGTCCAGCAGCAGGGGTGCTGAAGAACCATGAAGGGCCTTGGAGTCCACGGGCTGCAACTGGACGCTAAATGCTGGTCCAGGAGGCACCACCCTTCTCTTGAATATCTCTTGTCCATGTGCGTGGACTGGAACCTGGGCTACTGCTTCATCAGCGCCTCTCTCCAGATCTTCCAGTAGGGTAACCACCTTCCTCCCTGTTCTTGGGCTGCTGCTCCCACACCCGGGCCTGCAGCTCCTCGGGCAGGATGCTCAGGAACTGCTCCAGCACCAGCAGCTCCACGATCTGCTCCTTGCTGTGCATCTCGGGCCGCAGCCACTGACGGCAGAGCTCCCGGAGCTGGCTCACTGCCTCGTGGGGCCCGGGGGTCTCGTGGTAGCAGAACTGCCTGAAAAGCTGTCGGCAGAGCTCCTTCCTGAAGGGGTCACCTCTCTGGAGGGAAGTGTCCTGCCTCCAGACGAAATCTTCCTCTTCTATCTTCACTATCAGAAGTCCTTCGTCCTCCTGAAGGTTCTGAGCTGTAGCTTTCTTTGATTCTGTCGTCATTTTGGGATGAAATGTATTACCAGGAAACCCACTTCTGCTTCGTGAAAGGCCTTACTTAGTTTCAAGGGCTCTTCTCTCCTACAGGGTGGTTCCGATCGGACACTTCCTGTATCTATGTTATTTTCATATGTATATATGTATATTGAATACCACACATTCCCACCAAGACCCCAGGTTCTAGTTCTGTACCACATGGTTTATTCTAGTGTTCTTTCTTTCCATACTTATTTTTTTTTTAAGATTTTATTTATTTGACAGAGAGAGATCACAAGAAGACAGAGAGGCAGGCAGAGAGAGGGAAGCAGGCTTACTGCTGAGCAGAGAGCCCGATGCGGGGCTCAATCCCAGGACCCTGAGATCATGACCTGAGCCAAAGGCAGAGGCTTTAACTCACTGAGCCACCCAGGTGCCCCTCTTTCCATACTTATAACTCCTTTCTCTTTTAGTGAGAGTCCTAGATTTCATTATCCCTAATGCAGTGATTCAGTCACTCTGCCTCATGTGACCAGTGTCCCATCATTGCCTTTGCCCTCTCCCCTGAATGAATCTTCACCCATCTCTGGCTGTGAGTGCTCACTTTGGGCCACCCCTACACATGAGGTACTTGTCTCTGCTTTGGCCAATTCCTCACACTGGGACACCTGCTCTATGGAAGTTTTTGTCATTAGTGGACTCTGATTCTTTGCATCCATCTGTACCTCTGCAGAGAAGTCCTCTTCTCCTTACCTGTGGTATGACACCCACCCAGTAGCTTTAGTATTAAACCGTCCAGAATGGGAAGGGGCAAGACATAAGCACACTGTCCTTGATCATGCAGATATCACACCTTACAGAGTGCTTCTTTGTGGCTGCATGGCTCCATGAGGAGTCTTTGTAGATATGGCAACTAACATCATTTCTGTTTTAGTTACTGAGTGATCTGACCCTTAGAACAGTTTTCTGGTGGTGTTTCATGGTTGGGGTTTAGCATGGTACACCAAAACTATGATTCGTATCAACAGTGAATCTCATGTTTAGGTTATGAATAACTTCTAGGAAGAACTATGTTTCCTTTAAAAACTGGGGTTGTGTTTTTTAAAAACTGATTTTTTCTTCTCCATTTAACATAAAAAATTAATTTGGGCAATTAAGGTAGTACCATCTCAGAACTATTGCAGTTATGTGCTTAGTCCTGTGAACAAATGTTAAGACCAGAATCTGTGCCTTTTACTAGAAAAGGCATGTTGACCAGCAGGGACTGTCAAGAGTTCTGAGAAGAATGCCACCTCTTTGGGTGCTATGATTAGAGATATGTAGGTCACACATGAAGTTGACATTCAGATAGTTGACCATCAATACCCCATTGAAGGGAGTATGATTGTGATGGGAAGATGTTGGTGGTTGTGCATTCATTAGTCCTAGTATACAAGTTCTTTTTCTAAATTCACTTCATTTAGGAGAAGTTTACACATGGGGCGACAATGATGAGGGACAACTGGGAGATGGAACTACAAATGCCATCCAGAGGCCTCGGTTGGTAGCTGCCCTTCAGGGTAAGAAGGTCAACCGGGTGGCCTGCGGCTCAGCACATACCCTTGCCTGGTCAACCAGCAAGCCTGCTAGCGCTGGGAAACTTCCTGCACAGGTCAGTATGGATTGGGCCAGGTGGGCTAGGAGGTATGTAAGTAGTGACAGAATTACTATCTGTATTGAATTATGCATGTAGGTCACACTCACACTTCATTTTCCATTGTATATTTACAGAGGTGTTTTTGAAAAAAATATTTTCAGAATTCATCTACAAACTATGGCTTATCTGCACATTTGACTCCTAAGTTGACTTAATACAGTTTCAATGTTTCAGGTTCCCATGGAATACAATCACTTGCAGGAAATCCCCATAATAGCACTGCGGAATCGGCTTCTTCTGCTACATCACATCTCAGAGCTCTTCTGCCCCTGTATCCCCATGTTTGACCTGGAGGGCTCTCTTGATGAAACTGGACTTGGGCCTTCTGTGGGGTTTGACACTCTGCGAGGAATTCTGATATCCCAGGGAAAGGTACTCTTTTAGCAATCTTTGCTATAGGCAAAACTGGTAGTTCAGTTTTAATCCAACAAAAATTCCCAGACTAGGAATACATAGAATAAAGCTTATGCAGCAGGTGTTCGTTGAGCACCTACTATATGCCAGGCTCTGTTCTGGGTGTTCAGAACGCATCAGTGCAAAACATACAAAAATGTCTTCTCTTTTAGAGCTTATATTAAAAGTTAATAGTGTGGTGTGGCATTTTCCCATTGTAATCTCTGCCTCCCACCTCCCCAAAAGGGTGGGGTGGCTTGCAACACTAAACCTCCTTGGCAGTGTTCTCTGCTTGGCTAGCCTTGAGACATCATAGCAAATCCCCACTGGCAGCAGACAGGAAAAATGGGCTAACTTCTTCCCCAAGGATGTCCTGGAGAGGGTGCCAGATAGTCTAGATGATTTAGATGAAAGTTCAGTACCAGGATATATAGAGATTCCCTGTCAAAGGATAATTTAATAGGCTATGAATAGAATCATGCATGAGGGCACATAAAATCACAAGACAGATTTTTGACCCATAGATATTTGTAAAAATTTGAGCTTTCTAGAAATAAGGTGCCTGATTCAGGATTAAGTTTCTGGCAAGCAGGTTGACAGGATGTTCTAAAAGAACCATTGTGTAATAGGGGAAATATTTGTGTTGAAAAAAGCATGGAGGTCAGATTTGAGAGCTCCTAATTCTGAAGAGTCTATGATTCTGAGACGTATTTTGTGTCCTATTTTGTTATCAAAGATTAAGGGTTTTTTTAATTTAAATTTTATTTTTTTTAAAGATTTTTATTTATTTACTTGACAGAGCGTGCATAAGCAGAGGGAATGGCAGGCAAAAGGAGAGGGAGAAGCAGGCTCCCCACTGAGCAGGGAGCCTGAGGCAGGACTCTACCCTAGGATCCTGGGATCATTATCTGAGCAGAAGGCAGACGCTTAACCAATTGAGCCAACCAGGCACCCCTAATTTTTATTTTATTTTTTATTTTTTAAAAATTAATTTGTTTATTAGAGAGAGAGTGCCCCCACGCATGCAAGTGAGGGAAGAGTCAGCTGGAGAGACTCTCAAGCCGACTCCTTGCTGAGCATGGAGCCTGATGCAGAGCTCGATCCCATGACCCATGAGATCATGACCTGAGCTGAAACCAAGAGTCAGACGCTTAACCCAGGCTCCCCATATGGTGGTTTTTTTTTTTTTTTAATTATAATAAATCTAGATGTTTTGGAGTCCCATCCAAGCAGATTTTTTTCCCCTCAGGATTGGCTTTGTTTGCACTTAGCTGAAAGAGACTGATGCACCACATTTTCTTTTCTTTTAAGATTCTATTTATTCATCAGAGAGAGTGCATACAAGCAGGGGGAACAACAGGGAGAGGGAGAAGCAGGCTCCCCACTGAGCAGGGACCTGATGCAGGAATTAATCCCAGGACTCTGGGATTATGACATGAGCCACAGGCAGACACTTAACCGACTGAGCCACATAGGCATTGCCACACATTTTATTTTCATGGGTAGCTTAGAGACAAGTGGACATTGATAAGGATTGTGGTAATGGTAACATCTCTCTAATGGTGGGGAACAGAAAAAAGTGGTGTGTAGGTAACATTGATATGAACATTGATATGAAGCTTAACTTCAGCCATTTTTTAATAATATAAAGTAGGAAATTTGATCCTTTTACCTTTTTTTTAATCTGTCAGAGTAGAGGAGATAATAGGCAGTTAGGGTAAAAAGCTAACTGGGAGAAAACCACGTGAGAGGTAGGATGTGCTCCACACAGACTGCGTGAGTGTTCTGCAGGCTGTGAGCATGGGTGGGACAGCAGGAGTGCTAAGGGAGTCCAGCAGGCACCCTCAGTGGCGGAGAATGTGTAGTTGGCCTCTGTTCTGGTCCTGGGTAGGAAAGGATAATAACTGCTGAAAAATTTGGGGAGTGGATGTTGTTTGTGACCATGGAGAGTTATTACCAGGATACAATTTAGAGCACAGAAGTGAGAGAGCACCATAGGAGAGCCAGGCTGGGTGAGGCCATTTAGAGAAGAGAAATGCGTGTTCCTATGGAGGAAGGAACTTCCCTTGGTTCTGGCCTGAGCAGTTAGTAAAGCAGAGGTTAGGCAGGGTGGAGGGCAAAAGTAGCTGGTAGGTGTTACATAAGGGTGCATGGTGACGGATGCACCTCTGTGAGCCTCTGTTGCTGTGGTGGGTTCACCTCTGTGGGTTGGTTGTCTCTCTGACACCCTCACTTGATCTTCTTACTTCTGAGGCCACCTCCTTGGGCTGCTTAGGGCTCTTATCCTTCCTGCTTTCAGAGGTTGGAGTTCTGACTTGGGAGAGGGACCTAGACCCTGTTGCAGGTACCTTGGGCTTCCCTGGCCACCCTGGCTTTGGACAAGGGCAGGGTCATCCACTTGGCAGAGTTCTGGGATTCCCATTGATCCTACCTCCTTTGAGTCTCTTCAATCTCTTTCCCTACTCCTGTCCTCACTGCTATCACCTGTGCCCTAGTCCATAAGAGCATGGCAGTCCTGCCTCTATCTGGATGATGTTGGGCCCCACTGTCTTTTCTTGCTCTCTTGCCCTGGGTATTCCAGGTTTCTTTCTGTGTATGGTGCCTATATGTTCCCTCATTCATTGGTATTCCCATCCTCACCCCACGCCTGGCCTCACCTACAGGACTCCCTGGCCCTGCTATTGTTTTGTGGTTTTATCAGGATCATGACACTGAGGCATAGTGTTTAATGTCAGTCCTGCCATGTGGACTTGTGCTTTGTCTGGGAGCCCTTGGTTTTCTAGTCGATCCACTGGGTCGATCGGCCTGGCGAGTCCGAAATCAGAGCAGACATGTGCCAGTCTCTGGACCTCCCCCAGAGTGTGGTGGGCTCCTCTTCTAAATAGTGGGCAGGTAGCACTGGTGGGCCTCTGCATAGGTTTGTGCATGGGTTCCAGGCTGTGACCCCTACACTACCTCACAATTCAGAAAAGAGAGTTTGTAGTTACTGTTCTTAAGAAAATTTGACTTTTTGGAATATTACTCAGCCATCAGGAAGGATGAATACCTACCATTTGCATCGACAAGGATGGAACTGGAGGGTATTATGCTAAGTGAAATAAGTCAAGCAGAGAAAGACAATTATCATATTGTTTCATTCACATGTGGAACATAAGCATTTGTATGAGGACCATAGGGGAAAGGAGGGAAAATAGAAGGGAGGAAATCAGAGAGGGAGTCAAACGATGAGAGACTCTGGATTCTGGGAAACAAACTGAAGGTTGCAGAAGGGGGTGGGGAATGGGTTAACAAGGTGATGGGTATTAAGGAGGGCACCTGTTGTGATGAGCACTGAGTGTTATACGCAACTAATGAATCATCAAATGCTATATCAAAGACTAATGTTGGCTAATTGAGCTTAATACAAATAATAAAAAAAGAAAATTTGACTTTTAGGAAGGGATATTTAAAACAAAACTATGACATGATTTATCTATGGGTAATAATATTTCCTATAGCAGTTTCTAAATTTTGTCCATCTGTTGGGTTTCAGGAGGCAGCTTTCCGAAAAGTAGTACAAGCAACTATGGTGCGAGATCGCCAACATGGTCCTGTGGTAGAGTTGAACCGGATTCAGGTAACAAGTGGAAACTGTTCTTAGTCTGACACTTCTCAGAGAGGATGGTTTTGTGATTGGGAGTCATGGCCCCCCACAGCTTGGGGGAAGAGCAGATTTTCTCATGTGCCCTTGCGTTAGAGAGCAAGTGCCACCTATCTGTGATGTCCTGTGGTGCCAAGGCTGCCAGTGGGAATGTAAATTATTTTATTTGTAACAGAAGTCAGAACGACTTATTTCAGATAATCCAGAAGGATGGTTACAGATAAGCAAAGAGGGAAAAGTAAAAATGACCATATTTTCACCATGTAGTGATAACTACTGCTGACATTTGGAGGTGTGTTTGTATGTTTGTCATAATTGAAACTGGATGCATCTCTTTTGTAACTTTCTGTTTTTTCCCCTTATTACATTGTAAGCACATCTCCTTGCCCTATAGTAGGATTGTGGGATTATTTTTGCTGACCACCTACTCCATGTTCTCTTAGTTTCCTTTGTCAGATTTCTCTGCAGTGCACTGGAAGGATGTGCCCACTTTTCTGGGATATAGCAGGGCTTCTCGGCGTGGCCCCAACTACAAATGTGTCTTCAGTTGCTTTCTTTGTGTTAGGTTCTGAGAAGCAGGACCAGTCAGAGGCCCTCCATACATCAAATTGTATGTGGGGACAATTCCTACTTCTACCAGCCTCACACCCTTTCTGGCTCTCATAGCTGTCTTTGCCTACTTAATAGACCAGAATCACTAATACTGTTCTATAGTAATCAGAGAAATGAAAAGTAGGCCATCTCTGAATTAGTGCTGCTGCCAAGCGTAGATACACTTAGAGTTTAAAAAATAAACTAAAAACAAGAGAACTCCACCACTGATTACGTTACTGTGTATACTTGACATTTAACATGTAAATGAAATGGCCCCACCTCTTGGAACAGAAACAGAGAGTTACTAAGAACAAATTCTTTGTTCCTTTATATAAACACATGATTTTTAGCCTGATGTTGGTTGCATGACTAGACATTTCTCTAGAGTTGCTCTTGGGGGCATTTTGAATTAAGACACAAACTCTTGTCATTTGTTGGAGAACACAT
Source organism: Procyon lotor (assembly GCA_028646535.1). Lineage (NCBI taxonomy): Eukaryota > Metazoa > Chordata > Mammalia > Carnivora > Procyonidae > Procyon > Procyon lotor. Next base: position 20,757,990 of record CM053609.1, on the reverse strand, counting down.
GTGACCACACTGATGGAAGTAGTCCCTTCACTGACGTCAGACTCTTTAATGCTAAGCTGGAGGTCAGTCAGCCCACTCTACAAATAAATGGGCTGTTTAATTAGGTTCATAAAAAAGGTTTTATTTCTCCACCTCGAGGATCATTTTGGTTCTTTCTACATTATTAGGTCTTAGATACTGAAGTTTGTAAGTGAGGAAAGTTCAACTAACACAAATGGTTGAGTACTCCTGGATCATATGCCTGCCCCAGCCATGCACACAGATGCCTAGTCAGGGACAGCAGTCTGATATGGATATTCAGATCTGGGGCTTTTGACATCACTGGGCCTTGGTGACCTGGAACCCAGGTTAAGCATGCCTTTTTTGTCTTTCTCTTATCTCAGATTTTGCAGTCATCATGTTTGAATACCTCTTTCCTTTTTGTCTTTATGTTCCAGCACAGTGCCTTGTGTTACAAAAATGTTCAGTACATGTTTGAAAAAATAGAATGGATAAAGGACAGATTCATATTAGCATATTTAAAATGCACATAAACAGCGTTGAATGCAGCATGCCATGGGTGCTCTAGAACACCTAGTGGCCTTCTGGTACCAGAGTTGGGTCCTCGTCAGTTCAGATTTCATACTTCCTCCTGAAGCTAGAAAGGTCTTCCACAAAGATGGACATGGAATTGTTCTTTTTGATCAAAGATAGAATAGAGGGTGAGAATGAGATGTATTCCATGAGTCCAAGTTGAGCTCAAGATACCAGTTGATCCAGAAAGGTGGTGTGAGCTGTCCTGTGGCCACAGGCTGCTGCTGGTGTCTACCTTTTCCCATGGGGATGCCATTGTAGATATTCTCATACCATCTGTGCAAAGTGTTCTAGAGACCCTAAAACATAGGCATCTTCCTGGAGGGTTTTCTTTGCTTGAATATGATTTAGTTTTGTAACAATCTGAAAATCAGTGTACATAAAAATTTTTAATTTAAAATTTGTTGCAAAATTAAAGGGCATTCTCATTTCTGAAAATTTGGAAAATGCAGATTAAAGGGAATTAAAATGACTTATATTCCTACTGTCCAGAAGTAGCCACAGGTACACAAGTGCCTGTCCTTGCAGAGTCATAGCTGTGTTCTCATAGCTATTTCCTTCAGAGGAGCCAAGAGCATCAGTTCTTTTAATTGGTATTGTAAATGGAGGTGATGTGACATTCAGAGTAGGAAGATGGGTCTGCATCTTGTTTCTCATGGATGGACACATCTGTCTTCCTTTCTGTAGCTCAGTTTTCTCCAGGGATTTTAGGTACCTTGAAGAACTGCTGTGAGTTTAAATGAAATCACATTTGTAAACATACAGTCAAATATGTGGCACAAAGAACATTTCATTCCATAGGAAGTTATTATCATTATTGTCATGATTCATAAGTCTTATTTATGATTATTTGTGTGTGAGAATTAGCTATTTAAACTCACCCTAGAAGTTGAGAGTTTAGCTGGAGGAGGAACAGAAAAATACATTTTCATGAACATTTTTCCTTAACTTTTCATTTTGCCATTATTTTAGACTGAGCTTCTCAGGTGATTCTGAAGCACTGTGTAGCCTACAAAACTGCAGGGTTACTGATCTACTTAAAAATCTTAGCTTAGGGTGAGAAATACTGGTAGAAAAAGTGATTATACTTGGGAGAGATGCAGTGACCCCAAGGGTTGGTGTAGGATACATGCAGATGAGTAAGGGAGGGGAGGAAGGTTCTGTTTTGGATGAGGTGGTGCCTCCGGGTTTGGTCTCAGCCATTTGGTTCGAAGCTTAGAATCTTGATAGTCTGCCTTCCTTGCAGAAGTCTGCCTTCCTTGCAACTGCCTTCCTTGTGTTAGGTTCTGAGAAGCAGGGCCAGTCAGAGGCCCTCCATACATCAAATTGTGTGTGGGGACAATTCTCACAAAAGCAGCTTCTTAGGGCTGCTTTTGGAGTTCCTGGCATCTTATGGAGGCCGAGGCAGTGTGGTAAAGTGGTTGACCATGGTTAAAGTTATGAAGTGTGAGGATCAATCGTATTATAATTACTAACGACATGGGCTGCCACCACTCTGTGTGAATGGCCAACCGAGGTCTGTGATTTCTTGAGAAAATATTTACTTAGACACCACCAGTCCTGAGGGGTGCTGTGCTGTGGCAACATGCTGCATGCATTCGGGTGAGCAGGGGCCATGTCTCCCATGATGATAGCAGAGTTCCCATTAGCACAGCTGTCCAGCCGGCATCCTGTGTTTGAGGCCTAAGGAGGTAAACATGTGATGTCCAGTGAGGAGAAAGAAGTATGTGACCAGTCTTTGAGGTTCTCAGAGGGTTTGTGTGCAGGAAGTAATGGATATAAAAGTCCCTCAAGGGAGGAGGAGGAGCAGTCATAGAGAAATGAGGCATAGTCTGGAAGCTCTTCAGCCTTGTACAGATGTTTTCTGTAGGTTTTGCTTTGTTTTGTTGGGTGATTGCAGCATCATCTAAGTGCTACTGTCTGTGGGCTCCACTTGTGACAGCTCTTTAGGTCCAGAAGCAGAATGCCGGCTAGACTTCTACCCTGGTGACCAGGGCAGAGGAGTAAAGGGTAAAAAGAGGGGCAAGTGGCTGTAGGACTCATTGTTGCCACAGATGTTTCAGGGCTGGTTAGCTGTAGAAGATAGTAGCTGTGTGCTTTCTGCTGCTGTAGCTGTTTCATATTTATTTATTTATTTCATATATTTTCTCCTCTCTAGGTCAAACGTTCAAGGAGTAAAGGTGGCCTAGCAGGCCCTGATGGGACCAAGTCTGTCTTTGGGCAGATGTGTGCTAAGATGAGCTCGTTTAGTCCTGACAGCCTCCTCCTCCCCCACCGTGTCTGGAAAGTCAAGTTTGTGGGTGAGAACTTGCATGCACTGGTAGGCCTGTGGTCCTGAGGGTTGGCAGTCTGAGCACAGACAGTAGCGCAATGGGCATTATTACAGGGAGAGCTGGAAAGTCCATCTAGCTGCACCCTGTAGGGCTTTGCTGGCATGACCATGAGTTGCTGACTCTCCTTTCCCTCAAGGTGAATCTGTGGATGACTGTGGTGGTGGCTACAGTGAGTCCATAGCTGAGATCTGTGAAGAACTGCAGAATGGACTCACCCCGCTTCTGATCGTGACACCCAATGGGAGAGATGAGTCAGGGGCCAACCGCGACTGCTACCTGTTCAGCCCTGCTGCCAGGGCACCCGTGCACACCAACATGTTCCGCTTTCTGGGTGGGCCTTCTTGCACGGGCATGATGCTTCAGTTATATGGCTATGTGTGCCCCAATTATTTAATGTCTACTCTGTCTTGGGAATGACAAATATTTTGAGTATTTGGTTTTAACTTTTTCAGTGTGCAGGTGCAGGGACATGTAAAGCCCAACCATCAATGAGTGGCTAGGTGCTAAGGGCCAGAAAGTGTCTGGCACACTGAAGATCCAAAATACCATGTTTCTGCAGTTTAAATGTATCTGAAACTTGAGATCAGATCTAAAGGTTTTTGGTAGTTGGTCAGTCTCTCCCTCCTGTTCCATTAAGTATCTGTGCTGAGTGCTGCTGTTGCTTCCTATACCTCTCCAGGTACTGCACCCCCTTCCTTGAGAAACTCAAGGAAGTTTGTTCTGCCATCAAAGGAGGAGAAATTGGCCTCTGTGTAGCTTATACCTATTGGTACAGAGAGAAGAATTAGAAACTAGGCTCATAGGAATAAAAGGAAACAATGAATTTAGAACAGGACAAAATGTTTTAAGGATGGACCTGTCTCCCATGAATTTGGGTAACATTGGTTTAGAAGGCACTGAGGCCCAGTGTGGAGCTATTCTGTGGTGTTGATTGAACTATATGTTCTATCACTGATTTCAAGTATCTCCTGTTACTTGTGCCTTGACTGAGCAGGTGTGTTACTGGGCATCGCTATCCGGACTGGGAGTCCCCTGAGCCTCAACCTGGCTGAGCCGGTCTGGAAGCAGCTGGCTGGGATGAGCCTCACCATTGCAGACCTCAGTGAGGTAACCACCAGAAAGGCGGGGATGGGGAAATGTGACACCTTGTGTACCTGGTACAGAGTGCAGGGGCATCCCTGGCTGCAGACTACCTTCTAGTAGCAGAGAAAGTCTCGATGTTAGGCCAGTTTGCTTCTAGAACTTGATAGACCATATATTTTGTGGTGCTTTGCAACTTGAAATCTTGTCAGATAAGAAAGTTCACCAGTTTTCCTGTGGAGGATCAGCGCTTGTGAAGGCTTTGGCCTTCAGGCGGGGAAGCATGACTGGCTGACCACAGCCAGCATCTTCTCTGTGGCCATACTTCCCTCGGTACCATGACTATAGGGAGGGATCCATCTCCAACCAGTGGCTATTGGTTAATTTTAAGGACTTCCTTGAATTAACAAGCTCTTTCCTTAGCTCCCCGGGTGAAGTGCTTTCTCACTGCTGGTCTTTTTTATTTCCTGCATATATAATGCACCAGCAGCCTTGAGGTATGCCCAGTGCAGACTGAGGCCCCCTCGTGGCTGAACACCTCAGGTGTGAACTATAGTCAGAAGTGTGGTAAAGACCCTGACTTAACATGTGGGCTCCCTTTTTTTTCCCTTAAAAGGTTGATAAAGATTTTATCCCTGGGCTCATGTACATCCGTGACAACGAAGCCACCTCAGAGGAGTTTGAGGCAATGAGCCTGCCCTTCACTGTGCCAAGTGCAAGTGGCCAGGACATCCAGCTGAGCTCCAAGTACACACACATCACCCTGGAGAACCGTGCAGAGTATGTCCGGCTGGCAATAAACTACAGGTGGGGTCATCTGCCTTCCATTGTTTTGATTCAGTAAATAGCAAAAACAGGAAATAGTTTTCTTGGATGGCTGCATTTTTCAGAAATTCCATACAGTAAAATGGTAGTGGACTTGGTTCCAATGACTGCTGATCTGTAATCGTTAAAGCTTATTTTGTAATCCAAATCAGAGTATTCATTATCTTGCCTGAGATTCCTGGCTCTGACTAGAAAACCAAGGTGGATAGAATTGTGCTATTTTGGGAGCTCTCCTGGCAGAACTTAGAGGACCTGTGGGTGCCTTCCTGTGGTCTCTGAGCTCCCCTGGGCAGCATTGTGTCAGGGCTGGTCCCACCCCTGCCTGGCCCTCAGCAAAACCATCCATCTAGCTTCTGCTGCTCCTTGATGCTTCCACCTGACATTACAAATCCACTCAGTGGACCTTGTTCTCCCGAAGTACCTGGCCAGGTACGTGGTGAGATTGCACATTGACTGGGCTTTGCTTGCTGAGTTTTGGTTGTGGGTGGTCCCAGCAAGTGTGCTGTGCTGTCCTTTTTTGTTCATTTTTGCCTTATGTCCTAACTCACCAGTCATGAAGGCTTTGAGCACAGTATTTGCTTCCAGAGGGATCTTACTGTGGGTGCTGTGGAGCCTGGTTCTCTGATTATGCACATCTAATTCTGGCTCCTTACTGGGCATGCAATAAGTATTAAGAATTGTGTCTTGGAAGCTCTAGGTAGTTTTTAAGATTATCTTCTATGTGCCAGTGTAGGTGAACTCAAGTCTGTGAGAAGCTCTGTGATGCCATTTTTATAAGGTACATGCCTTGGTCACTTGTATGGTTAAGGCTTGGTATGAGCAGGACAAGACCTATGTTACCAAAGATAGAAATGCAAAGTGAGTTTTTTCTTTCAGACTCCATGAATTTGATGAGCAGGTGGCTGCCGTTCGGGAGGGAATGGCCCGAGTCGTGCCTGTCCCCCTTCTTTCTCTGTTCACTGGATACGAATTGGAGACAATGGTATGCCCCTGAGTGCTGCTGCTCTAGAACTGCCTTTTGCATATCAAGCCACCAAATCAGTGCCACTAGTTAATTTATTGGTTAAGTCTTGCACTTAATTTACATCTTAAATATGCTTATGCCTGGTAGATGAAGTGAAAACATGTTTGAAAAGTGGGTATTCCCTGCCTGTATCCTTCCTTTCCTTGCAGCTCCCATCCCACACCAGAGTGGAGCACAGGGTCAAGTGTACATCCACCTGAACACATGAGACCCATCCTCCTAACTGTCCACTCTGGCTCTCACACACGTCCTGCCTGAAACAAGCCTTAGTAGAAAGAGGGATTGACTATATACTGAAGTGAAAAGTCAAAGGTGTCAGCCAGCCCTGACGGTATGTCCTTCTGCAGGTGTGTGGCAGCCCAGATATCCCTCTGCATCTCCTAAAGTCAGTGGCAACATACAAAGGAATCGAGCCTTCTGCATCCCTGATCCAGTGGTTCTGGGATGTGATGGAGTCCTTCTCCAACACAGAGCGTTCCCTCTTCCTGCGGTTTGTGTGGGGCCGGACGAGACTGCCCAGGACCATTGCCGACTTCCGGGGCAGAGACTTCGTCATCCAGGTGTGGTTCCTGCATATCTTGTGGTGTCATCTGTGGGGGCATATGCTCCTTGCACATGATCCTACAGCAGATTAGAAAATGGGACTCTTGTGTTGTGTGATTTTTCCTTCTTTCTGGAAACAATAATAAAAAAACACACTCCCACTTTGATTTAATTGGTCAAAATTTTATGACTATAGGTCTCAAGTCTCACTTTCTACTTCTGGAAAATTTATCTGGCCACCACCAGAAGATACTGCTATTATGTCAGCATATTTGAGATTTTGAGCACACATGTCATTTAAAGCATATATTTGATTTTCTGGTTGAATTCGGTAAATTGAGTAATGTTGCTTACTGGGAAAAATAAGAGCACCCATCAGATTGAGAACAAGAGTTTTGCTTTGATTTCTAACTCTGTGGTCCAATGGTCAGAAACTGGCTTTATCTGACGAGTTGTGGGGTGAAGTGACGTAACCCCTTCTCCCTCCTCTATCCTGAGGCAACAGGTATGACTTTCCAGGTGGCAATACCATGGGGATGGGGACTTCTTGGAGGGGCAGATTGGGGTGTAGGGTCCATTCTCTCTGCATGCTTGGAAGGTTTGGGGATGGGCTCCTTTCTGAGCATAGTCTCTGACTGTGTCTGTCCTGATTCCAGTCTCTGACTGGGGTTGCAATTGTAGTCATTTGCCAGAGAGATCTTTGAGAGCAACATGTAGTTTTTCTCTCCAAAAGTAGGTAATTCCTAGGTCCAGAATTCTTGCTGGCTTTATAGTGTTTTATCTGTAGTAGTCAAAAGGGACTAATGGGTTTAAGGAAAGTTCCCCATGTGGGTATGTGCTGAACCTGTGTCCTCTGCCTGCCTTGTGCCAGGGCACTGTTCACAGCACTGATTTGTCAAAAGTAATTGCCACAGTAACCAATTGCTATCCTTGACTGTAAGTCCTAGGAATTACTGAGTTGCTCCTTTTAATTTCTAAAATGGGCTAGAGTATTTGTTTTCTAATACTTTGTTATTCTTAACCAAAAATATTATGATTTTTGTGGGAGTCAAGAGTGTAATGAACATAATAAAATAGATTAACAGTTCTACCTGTCCTTGTATGTGGTCTCTGATTATTTAACATTTTTTCATCAATAGGTATTGGATAAATACAACCCTCCTGACCACTTCCTTCCTGAGTCCTACACCTGCTTCTTTTTGCTGAAGTTGCCTAGATATTCCTGTAAGCAGGTGCTGGAGGAGAAACTGAAATATGCCATTCACTTTTGCAAATCGATAGACACAGATGATTATGCTCGCATAGCTCTTACAGGAGAGCCAGCTGCCGATGACAGCAGTGATGACTCAGAGAATGAGGATGTGGATTCATTTGCTTCAGACTCTACGCAGGATTATTTAACAGGACATTGAGGGGGAGAAGTGCCATTCATCAAAAGACACCAGGAAACTAAGCAAGGAGGCAGAGTACTGCAGTTGAGAGTGCAGGAGGTAGTGTGCTTGATGAGAAATATTAGGTCTCTAAAATGCATGGGGGTGGGCAGGGAGACTGATCGCTCATGATTGAACAATGAATGGAATAATGATTGGGAAATCAGCCTTGCACATGGGGCACAATGTGGACACTAACATTTATTTTTGAGACTTTAAAGGGTCTTACCCATAATGCTGCATTACATGTAGGACTTCTGTGTTTACTACATTGTGTAAATGTTTATATAAATACTGAATTGCAGCATCCCCAAAATAAATAAAAAGCCTTTTTACTTGTGGGTGCAATAGTTTTTTTTTTCTTTTCTCTTCAAGTGTTGTGCATTGTCTTGATTGTACATTGGAAATACTGTGTAATGATTAAATCATATTATAAATATTTCAATTAATATTACCCTGAATTTGTTTATTAAAAGTTTTTTGAACATTAAATGATCAGTATTACTTAAATGCATCTAGAGGTTATTTAAACCAAAACCATAACAAAAAGGCCATTGATTTCCTCTTCTCCCCAGGTGCACATTTTAGCATATGCAGTATGTAACTTGAATTGAGGCCTTTCTGTGAGCAATATCTATCATAGAAAGTCCATATATAATGTTTGTGTCCTGTACATCCCTAAATTTTAATTCCCTATGAATAAAGTATCTGTCATAAAATTGTAAGCTGAACTTTCTTATCTGGTTAGACTAGCACTGGTGGATGTGCTACAACCAAAAAACAGTCTTTGATAGAGCATTAAAGCCATTCCAATCTAGTTTAGACTTTTTTGATTACAAAAACCAAACTCCAGTGACAAAGGAGGAATAGGTAAAAGAATGGGAAGGTTCAAGGAGAGTGGCTGGTGTTGGAATCTGAGGACCAGGAGCCTTCAGGATCTGTTTCCCTGTCCTCCACCCCTGTCTGTCCTGGTTTCCATCCCATTGGCCTGGGTTCAGGGGTGTGTTTCTGGTCCAGTTGACCATGGGATAGGATTTGAGGGCTGTGTGTTCTAGAGTTGTGTGAATGGCAGGTTCTCTGCCAAGGGAAGGACTGAAAATAGGATGGGGAAGTTGGCTAATAGGCCTGGTGTGCTCAAACTTGAGGTAAACTAGATGAAGGCAAAAGGAGATGTTTTATGTTGAGAAATTATTTCTTTATTCCGGGACACAATGTTTTGCATTAGAAAATCCAGAGAGAGGAAGTTTCTGGGAATTTATCCATGACCAAATTTGTGAATGCCCAGGTTAGTCTTTTATTTTTACCTTGGCTCAAAATCTCTATGATCTGTGAGGTGTTTTTCAATTCACCAACCTTTTTTTGTCCATCACCTTTTGCTGCATAACAAACTACTCCTAAATTTGGTGGCATGCAAGATGCAACATTTATTTCTCTTACATATCTGAATTGGCTGGTCTTGGCTGAATGGCTCTAGGCATTGGGTTAGGCAGGGGTCTGCTTCACATGCCTTTCTGACTACCCAGGGCAAGAGAACAATTGAAAACAGGTGAGGCTTATGCTCAGAACTCAACTGTCCCTCTACCCACATTTTGTGGGCCAACCCCCAAACCAAGTCGATTTGGAAAGAGGGTCTGAGCAAAAAAAACAAATGTCTTTTGCCTCTAGAATAGCTGCTCTCAAAGTCTTGTTCACGGACCCCTGGGTTTCCCTTTCCTGGTGTCCCATGAGGTCCTCCTTTTACCAACTATATATCCGCATGAAACTAAATTTTTTTATATCCTGCAACTAAAACTATTGCAATATATGGATGTCAGAAACTGAAGTGATATTTCAGCTATCTTCTCATAAGCCAGATAGTACAAAGATTAATAAACATGTTAATGCTATTCTTCTCAGTAAATCACTATTTTTTTTAGTTTTTTTTTTTTTTTTTTAAAGATTTTATTTATTTGACAGAGAGAAACACAGCGAGAGAGGGAACACAAGCAGAGGGAATGGTAATGGTAGCGGGAGAAGCAGGCTTCCTGCCAGCAGGGAGCCCGATGCGGGGCTCGATCCCAGGACCCCGGGACCATGACCTGAACCGAAGGCAGACGCTTAATGACTGAGCCACTCTGGCGCCCCTAATTTTTTTAGTTTTTGGAAATAATTTTTCAGAATAGTATTAATGTTAATAAGTAATGGGTTTGTTGGGATACTTGGGTGGTGCAGTTGGTTAGGCATCTGACTCTCAGTTGTGGCTCAGGTTGTGCGATCGAGCCCCACATTGGGCTCGACCCTCAGCATGGAGTCTGCTTGGGATTCTCTTTCTCTCCGTCTGCACTTCCCTCTTGTACTCGCTCTCTTTCTCGCTCTCTCAAATCTCAAAGAAAAATAATGGGTTTATTTTATTTTAAAATAAATTTTTTTTTTTTTAAAGATTTTATTTATTTGACAGGGAGAAACACAGCGAGAGAGGGAACACAAGCAGAGGGAATGGTAGCGGGAGAAGCGGGCTTCCTGCAGAGCAGAGAGCCCGATGCAGGGCTCGATCCCAGGCCCCTGGGATCTGACCTGGGCCGAAGGCAGACGCTTAACGACTGAGCCACCCAGGCGCCCCTTAAAATGAATATTTTAAACATTGTAATTTTAATTTCCAATATGGTAATTATTGATAGGAAGAACCTAGATAAAAATTACTGAATGAAAGAGGGTTCTGAGTCAAACTGCTGCAGAGGAGGGAACTGCAAAGTCATCACCAGAAGTGTGGTCCAGGGAACTACCAACAGCTTGGACAGCCATGCCTTCCACCTACCTGGCTTTGTCTCTGTTGTGTTTACACTGTTCAGAATCAGTTGCCTAAGATCTACTTGTTATGAGCTCTTTTTCTTTAACTTCAGAAATGATGGAGGATTATCTGTTTCCTACATTTATTCCACTCAAAAAAAAAAGGACTTTGATTTTCATAGTAATAATTTCTTCATTTTTGTCCAAGACAATCTCTAAGACAGTTACCTGTCCTCTTTGATTTAATTTTTTAATCTTATCTGATGTATGAGGCCTAAAGTTATGGTTCATTTTGACAGATTGAGATTAGTGCAGCAGAACCTATGGAAAGGTAAACTATAGGAAAGACAGACCCAAACTCTGCTAGGAGTGGAAGTCTTCAGTCACTGATGAAGACTCCTTAATTTCATTAGCAGGTTCCATCAACATTTTGAATCGTGGATTAATCCCTTCAGAGGCAATTTGATGGTGTGATGCATCACGTATGCTTTTCCATCAATAAAAGTAGTGGATGTGCATTTATAATGCGTATGAAGCCGCATCTGTTAGATTTACAAAAACTTAATATGGTGCCTGACACTAGTGTTCACCTTTAGAATCCCTGACAAGTTCTTTTGGATTTCTTAGCATAGACCACCTCCAGTATTGTCCCCCAGGGTCTGATAGCCTCCCCTTCCCTAGTGCTTGCTCACGGGGCTGCCAACCTCTTATGCCTCTGTTCGAACTTGTCTCCCCTCCATGCAACCATATGGCCATCTGCCTTGCTCTGCAGTTTATTCACTTGGTACACTCCATCCTTCAGATCCCAAGTACAAACTTTAGGAGCTGGGATTGGTTTTCTTGAGCATGTCCCAGCTCTGGACAACCCAGCAGTACCTACTATACAACTACCCTGCATTGCTGGGTGTAGGTATACTAGGTAGCCCCTGCTCCACCACTTGATCCATGACCGCAGGAGTGACTGCTGGCTCTGTGTTGTTGCTGGACACGGGGCCCAATTTGGACAGATCCAGTTCTGAAAGTGGACATACCTCATCATCTACAAATGGCAGCATTTGCCCCAGTGGGCGTTTGAGCACTAGAGAACATGGAGGCAGTACCTGGCTGACAGGTGCTCAACAATGAACACTAAGGCAGGTATTTTCATCAGCATGGAATACTGTCCAGCATCAAGGTGACCATTGGCTTCTGAGGTTGTTAACTAGAAACATCTGGGTTAACTAGAAATCTGGGTATTCCAGAAAGAGCTTCCTGAGTCTTATGTACATATAAATTGACTTGCAAAACTAGCCAAGATACTTTCATTTAGGACAGTGGAAGCGAATGGAGAAGTCTGAGGTATGGGCAACTGGGTTTCTACATGCTGGCTATTCACATGTGGGGCCAGGCACTGGAGTTGGGGCCTCTTTCACATTGGGTCTGCTAGCCCAGGCAGGTAGGGAACATGGAGTAGGGGACCCCTGGGGTTTCAGTCTGCTCTATGGACTGGGGTCTTCTGATCCTTCCTAGCTCTTAATCTCAGTATACCTCAATCTTTAGCACTGACAAGGCTGATTAATCATTCCCATTTTTGTAGGTAAATACTTTATAGCAAGGATCTCTGCTAGGACATGTCTCTTGGAAATCCTGATCGGCTCAGTGAGAAGGACATGAATCCTGGGCATGGAGGGCCTGGGGGCACTGCTCCTTCTGTGGGTGTTCCAGGCAGGCTGGCCAGGGCTTGTGCAGTCACTCAGGAAGAGGCCATGAGGGATTACCCACTCCCATGGTATTAGCCCTAGGTCCTTCCAACCACAGGGCCACCCATGCTGAACCTCTGCCCCTTTGTGGATCTGAAAGAGTCCATGACCATGGGACTTCCAACTCACGAGAAGCCCGTCTGAGACTAAAGTGGCAATAGGAGCACCCCAGGATACCCGGTTATCCCACCACCCTGCAGGCTGGGCAGCCTGGCACTGCTCTCAGAGGGCACAGGTAGATGTCCCAATGCTGACACCCCTCCCTGGCTGCAGGTGGCATGAGGTTGGTCCCTGAGCCATCTGCATGAGTACAGGAACATGGGGTGGGGAGGGGCGGACCACAGACGGTTTGAGAACTGGTTCTACCAGCCCTGCTACACTGCGGGGTCTTTTGGCCTGTGGATAGGTGAGTTCTGCTGTTTGCAACAGGGGCCACATACTGTAAACTCTGCCATCAGGCCAAGAGTGGTCCCTGGCCTCCTGTGCTTGGTCTTGCTGGCATGTCATAGTGGCCACAGGCATTTGGTGTCACTATTGTCCATGGGAAATTCCTTGTGTGGCATTGCTGTGACCCCAGCCCCAGCTTTACACTCTCCTGTGCATGTGCATGCCCAATGGGGGCACTATTGCCCAGGTCCCTTTGCTATCCCTCCTTTAGTTTGCTTGGATGGAAAGAGGCCCTTGGAAGTAAATTAATTTCTCCAAGCAGTAACATCTGTCTCAAGGCAGGGCGCAGGGAAACTTGTAGTTGACACACTGGTCCTAGTGGAGCCGACACAGGTGCAGGACTCTGGGCATTGCCTCCCTGACTTACCAGGGCTGGAGTGGGGTAGACCTACGGCTGGTGGGGAGACTCAGGGACACTGTCGTCATGGGTGAGCAGGTGTGAGGAGCAGGCCTTTCTTAGACACAGAGAGCCCTGCCTGGTGGGCCCCACCCTAGCCACTTTTCAAAGATTTTTTTTTCTATATACCATGGAATCTACATAATGAATTTTCCTCTAGCTCCTTACATTAAAAAATAGACTTTAATAGAGCAATTTTATATTGATATCAAAATTGAGCGGAAGGTCCAGAGATTTCCCATATACACCTTGTTCCCACACATGCATTGCTCCCACCACCTGAGTGGTACATTCTTTGCAACCAATGTATTTATAATTGTAGTTTCACACAGAATAGTTTTACTACCTTAAAAATCCTCTGTGCTCTATTTATCTTTCCCTCTCCCCCCAAAACCCCTGATCTTTTTATTGCCTCCACAGTTTTGCCTTTTCCAGAATGTCATATGGTTGGAATCTTTTTAGATTGGTTTCTTTCACTTAGCAATGAATTTAAGGCTCCTTCATGTCTTTTCATGACTTGATAGCTCATTTCTTTTTACTGCTGAATAATATTCTATGGTCTGAATATACCACAGTTTGTTTATGCATTCATCCACTGAGGGACATTTTGGTTCCTTCCAAGTTTTAGCAATTATGAACAAAACTGCTATAAACATCTATGTGCAGGTTTTTGCGGCTGTAAGTTTTGAACTCCCTTGAGTAAATGGCATGGGATACAATTGCTGGATTATATGGCAAGAGTATGTTTAGTTTTGTGAGAAACTGCCAAATTGCCTTCCAAAGTGCCTGCACCATTTTGCATTACCACCAGCAATGAGAGTTCCTATTGCTCTAGAGCTTATTACGTTTTAAACTGCCTTCAAAGTGCAGACTTGAAGGCAGAATTCCTCCCATTGTTTGCATCATGCCTTCATTGTTCCCTTACTGAATCCTTGGCTAGGATGAAGTCTGTGGTGATTTAAAATATAGCTCTAAAGTTGTCTGACATTTTTCCCATCAAGAACCAAAGACTGTGTCCTTCCCTTTGAACCTGGCCTCTGTGACTGCTTGACTGGTGGAGTGTGATGGAAGTGAAACCTGCCAGTTCTGGGTACAGGGCTGAAGGAACCGGCAACTTCCAATTCCTGTCCCTTGGGCCCCCACCGCCATGCTGTGAGGAAGTCCAAGAATCAGGACAGCAGTCACATGGTAGGGCATGCAACTTCACAAGAGAAATGAATGAGGCCACCTCCTGATGCTTCCAGTCCCCAGTCTCAAGTTGATTCCTGTCCTTTGTGCCACCCTGACTGTACTGGGGCTCAAATGAGCTCTTTCCATGGTGCCTGAGTTCCAGACCCATGGCATCTGGAGAGCTTGATAGAATGGTTGTTATTTTTGCCACTAAACTTGGGGTGGTTTGTTACACAGCAGTAGATAAAGGGAAACTATGTGAGTCTGCATTTGATTTTTCTTTCTCAGGTCGCTCTCTCTGCTGGACAGCTACCCTGGCAGTCTGCCCAGTGTCCCCTCTCTCCTATATCTCTTAGGGGTCAGTGAGGCTGGGCTGAGTTGAGCCATCTGTGGGCAGCAGTGGGTGAACAGAATGTGTAAGCCTATGCAGTCAGAGCAGGCAAAGGCTGGTGGCCAGAGAGGCCTGCACAGTGGGTGTTCACAGGGACCCCTGAGAGAAGGTAGGATTTCCAAAAGGGAGCTGCAGAAAGATTTCCATGTGAATTGGGGGTGGAGGACTGGGATGAAAATGGCTCTGAGTCACATCTGTCTGTTGAGGGTAAGAAGCCAGGGGCACTTCACTGGGTCACCACAAACACATATAATATGCACATCCACACATCCATATAAAACCCACCACTACTTATATCATGTAAGCAAATGGATTTTATTACAGGTATTTCAGAACTTATTCATTCAAGTACTGTATACTTGAAAAGAGCCATCTTATTTAGCCTTTATGTCTGATTCCAATAATGCTTCTCCTTGCTAAGACCATTTAGATAGCTCCTAATTTTGGAGTTTCCCTCAGGAATTTCCCAAATCATCCGAGAAAAGTGTGACTGTATGGTTAGATTTTGGTGAAGTCTTCCTGCCCAGCTCAGGAATCACCACATCATTTCTGAGACTGTCCCCAGTCACTTTTGACTGAAGAAATTCAGAACCTCTCCATGGTACAGCACCAGCACTGTGAATTATGCTGTAGTTTCCAACTCCATCCAATCCTCATTCTTAACTACCTGAATCCCTAATTGAACCTGGCTTCAACAACCAAGAGGATGGGTTAGCAATGACTAAGGAGCCCAGAGATGGAGAGCTTGGTCCAGCATGGAAGCCTGCTTTATGTGGGCTTTGTTGCCATGTGGGTTGGGACATGTAGATGCCAATCCCCGGCAGGGGTGAGATTTCTTCCACGATTTGGGCCACATGCACTCATTCCTGGAGCAGGGATAGTTGATTCTACCACAAACATTCAACAGCTACATAAAGAACATTAGGGGCTTGTGATGGAGGAAGAAGGAAGTATGCAGTCAGCCCTGGTGGCCAGGCTGAGTCAGCAGATGAACCTCAGTAACACAGATGAATATTAGTAACACAGGCATTAGGAAACTACGTGTTAGGCCGTAGTTGCCCTCCTTGTGCTTCATGATCCTCCTTTGTACCTGTCGGCCTGCACACCAAGACTCCCCAGGTATGGCTATTATTCTGTAAGGATGGCAGTAATCATTTAGGTGACTGCACATTCATACTCTGGGTTCCCTGTCACACTTTCTCTCCTTTATTGGTGTTTCTTGAGGTGTTGGAGGAGGATGCTCAGGCTTAGGGATGAACATGGATGTGTCTGCATTTCTGCTGTGGTCACAAACTCCACAAGTGCCCTGCCCCACGTGAATAGAGTCGCCAGGCACAGCACATGAGCTATGTCTACACACGACATGGACAGTAATCTGACACGAGGTGTCTGAAATGCCATACTGGACCTTATCTCAGACAACTTGGGCTCTCTTGTGGTTGTGGCTAGCCTTGGGAATGCAGTGTGGCAGTGCCCACTGTGCTGTAGGAGGCCCAGAGGCCCTTTGGATACTTGGACCTGCTCCTGGGTAACCTGACCACACCCTGTGGTCTGGTTATGTGCTTGTTATCAAGTCTATGCCTCCCAAATACCTAGTGTAACCAGACTCTGTAAAGAAACAATTCTCCCAGAGAGGTTTATAGAGATGTTTCGCAGAAGGAGAACTTTTGGGGTTTGTCTGTTACATGGGGGAGGACCGAGGAGCCTCTGAATTCCTGCCAATCCTTGGGCAGTGACTGGGGGGCTAAGGCCCTACTTGAGCTGCCTGGCCTATTGCAGCCCGGGGTGTCTGTGTCTGTGTAGCATATGTGTTTGTGTGTGCCTTTGTGTGTCTTGTGCATGACTGTGCATGTGTGTTGGCATGTCTGTATTTATGTGTCTCTCTATGTGCCTGTTTATATTTCTGTGTGTGTCCCTGTTTCTGTGTGTGGTTAATATGTCTGAGTATAGTGTATGGTTGTGGTATGTGTCTCTCTGTGTGTCTGTGTAGTTTTTGTTCTGTGAGTATGGTTGTGTGTTTATATGTGTGCCTGCATTTCCTTGTGTGTGTATGCAATTTGTGTCTATGCTTGTGTAGTGTCTGTGTGCTGTGCGTGTCTATGTGTGTTACTATCTGTATCCGTGTTTAGTTTGTGTGCCTGTGTATCTGATGTGTCTGTGTGTGTGTTTGTGTGTCTCTGTATTTATGTCTTTTTGTGTGTGTTGTATGAGAGAAAGAGTGAGCTTTCCACAAATGTAACATTGGCTCCAGCCCTAGGCTGGAGAGGGAACAGGCAATGAGAAAATAAGAGGAATGCTGGTCTGGTTTATCAGGAACAGCTGAGAACTCCTCAAAGGCAGAAGACAAAAACGTAGGCAAAGTAGTCACTCAGTTTACGTTTTCCAAATTCTTGTTCATAAGGAAAAACCTGTACTTGGCTACCTTCTATAAACTAGACCTTGTAATGGGCACAGTGAGCAGACATTGTCAGCTTTCAGAGAGGGTCTGGCTTTTTCCAAGAGCCTTTTTTTCTCCATTTCCTGAGTCTCCTGTAGCTCTTGGGGGGTTGGGAGCCCCCTTCTCCGCGTCGTGGGGGCCCTGGATTGCGGGCAGTGCCTGCTGTGACGTCTGTGGGCGTGGCCAGGCCGGGAGGTGTGGAGGAGGGCTCGCCCCGCCCCCGGGGCGCCCGTGGCCAGAGTCCCACGCATATGCACTTTCTCTTAGTCGGAGTATTACTCTCCACTCAGCGTTTCAGAGCTATCAGTTTGGACCTTACAACTTCACTTCTGTTGAGAAAGATCAAGTCTTCAGGCCAGTTGGGAGAAAGGAGGTGAGGAACTAACATGTCTGTTCTGGGGAGCAGGTAGGGTTTTAATAATCCTGTGTTCAGTTGTTACTTTATGGGGCACGGAAGGTTCGTCTGTGGGAAAATGAATAGATGGTATGGAGCACAGGGCGCTCACTCCCACACGAAGCATTTTGTGGATTTGTTGGAAGCAGCTCCCTAAGGGGCAGGTTCGCAGGACAAACCGGGTGCCTCACTCTGGGGTGGGCCATGGGGATATTGAGCAGAGTTTGGACGCGTTCAGACAGAGAATGTTCTGCTTGAACTGCAGGGCGGCATCTGCTCCCACTGCTCCCCTCACACACGTGAGCCCTAGTCAGGCGTTTCTGTGCAATGGAATGCACGGGGGTGGGGAGACATTAAATTCCCCAGAGCCTCTTTCTTTCCACTCTGGCCACACACAGCGGAATAAATGGATTTAATGTTGCTAGCTCCTTCCAAGGATATGGATATTAAGCACAAGATTCCCTGTGTGTGGATATTTTTTGTGATTACAGACCTAGACCTGGGCTAGGGGCTCAGCAGGTGCCTGGCATTCCACCACACATGATGGGCTGCTTGTGAAGTCCCCAGGTGACCCTTTGAGTGCTGACTTTGGGATGTGACAACTCCACAATATGCAGTGATTCTGAGGAAAAGCAAACAGGAAGCTGTTACCAGGCCTTGAATACAAGGCAGTCCATTGTAACCCAAACCACCTAGAAAATGCCACCCCTGAGGTTTGCGTATAGGGTCTGTGTCCAAACTCCTGGAGTAGGACTTGTGGGGGTCGGGAGCTTGAATGCTTCTTGTGATACCAACTCTCATAATTGCCAATGAGGATTAAATCTTATTAAAAACAACAGAGGTGAAAGAAAGCTCTACATGAACTAAAAGACTGCACAAGAACTGCTTGTTATTGCAATTTAGTTTACAAATATTTGAGTGTAAGTGTTCACATCAGATAAAAGGTGGAAGTGATTTAGGTACATAAGTTTTATTATATTGATGAAAAGCAAATGCTGATACTGTTTTTGTTTTTGAGAAGTTCATGACCCCTTTGAAATTAGTTCAGGTCTGAGGAACATCAGGAATTATGGAGGAAAGGAGAGCCCTGGCTACAGATTCAGCAGTGCCCATATCTGGGACACCTGGGAAGGGTTTTAATCCAGAGGACACATGGTCTGATGTGTATGTGAAAGATCACTGTGGTTGGGTGGTAGGAAGCTGAGTCGCACCCACTGAGAGATGGCTGCACAGACCAGGGGTGGGGGGTTGAGGGGCACTTCCTGGATAAAGGGTCTGCAGGGTGCGGACAACCCTCAGACTCTGGGTTTGTGAGCACCTTTGAGACATCAGGGGAGACAAGAAGGCAGCTGCACATAGTGATCTAGGCTGCAGAGGAGGAGCTTGGGGAATCGCCAAGATGAAAGCTAAGCTTCTTGGGAAAGGGGAGAGGAGTAGAGCCTTTCAACTCCAGGTTGTGGGGGAGAGGGTGGGGTTGCAGGGACGGTTGGGGTGCGGGAGGGTGGGGAGGAACTGGGCCAGAAAAAAGGCCAGGAAAAAGAAAGGAAAACCTAGAGACTTAGAGGCTCAGAGGAAGTGGCCTGTAGAGGAGCTCGGAGACTTTTCCATCTTTCCTATATATTGGAAATAGAGAAAGAGACCCCACAGACCAGGTCTCTCTGGTTAGCTCCTGTGGGTGGCTGCACCACCTTGTGGAGGCACTTTCCTTTGTCTCCTGGGGCTCCCTCAGAGAGCAGGCTCTTTTCATATAGTTTCCCAGGCACTGGTGCTACCAGAGTGCCCAGTCCCTCGGGCGGTGGAGCCCGACTTAGTGGCCTCTCCGGCTACTCGGTGGTGAGGTCAGTGCTCTGGCCGCACTGCTGTGGTTTCAGTGCCCCAACCCAATGTGCACTGCGAAGCAGGAGGCATGCTCCACGGGAGACAATAATGACGACTCGCCCCAGTGCAGTCTGTCTTTTGAGGGGCAAAGGACTGTTTCAAACTGGTTTGCAGTATGGACGAAAGTCAACAACACAGCAACACAGGAATAAGGGGAACAGCCTGAGGTGAAGGTCGAAGAGATGGCCTCTTCCTCACGTGGGTGCTGGCGGCAAGGCCTGGCGTAAGGGGTCCTGCCGAGGGCAGGAGGCAGCCCAGGGTGGCCCAGTTCCAGACTGCAGCAGGGTGGCATCGCCCCTGGAGGCTTCTTGGGCATGCTTCGGAGTACAACCCACTCATTACGTTCCCTGGGCACGGCACAGGAAGGGCAACTCTCATCACAGGCTCAGGGACTATTTAAAACGAGAGCATAAAAAAGCAGAGAATGCTGCTGGGTTGAACGTTCTAGAAGTTTCTATGCAAGTTCACATATTGCAGATCCCATCCGAAGGGATACAGGGTCAGACTGTGCACTGGCATGGCGTGGGGCAGAGGCACATCTACTTTTTCCCCTGGGCGAGCTGAGAAGGAGGCTGCTGCCCGCCCCCCCCACCCCCCCCCCCACCCCTTCCCACCCCCTGGGCCTGTTCCTTTTCAGGCTTCATCACCTAGAGAAAAAGTGCAGAGGACTCAGACACCTCTGACGCAGCCGCGCCCCCACAGACAGCCACGCCTCTGCAGACACGGACCCTCCTTCCTCAGCCCCCCCACCCCTCCGCAGCCGTAGCCATGCCTACCCAAATGCAGCCATTACCTGCAGAAGCAGCCACAACTTGGAGGCACAGCCCTCTGGACAGCTCTGAACTGACTGCGAGGCTTTGGGACTGAGTAGTGCTTAACGTGGATGACTGGAGTGTTTTCTTAGGACCTTAGACTATCCACAAGAGGAAAGCATTAGCTGCGGAGCGATTTCTTTTTAGTAAGATTTTCACAGCAGCCAATATACCTTTTTCTTCTCTTTTCATTATCGTATAATGTCAAGTAATTAAAGAACTTGAAGAAAAGTGTCCTTAAAATTACGAAGCTGTTGTATTCCAAATGATGTATATTGCTGCTGCTGATTTATGCATTACTGTAAAACCAACGTATGGGTCTTCATTCAGTAATTCAGTTTAATAGGCACACCTGTGCAGGGGATGGCACTGAATTCTTAGGACAGGAGGCAGCACAGTGTGCCCAAAAGACAGTTGTTTAGGTGCAGCTTGCTGGACTGAAAGGCACCAAGGGCGGGTTCCTGGGACCTCTGTCGTACTTATGCTTCTGTCCCTTATATCTCTGCCAGCCCATTTGCACCAAACCTCAACTCTGCTCCACAATGCCAGCAAACTCTACTATGCCTACCAAACCCCAGCCAAGTTCTGCTGTCTAGAGCCATCAGAATGGGCTGGGAATGCCCAGGTCTGGCTTTAGCATCTTTGGAACACAATTAACAAGAACCGCCCCCCACCCCCACCCCCGCCTTGTTACATCCCCTCAATTGTCTGGTCATCTCCTCAGGTCAGAGCAACTAACAACTGCTGGACCACACTGAGAAGGGTCCAAAAGCAGAATTCTGTTCCCTCCTCAGTAGGGGCAAGGGTTGGAGCCTGTGTCTGGTGCCCTGCCCCTGTGCACTGACTGTTGGCCTCTGGCCACTCTTGTACCCAGACCTGTCATCACAATGAGCTCCTCCCCATGCTGTGAGCACACTTGCAGGAGGAGCAGCAAGACCAAACGGCACAAGGGTTGGTGAGCTTCAGCTATGCCTCCAGGCAAGGCATGAGTAGGGTGTCAAGTCTGAGGCAGGACAGACCAAGCCCTTAGCAGGAGGGGCCTAGGTGGGCAGGGCTCTTGCAGGACCTGAGGGATGGGGGAAGCACTGCTACAAGACTGCTAGGGAAGGAAGCAGAGTCAGAGGACAGATTCAGGACCAGGTGGAACATTCCATGGAGTTTGAAATATCAGTCATAATATCTATATTTTTCTAAAAATTGGTGGCAATTTGGTCGTTTTGGTACAAATCTTACTCAGAAGTAAAGGCCTGGACTCAGCCATGGTGGAGGCTGGTCTGGCAGAGGGGCACTGCCCCTCTGTTACCACTCAGACCTCCCATAATGGCTCTCCTACCTCTGTCCCTGCTCAGGACACAACTGCACCCAGGGTCTCAGGGGTGAAGCCCTTCTTCTGCTGACTGCAGACGTCTGTCCCAGTCTGAGCTCAGCCCAATGATCAGGGCAGGCTCTGTGGAGTCTTTAGGGGTGAGCCCCAGGCATCTCTCTGTATGTCAGACATGTTGGCCTCAGTGGGGAGAGACCAGGCTGAGACTTTGGGTCCCAGAAAAGTGCATCTACTGACTGGGGTTCTGGGGGTTGTTCCCAGAGTTTAGTTCATGAGCTCGGATGTTTGGGGAGTCCTCCCAGAGGATGGGCTGTGGCCTGGGATACTGGGGGACATTCCTAGAGGATGGATAGTGGGATGGAGTGTTGGGGTCCTCAGAGGACAGATTGTGGACCAGAGTGTTGGAAGATGTTCCAAGAGAGTGGTCCATGGGTTAGGGTGTTGGAGTCCCCTCAGAGGACAACTGTGGGACTGGAGTGTTCCAGCCATCTGCGTGAAAAATTAATGACCAGGTGCAAGCTGCGGGATTTGGGATATTTTTAGAAGAAATGAATGAGAAAGGTAAGAGAAAAGAGACACCTCTGGGTGAGCAGAGCCCTTTGGGACCCTGAGAAGTGGCCAGGAACTTGGCTGAACAATAGCAGAGGCACTGGGCAGTGCTGAGCCAGGGTGCAGAGGATGCTGTGGGTGAGAGAATCAGCTCAGAGGTAGTTGGGTCAAAAGATAAACATCTTCAGAGAGTTGCCAGTGTTTAAAGCCAAGACTGAGATCTTCTAGGGAGGGTGGGCTTAAGGTGGAAGATAGGAAGAGTGGAAGGAGCCAGCAAAGGAGAATGAGGAAGAACTAGAGCCTCCGTGAACCCTGAGACTAAAAAAGAAGGCAGTGTAGGGAAGGCTGCTGAGAATCTGAGAAAAGGCCAGAGCTTCAGTGTTACCAGAGGTGACCCTAACTAGATTGTTTTTCATCAGGTTGGGGGACCTGAGGTTGGTTGAAGTGGGTTCAAGAAAGAAAGAAAGGAGAAGTGAATACAGTGTTTTTGAGAAGTTGTGTTATAAAGGACAGGAAAAAAAGTTGGGTAGTGGCTGGAAAACTCTGTGAATGCAGACAGATTAATTTTTTTATTTTGAGGTAGATTTACATGTTTCTTTTACCCAGTTTCCTCTAATGGTAACATCTTGCAAAATTATGATACAATATCACAGTAAGGATATTCACATTGACACAGTCAAGACAGAATTTCCATCACTGTAAGGGCCCCTCATGTAGCCTTTTCTCAGCCACACCCACATCTCTTCTGCCTGCACCCTGTGCTTCACCCCCCGGGAACCACTAATCTATTCTCCATCTCTGTAACTTATTTCAAGAATGCTATACATAGGGAATCATTGTGTATAACCTTTTAGGTTTTGCTTTCTTTTTTCCAACTCAGTGCTTTCAGTCTGTATTTCCATGTAAGTTGTTGCATGTATCACTAGTTGTGCCTTTCTAAGGATAGTAGGATTCCATAGTATAGATGTACTATAGTTTGTTTAACCACTTTTACATTGACAAATATTTGTTTTGTTTCCAGTTTTGGACTATTATGGATAGAACTGCTGGGAACATTCATGTACAGGTTATTGTGTGAACACAAGCTTCATTTATCCACTGTGATAAATGTTCAGGAGGGCAATTGCTAGGTTAATTGCTAGGTGGTATGGTAGTTTTTTTTTCCCCAATTCATTTTATTTTATTTTTTCAGTGTTCCAAGATTCATTGTTCATGTACCACACCCAGTGCTCCATGTAATACATACCCTCCATCAGGCTCACCCAACCCCCCACCCCTCTCCCCTCCAGAACCATGAGAGACTGTGGACTCTGAGCAACAAACTGAGGGTTTTCTATGGTAGTTTTTTTTTTTTTTAATGGTCAAACTGCTTTCTAGAGGGTCTATACTGTATTATATTCCCACTAGCACTGTGTGAGGGGTCCAGTCTCTGTATACTCTGCCAGCATTTGCTGTTGTCTCTATTTTTTTCATTTCAGCTATTCTCATAGGTGTGTAATGACATGTCATTATCGTTTTAATTTGCACTTCTCTAATGGCTAATGATGTTGAACATTTTCTCATGTGCTCATTTACTATCTGTATATCCTCCTAAGTGATGTGACTCTTCTTGTCTTTGCACTTTTTCTCATTTGGTATTTGTTTAATTTTTAAAATTTTTCTCACTGTTGAGTTTTGAGAATTCTTTATTATTATTATTATTTTTAGAAATATATTTTAAAATTTCAATATGGTTAACATACAGTGTTATATTAATTTCATGTGTACAATGTAGCTATTCAACAATCCCACACATCATATTGTGCTCCTCATGACAAGTGCGCTCCTCAATCCCCATCACCTATCTCACCCATCCCTCAATCCCCTCCCCTCTGGTAATCATCAGTTTGTTCTCAATAGCTAAGTCATTTTCTTGACTTGCCTCTCTCTCTCTCTCTCTCCTTTTCCTCCTCCTCCTCTCCCCACCTCTCTTTTTTCCCCTTTGCTCAGTTGTTTTGTTTCTTAAATTCCACATATGAGTGAAATTATATGGTATTTGTCTTTCTCTGACTTATTTCACTTAGCATATACTCTCTAGCTACATCCAAGTGGTTGCAAATGGCAATATTTAATTCTTTTTTATGGCTGAATAATATTACATTATATATATATATATATATATATATATATATATATATATATATATATATACACACACTACTTCTCTTTTGTCCACTCATCTACAGATGGACACTTGGGCTGCTTTCATAATTTGTCTATTGTAAATAATGGTGCTATAAGCATTGGGGTGCATGTATCCCTTTGAATTAGTGTTTTGTTTTGTTTTGTTTTGGCAAATAACTAGTAATGTGATTGCTGGGTCATAGGCTAATTCTACTTTTAACTTTTTGAGGAAACTCCATACTGTTTTCCAGAGTGGTTGTACCAGTTTGCATTCCCACCAACAGTGCAGGAGAGAAACCTTATGAGTTTCATTGCACATTTTAAGTATTACAAGACTCTATATTCCTATTTAAAGTTCATGTTTAACTTTCTTCCTCTGAAACCACTCCAGCAGAAGGGACTGGTACTGCCTCTTTGCTTCCAGGTGGTGTTAGTAGTCCAAGTTCTTCACTTAGCCTCAGTTGACATCAGGATGAGGAAGGAAGTATTCTCTATTATTGCTGGATGAGGATGAGAACTCTGGCACCCCACTGGGCCTCTGCTGATACCATCCCACATGGAAGAAGGTATTTCATCTTATTACTTCTCCTTATGTGTCCTCTAATGACACCATTGTAGGTGTCCTGATTATTGCCAAGCAGTGGTTAAAGTCCTGACTTTCCATTTGGCCTCCTCTGACACCTTAGCAAGAGAAAGTAGGGTTCCTTTTATTGCAGGGAGTAGTCTCTGCCTACACAGGGAGGTGAGGGATGTGTAGGGAAGAGGTGGGACTCCTTAACACCCAGCAGAGATGAACATCCCAGATCCTCATCAGTCTTTTCTGGCATGAATAGGGATGGAGGCCTGGGCCCCTTATTTCAGCCTGGGAAGGGTGGAGGTTTAGGTACCTCGCGTGGTCCTTGTTGTTTTGGATGGATGTGGGTTTTCAGTGTTTAGCTGCAGTAAAGCAGTTATTGTCTAAAGGTTTTCTGTTCTACTAAGCTGCACCTTAACTACTCTTTTGGCTAGAAAAAGAAGTCTTTTCTTGGGACTTTTTTGGTTTGTACTTGTTGGTGTTTCCAGGTTGCCAACTTCAGCACCTTGTCTGGGATATATGAGACAAAATAAAAATTCAAAGGTCTCACTGCTGTGTCATTTCTTGGATCCCTAACCAGTCTGCTTTCTTCTCTACTTTTCAGAGTCTTCTAATGGTTGTTTTGTACAAAATGTCAGATTTTTAATTGTACTTAACAAAAGGGAGAAGGAAAAGTATGTCTGCTCTGTCTTCCTGGGAGCAAAAGTCCCAAGATGTATCTTTAAAATTTTAAAATTTTTAAAAAATTTTTTAAAGATTTCATTTATTTGAGAGAGAAGGAGAGTGAGACAGAGCACAAGCAGGGCAGAGGGAGAGGGAGAAGCGGACTCCCCTGTGAGCAAGCAGCCCAACATAGCACTCAATCCTAGGAGCCTGGGAACATGACCTGAGCCAAAAGCACCTGGCTGACTGAGCAGGACACCTGACTGAGCCACTCAGGCACCCCTACTTTTTTTGCTTCTTAAATTAAACTGTTGGTGAGGATGTTGAGAAAGGGGAACCCTCTTAGACTGTTGATGGGAATGCAAGCTGGTATAGCCACTCTGGAAAACAGTATGGAGGTTGCTCAAGAAGTTAAAAATAGAGCTACCCTACAACCCAGCAATTGTACTTTTTTACCCGAAAGATATAAATGTAATTATCTGAAGGGGCACATCCACCCCAATGTTTATAGCAGAAATGTCCACAATGACCAAACTATGGAAAGAGCTGAGATGTCCATCGACAGATGAATGGATAAAGAAGATATGCTATATACACAATAGAATATTACTCAGCTATCAGAAAGGATGAATACTTACTATTTACATCGACATAGATGGAACTGGAAGGTACCATGCTGAGCAGAATAAAGCAATCAGAGGAAGACAGTTATCATATGGTTTCAGTCATATGTGGAATATGAGAAACAGCACAGAAGATCATAGGGGAAGGGAGGGAAAATGGAATGGAAAGAAATCAGAGAGGGAGACAAACTATGAGAGACTCTTAACTATAGGAAACAAACTGAGGGTGCTGGAGAGGAGGTGGGTGGAGGGAATGGTATAATTGGGTGATGGGCATTAAGTAGGACACATGTTGTGATGAGCACTGGGTGTTATATGCAACTAATGAATTACTGAACTCTACATCCAAAACTAATGATGTACTATATGTTAGCTAATTGAATTTAAATTTAAAAAAATAGCTTGTTACATACTGTACAGAGCAATATTGGTTTCTGCAGTAGAATTCAATGATTCTTTGCTTTCATACAACACTCAGTGTTCATCACAAGTGCCCTCTTTAATATCCATCACTCATCTAGACCATTCCTCACCCACCTCCCTCCATCAACCCTCAGTTCGTTCTCTATCAAGAGTTACTTATAGCTTGTTTACCTCTCTTTTTTTCTTTTCCCACTTCCCATATGTTCATCTGTTTTGTTTCCTAAATTCCACAAATGAGTGAGATCGTATGATATTTGTCTTTCTCCGACTTATTGCACTTAGCATAAAATACCCTAGCTCCATCCACAGTGTTGCAAATGGCAAAGTTTCATTCTTTTTGATGGCTGAATAATACCCCACTGCGTGCGCGCATGCACGTGCGTGCGCGCGTACTATACTGTGTGTGTGTGTGTGTCTGTGTGTGTCTGTGTGTGTATCCTCCACATCTTCTTGATCTGTTCATCAGTCAGTGGACATTTGCGCTCTCTCCACAGTTTGGTTATTGTTGCTAATGCTGCTGTAAACATCAGGTGCATATACCCCTTCAAATCTATTTTTGCATCCTTTAGGCAAATAGTGCAATTGCTGTGTATAGTGTAGTTCTATTTTTAACTTTTTGAGGAACCTCCAGACTGTTTTCCAGAATGGCTGCACCAGTGCAAGAGGGTTCCTCTTTCTCCATATCCTCATCAGTACCTGTTGTTTCTTGTTTTGTTAATTTTAGCCATTCTGACAGGTATGAGGTGGTATCTAATTATGGTTTTAATCTGCATTTCTCTGATAATGAGTGATGTTGAGCATCTTTTCATATGTCTGTTAGCTATCTGGATATCTTCTTTGAAAAACTGTCTATTCATATTTAGGTCTTTATGATCATTTAGGTCTTACATCCATTTTGAGTTTATTTTTGTGTATGGTGTAATAAAGTGGTCCAGTTTCATTCTTCTGCATTTCGCTGACCAGTTTTCCCAACACCATTTGTTGAACATACCCTTTTTTCCATTGGGTAGTCTTTCTTGCTTTGTTGAAGAGTAGTTGACCATATAGTTGTGGGTCCATTTCTGGATTCTGTATTCTGTTCCATTGATCTGTGTGTCTGTATTTATGCCAGTACCATGCCATCTTAATGAGTAGAGCTTTGTGAATGAATAGAGCTTGAAATCCAGAATCGTGGTACCTCCAGTTTTGTCTTTTTCAGAAACGCTTTAGGTACTTGTGGTCTTTCATAGTTCTGTACAAATTTTAGGGTTGCTTGTTATAGCTCTGTGAAAAACGCTGAAGGTATTTTGATAGGGATTGCGCTGAATGTGTAGATTGCTTTGGGTAGTATAGACATTTTTAACAATGTTCGTTCTTCCAATTCATGAGCATAAAATGCTTTTCCATTTCTTTGTGTCCTCTTCAGTTTCATTTATATGTGTTCTATAGTTTTTAGAGTACAGATCTTTTACCTCTTTAGTTAGGTTTATTCTTAGTATCTTATGGTTTTTGGTGCAATTGCAAATGGGATCAATTCCTTGATTTCTTTTTTTGTTGTTTCATTATTGATGTACAGAAATGCAACAGATTTAATGAAGCATATAGATTTTTTTTGCTTTCAGATTACTTTATTTTTTTCCCCAAATATGTTTATTTTATTTTTTCAGTGTTACAAGATTAATTGTTCGTGCACCACACCCAGTGCTCCGTGCAGTACGTGCCATCCTCAATACCTACCACCAGGGTCGCCCAACCTCCCCTCCCCAAAACCCTCAGTTTGTTGCTCAGAGTCCACATTCTCTCATGGTTCATCTCCCCTCTGATTTCCCCCATTCCCCTTTCCCTTCCTTGTCACAGTGCCCTCCATGTTTTTCTTTATGCTCAGCATGTAAGTGAGACCATAAGATAATTGGCTCTCTCCGCTTGACTTATTTCACTCCGCATAATCTCTTCCAGTCCCATCCATGTTGATACAAAAGTTGGATATTCGTCCTTTCTAATGGAGGCATAATATTCCATTGTATAAATGGACCATATCTTCTTTATCCATTCATCTGTTGAAGGGCATTTTGGTTCTTTCCACAGTTTGGCGATTGTGGCCATTGCTGCTATGAACATTGGGGTACATGTGACCCTTCTTTGTACTGCATCTGCTTCTTTGGGGTAAATACCCAGTAGGAAGCACGTAGATTTTATATCCTGCAACTTTGCTGCATTCATGTATGAGTTCTAGCAGTTTTTTTTTTTTTGGTGGAGTCTTTTGGGTTTTCTACATTGAGTGTTTTATGTCATCTCCAAATAGTGAAAGTTTGACTTCTTCCTTGCCAATTTGGATGTTTTTAATTTCTTTTTGTTATCTGATTACTGAGGCTAAGACTTCAGTACTGTGTTAAATTGTAATGGTGAGAGTGGACACCCTTGTCTTGTCATGACTGTTAGGGAAAGGCTCTCAGTTTTTCACCACTGAGGATAATATTAACTGTGGGTTTTTGTATATGGCTTTGATGATGTCAAGGTATATTCCATCTATCCCTACTTTGTTGAGGGTTTAAGTCAAGAAAATATACTGTATTTTGTCAAATTTTTTTCTGCATCTATTGACAGGATCATATGGCTCTTATTTTCTCTCTTATTAATGTAGTATATCACATTGGTTGATTTGTGAATGTTGAACTACCCCAGGATCCCAGAAGTAAATTCCACTTGATCACTGTGAATAATTCTTTTAATGTATTATTGAATTCTTGGGGCTTCTAGATGCCTCAGTTGGTTAAACATCTGCATTCTGCTCAGGTCATGATCCTGGAGTCCTGGGGTGGAACCCTACATGGGACTCCCTGTTTAGCAGGGAGTCTGCTTCTCCCTCTGCCCCTCCCCTTGCTTGTGATTGTGCTCTCTCTCTCTCAAACAAACAAACAAACAAACAAACAAATAAATAAAATCTTTTAAAAAATGTACTGTTGAATTCTATTTGTTTAGTGTTTTATTGAGAATTTTTGCACTCATGTGCATCAGAGGTATTGGCCTGTTGTTGGGGTTTGGAATCAAGTCAATGCTGGCTTCATAGCATGAGTTTAGAAGTTTTCCTTCCATTTCTATTTTTTGGAACTTTCTCAAAAGAATAGGTATTACTTCTTTAAAGTTTTGGTAGAATTCTCCTGGAAAGGCATACAGCCATGGACTCTTGTTTTTTTGGGAGATTTTGATTACTGATTCAATTTCTTTGCTGGTTATAGGTCTGTTCAAATTTTCCGTTTCTTCTTGTTTTTGTTTTGGTAGTTTGTAGGTTTCTAGGAATTTGTCCACTTCTCTATTGTCCATTTTGGGCATATACTTTTTCTTGTATTCTCTTATAATTGTTTATATTTCTGTGGCGTTGATTGTGATCTCTCCTCTTTCATTCATGATTTTATCTATTTAGATCCTTCCTCTTTTCTTTTTCATAATTCTCTCAAAGAACCAGCTCCTGTTGATCTATTGTTTTTTGTTTTTTTTTTTAATTTCTACATCACTGATTTACTCTACTCTTTATTATTTCCCTTCTTCTGCTGGCTTTACACTTTGTTCCTTGTTTAGCTCCTTTAGGTGTGAGGTTAAGTTGTGTATTTGAGAATTTTCTTGCTTCTTGAGGTGGGCCTGTTTTGCAATATACTTCCCTTTTATGACTGTCTTTGCTACATCTGAAAGTTTTTGGACTGTCGTGTTTTCATTTTTATATTCTCCCATGTATTTTTTCATTTCTTCTTTAATTTTCTGGTTAACCCATTCATCTTTTTCCCCCCTTTCTTCTTTTTTATTTTTATTTTTCCTCTTCTTTTACAAATCCTTGGTTAGAGGGGTGACTTTCAGTAGATTGCAGCGAGGGAACTGCTCTGCTTTGTATAAAACCCCGACCCAGAAGCAGGTTGTCTACGAATGGTTAGCACCAGGTTCCCCCATGAACAGGTGTTGCATGATGGGCAAGGAGGTGGCCCCCCTTTCTGGCCACACCCTGTTTCCCACATTAATTCTTTAGTAGGGTGTTCTTTAACCTCCATGTGTTTGTGGTCTTTCCAAAATTTTTCTGTGCTTGACTTCAAGTTTTATAATGCTGTGGCCTGATAATATGCACAGCATGATCTCAGTCTTTTTGTATTTTTTGAGGACTGATTTGTGATCCAGTATGTGATCTGTTTTGGAGAATATTCCATGTACATTAGAAGAAAATGTGTACGGGCATGTGGTTGGCTCAGTTGGTTAGGCCTTGGACTCTTGATTTTGGCTCAGGTCATGATCTCAGGGTCCTGGGATGGAGCCCCCTGTGTTAGGCTGTGCACTCAGAAGGGAGTCTGCTTGAGATTCTCTCTGTCCCTCTTCTGCCCACCACCCTGCATGCTCTTTCTCTCTCTAAAATGAATAAATAAAATCTTAAAAAAGGAAAAGTATATGTATTCCATTGTCTGAGGATGAAATGTTCTGAGTATGTCTGTTAAGTCCATGTGGTCCAGTGTGTCATTCAAAGCCATTGTTTTCTTGTTGATTTTCTGCTTCGATGATCTGGCAATGGCTATAAGTGTGGTGTTAAAACCCCCTACTATAATTGCATCATTAACAATGAGTTTCTTTATGTATGTTATTCACTGATTTCATTCATTTGGGTATTCCCATGTTGGAGGAATAAATATTTACAATTGTTAGAACTTCTTAATGGATAGACCCCTTGATTATGATATAATGCCCTTTCTCACCTCTTGTAATAGTCTTTGGCTTAAAACCTCATTTGTCTGATATAAGTATGGCTACCCTGGCTTTCCTTTTATTTTTCATTAGGTTCAATCATTAGATTTTGACATAGTGTTCAGTGATTCATTAGTTGTGTATAACACCCAGTGCTCATCACAACAGGTGCCTTCCTTAATGCCCATCACCCAATTACTCCATTCCCCCAACCCTCTCACATTGTAACCCCGTTTGTTTCCCAGAGTCCAGTGTCTCTCATGGTTTGTCTTCCTCTCTGATTTCTTCCCATTCAGTTTTCCCTCCCTTCCCCTATGGTCCTCTGCACTATTACTTATGTTCCACATATGAGTGAAACTATATGATAATTGTCTTTCTCTGTTTGACTTATTTCACTTAGCATAATCTCCTCCAGTTCCATACATGTTGATGCAAATGGTGGGTATTCATCCTTTCTGATGACTGAGTAATATTCCATTGTAGATATGGACCACATCTTCTTTATCCACTCATCTGTTGAAGGGCATTTAAGCTTCTTCCATAGTTAGGCTATTGTGGACATTGTTTTTATTTTTAATTAATTTTTATTAACATATAATGTATTATTTGCCCCAGGGTACATGTCTGTGAATCTTCGGGCTTACACATTTCACAGCACTTAACAGCACATACCCTTCCCAATGTATTGTGGACATTGTTGCTATAGACATTGGGGTGCATGTGATCCTTCTTTTCACTACATCTGTATCTTTGGGGTAAATACCTAGTAGTGTAGTCACTGGGTTGTAGGGTAGCTCTATTTTTAACTTCTTGAGCAATCTCCATATTGTTTTCCAGAGTGGCTGTACCAGCTTGCATTCCCAACAACAGCAAAAGAGGGTTCCCCTTTGTCCACATACTTGCTGACATTTGTTGTTTCCTGTTTGTTAATTTTTGCCATTCACACTGGTGTAAGGTGCTATCTTATCATGGTATTGATTTGTATTTCCCTGATGCTTAGTGATGTTGAACATTTTTTTATGTGTCTGTTAGCCATTTGTATGTCTGTTTTGGAGAAGTGTCTGCTTGTGTCTTCTGCCCATTTTTTGACTTGGTTATTTGTACTTTGGGTATTGAGTTTCATAAGTTCTTTATAGGTCTTGGATACCAGCCCTTTATCTATAATGTCATTTGCAAATATCTTCTCCCATTCATTCTGTGGGTTGCCTCTTTCTTTTGTTGCCTGTTTCCTTTGCTGTACAGAAGCTTTTTATCTTGATGAAGTCCCAAAAGTTCACTTTTGCTTTTGTTTCCCTTGCCTTTAGAGACTTATCTTCAAAGAGGTTGCTGTGGCCAGTTGTTGAAAAGGTTACTGCCTATGTTCTCCTCTAGGATTTTTATGGATTCTTATTTTTATTTATTTATTTATTTTTAATTAATTTTTATTAACATATAATGTATTATTTGCCCCAGGGTACATGTCTGTGAATCATCAGGCTTACACATTTCACAGCACTTAACAGCACATACCCTCCCCAATGTCCATAACCCAGCCACCCCATCCCTATGCCCCGCCTCCCAGCCACCCTCAGTTCTTTTCTTGAGTCTAGAAGTCTCTAATGGTTTGTCTCCCTCCCCATCCCTTCCTGTTTCATTTCTCTCCCCCACCCCCCCAAACTCCCTCCTTGCCTCTCAAATTCTTCATATCAGAGAGATCATGTGATAATTGTCTTTCTCTGACTGACTTATTTCGCTTAGCATAATACCCTCCAGTTCCATCCACGTCGTTGCAAATGGCCAGATTTCGTTTCTCTTGATAGCTGCATATTATTCCATTGTACATATATCTTGTGTCTGTTGGCCATTTGGATGTACTCTTTGCAGAAATGTCTGTTCATATCTTCTGCCCATTTCTTGATTGGATTATTTGTTCTTTGGGTGTTGAGTTTGAGAAGTTCTTTATAGATTTTGGATTCCCAACACCATTTGTTGAAGAGACTGTCTTTTTTCCACTGGATATTCTTTCCTGCCTTTTTGGGATGGAATGTTCTGAATATATCTG
>CM053609.1:20702349-20724196 GCA_028646535.1 Procyon lotor | reverse complement strand
ATATTGTTGCGTTTTATGGTATCACTTATCTCTTTAATCCTCCTCTCGTGGTCCAGTAGTTGTTTGTCTCTCTTGTTCTCAGCTTCTTTATTCTCCATCATTTGGTCTTCTATATCGCTGATTCTTTCTTCAGTCTCATTTATTCTAGCAGTGAGAGCCTCTGTTTTTAATTGTACCTCGTTAATAGCTTTTTTAATTTCGACTTGGTTAGATTTTATTTCTTTTATTTCTCCAGAAAGGGCTTTTATTTCTCCCAAAAGAGATTCTCTAATATCTTCTATGCTTTTTTCGAGTCCTGCTAGCATCTTGATAACTGTCATTTTGAACTCTATTTCCGACATATTACTAATGTCTGCATTAAATAGGTCTCTTGCCATCAGTACTGTCTCTTCTTTTTTTTTGTGGTGAGTTTTCCTGCCTCGTCGTTTTGTCAAGGTAGGAGTAGATGGGTGAGAGAGAAAGATTCTCTGGAGTTCTGCAGTTTTCACTGATTGATTAACTAGGTCTTGGCTGGATATTCTCGCTGATCTTCCGGGGGAGGGGCCGTTGCCATGGTTCTCGAATGTCTTTGCCGGAGGCGGAATTGCACCACCCTTGCCAGGGGATGGGCCAAGCACTTGCTCTCGGAGTCTTTGTTCCCTGAGCGCTTTTTGTACCGCCCTGGAGGCTGGGAATGAAAATGGCGGCCTCCCAGTCTCCGGCCCAGAGGAGCCAAGTGCTGGGCACTGCGATCCTCCACACACGGTCAGAGGAAAGCCGTTATCACTCCCGTCTCCCTTGTCCGCGGCCGGCGCTCTGTGCTCAGCTAGCCTGTGGCAGAACACCTCTATCTGTGGCACGCGTGGCCCTGTCTGCAGTCCCCAAACCAGCAGATTCCTGCTGCGCACTCCCGCAGCGCTCCTCCTGGAGGAGGAAGGAGGGGGTTTCTCCGGAGCTGCCTCCCGTGGGGTCCCTGCTTGACGTACAGCAGCCCTATATGGACTATGTCTCAGTACCTATAGTCCAAGGTAGGCCTATGGGGCGTTGCCTTGCTTGTTCTCTGCCGCCGGCTTCTCCGCCCCAATACCTGGGAGCTCTGCCACACTCGGGTTCCCTTGGTCCCTCGGTGACCCCACGGGTCCTGAAACCACACTGTTTCCGCGAGGGCTGAAACCCCGGTTGGCCTCTGGAGCGATGTCCCTCAGCGGAGTGGACTAGAAGTTCTGGATTTTGTGCTCCACGGCTCTGCGGCTGCTGGGAGTCACCCCTCCCCCCCGGGGTCTCTCTTCCCCTCGCTTTAAATTCACTTTTTCCACTCCTACCTTTCTGAAAGTGGTCAATTTTCCGCTCCTAGAATTGCTGTTCTTATTCTCTTCTCTCTCCTGTTGTATTTGCTGGCTTTTAAGAGTGTTTTTCTGCTTCTTTAGCTGGACTTCTGGACCTGGTGCTTTCTATGCGTCCTATACCTCCGCCATCTTGCCAGATCCCTTCTTATTTTTTTTAAATAAAGATTTTATTTACTTATTTGACACAGAGAGATCACAAGTAGGCAGAGAGGCAGGCAGAGAGAGAGGGGGAAGCAGGCTCCTGCTGAGCACAGAGCCTCATGCGGGGCTTGATCCCAGGACCCTGAGATCATGACCCGAGCCGAAGGCAGAGGCTTTAACCCACTAAGTCACCCAGGCGCCCTTTTGATGGATTCTTATCTCATATTGAGGTCTTTCATCCATTTAGAGTTTATCATTGTATATAGTGTAAGAGAATGATCCAGTTTCTTTCTTCCGTGTATAGCTGTTCAGTTTTCCTAGCACCATTTGTGGAAGAGACTGTCTTTTTTCCACTGGATATTTTTTCCTGCCTTGTCAAAGATTAGTTAACCATAGAGTTGAGGGTCCACATCTGGGCTCTCTATTCTGTTCCATTGATCTATCTATCTGTTGATCTATGTATCTGTTTTCATGCCAATACCATGCCGTCTTGATGATCACGGCTTTGTAATATAGCTTGAAATCATGCAATGTGATGCACCCAGCTTTGTTTTTCTTTTTCAACATTTCCTTGGTGATTCCGGGTCTTTTCCCATCACACACAAATTTTAGAATTGTTTATTTTAGCTCTGTGAAAAATGTCAGTGGAATATTATGCCTCCATTAGAAAGGACGAATATCCAACTTTTCTATCAACATGGACAGGACTGGAAGAGATTACGTGGAGTGAAATAAGTCAAGCAGCAAGAGCCATTTATCTTATGGTCTCACTTATGTGTGGAGCATAAGGAAGAACATGGAGGGCATTGTGAGAAGGAAGGGAAAGGGGAATGGGGGGAAATCAGAGGGGAGATGAACCATGAGAGACTGTGGACTCTGAGCAACAAACTGAGGGTTTTGGAGGGGAGGGGGCAGGGGGTTGGGTGAGCCTGGTGGTGGGTATTGAGGAGGGCACATATTACATGGAGCACTGGGTGTGGTGCATGAACAATTAATCTTGTAACACTGAAAAAATAAACATATTTGGGAGAAAAAGAAATGTCAGTGCTATTTTGATGGGGATTTCACTGAAAGTGTAGATTGCTCTGGGCAGCGTAGATATTTTAACAATGTATGTTTATTCTTCCATTTATTATTCCAATGGAATGTTTTTCCATCTTTTTGTGTCTTCCTCAATTTATTTCATAAACGTTCTGTAGTTTCTAGGGTATACATCCTTCACCTCTTTAGTTAGGTTTATTCCTAGGCACCTTATGTTTTTGGTCCTATTGTAAATGGAATCAATTCCTTAATTTCTCTTTCTTCAGTTACATCATTAGTGTAAAAATATGCAACTGATTCCTGTGCATTGATTTTGTATCCTGCCACCTTGCTGAATTGCTGTGTGAGTTCTAATAATTTGAGGGTGGAGTCTTTTGGTTTTTTCACATAAAGTATCATGTCATCTGCGAAGAGAGTATGACTTATTTCTTGCTAATCTGAATGCTTTTTATTTCTCTTTGTTGTCTGATTGCTGATGCTAGGACTTCTAGTTCTATGTTGAACAATAGTGGTGAGAGTGGACATCCCTGTCATTTTCCTTATCTCAGCAGAAAAGCTGTCATTTTCCCCATTGAGAATGATATTTGCTGTGGACTTTTAATAGATAGCTTTTGTGATATTTAGGTATGTTCCCTCTATCCCTATACTTTGAAGAATTTTAATCAGGAAAGAATGTTGCATTTTGTCAAATGCTTTTTCTGCATCAGTTGAGAGGATCATATGTTTCTTGCCTTTTCTTTGATTAATGTGCTCTGACATGTTGATAGATTTGCAAATGTTGAACCTCCCTTTCATCCCAGGAATAAATATCACCTGATTGTGGTGGATAATCCTTTTAATACACTGTTGGATCCTATTGGCTAGGATCTTGTTGAGTATTTTGGCATCCATGGTCATCAGGGATATTGGTCTGTAATTCTCCTTTTTGATGGGTCTTTGCTTGGTTTTGGGATCAGGGTGATGTTGGCCTCATAGAACATGTTTGGACATTTTCCTTCCATTTCTATTTTTTGGGAACAACCTCAGTAGAATAGATGTGATTTCTTCTTTTCCTCTGGAATCCATCTGGCCCTAGGCTCTTGTTTTTTGGGAGGTTTTTTATTACTGCTTCAATTTCCTTGCACTTATTGGTCTATTCAGATTATCTATTTCTTCCTGTTTCAGTTTTGGTAGTTTATAAGTTTCCAGGAAGCCATCCAATTCTTCCAGATTGCTTAATTTGTTGGCATATTGTTGCTGGTAATAATTTCTAATAATTGTTTTTTTTTCCCTTGGTGTTAGTTGTGATTTCTCCCCTTTCATTCATAATTTTATTGATTTGCATCCTTTTTCTTTTCTTTTGGATAAGTCTGGCCAGAGGTTTTTCAATCTTATTAATTCTTTCAGTGAACCAGCTTCTAGTTTCGTTGATTTGTTCTACTATTTTTCTGGTTTCTAGTTCATTGATTTCTGTTCTAATCTTTATTATTTTTCTTCTCCTGCTTGGTTTATGCTTTATTTGCTGTTCTTTCTCCAGTTCTTTTAGGCATAAGGTTAGCCTGTGCATTTGGAATTTTTCTAATTTTTTTGAGAAAGGCTTGAATGGCCAAGTATTTCCCTCTTAGGACTACCTTTGTGGTATTCCATAAGTTTTGGACCAATGTATTTTCAGTCTTAATAGTTTCAGTGAATTGTGTATGATCTTCTTTAATTTCCTAGCTATTCCAATCATTTTTTAGCAGGTTGTTCTTTGACTTCCAAGTGTTTGAGTTCCTTCCAAATTTTTTCTTGTGATTGAGTTCCACTTTCAAAGGATTGTGGTCTGAAAATATGCAGGCAATAATTTCATCCTTTTGGAATCAGTTGAAACCTGATTTGTGACCCAGTATGTAGCCTATTCTGGAGAAAATTCCATGTGCCCTCGAGAAGAATGAGTATTCTGTTGTTTTAGGAAGGAATGTTCCGTATATATCTATGAAGTCCATCTGATCCAATGTGTCATTCAGGCTTGTTTCTTTGTTGATCTTCTGCTTAGATGATCTGTCATTGTTATTAATGTATTATATCACTGTGTTTCTTTTTTTTTATTAATTGGTTTATATAATTCACTGCTCCCATGTTGGGGGCATAGATACTTAAAACTTTTAGATTTTCTTGTTGGATAGCTATTTAAATATGATATAGTGTCCCTCTGAATATCTTATTATAGTCTTTAGTTTAAATTCTAATTTGTCTGATATGAGGATTGCTACCTCAGCTTTCTTTTGAGGTCCATTACCATGGTAAATGGTTCTCCATCCCCTCATTTTCAATCTGGAGGTATCTTTAGGTTCAAAATGGGTCTCTTATAGACAGCATATTAATGGGTCTTACTTTTTTATCCAATCTGAAACCCTATGTCTTTTCATGGGGGCATCCAGCCCATTTGCACAGAGTAACTATTAAAAGATAAGAATGTAATTTCATTGTATGGCCTGTAATGTCCCTGTTTCCATATATTTTCTCTCTTTCTTTATGTTCTATATGACTCTTCGGGTCTCTCTTCTCTCACAAAATCCCCCCCTTAGTATTTCTTGCAGGGCTGGCTTGGTGGTTGCATATTCTTTCAGTTTCTGCCAATCCTAGAAGCTCCTTTTCTCTACATCCATTCTGAATAACAGCCTTGCTGGATAAAATGTTCTTGGCTGTATATTCTTTCCATTTAGTACCCTGAATATGTCTTTCTAGCCCTTTCTGGCGTGCCAGGTTTCTTTGGACAGGTCTGATGTTATTCTGATATTCCTCCCTCCATATGTTAGGAACTTCCTATCTCTGGCTATTCTTAGGATTGTTTCTTTGGCTATAAAATTTGCAAGCTTTGCTATTATATGTTTGGGTGTTGATCTATTTTTGTTGATTTTGGGAGGTTGTCCTTTTTGCCTCTTGGACTTGAATGCTTGTTTCCTTCCCCCAGTTATGGAAGCCCTCAGCTATGATTTGCTGAAATATACCTTCTAGCCCTCTTTCACTTTCTACTCCCCGGGGATCCCAATAATTCTGTTATTGGAACGTTTCATGGTATCATTAATCTCTCCAATCTTTTTGTGCTACTTGTAAGCCTATTTCTGTTTTCCTCAACTTCCTTCCTTTCCATCAGCTTATTTTCTAGTTCACTAATTCTCTCTTTGACCTCATTTACCCTGGCTGTTAGAGTATCCAGTTTAGACTGAATCTCATTCATGGCATTTTTTAATTTGGTCTGATTCGTTCTCATTTCTGTTCTTAGAGATTCTATCTTGTCACTAATGCTTTTTTAAGCCTAGCTATTGATTTTGTGATTACTATCCTGAATTCTACCTCTGACATCTTGCTTATATCCATATCCCTTAGTTCTGTGGCAGAGGACATTGTCTCTTTTTCTTTATAGAGAGTTCCTCCTCCTAGTCATTCTTTTGGGGGATGGTTGAGTGAATAACGGGATCCAAACAATCAACCATGACCCAAGCAAGATCCACCCTGGCAAAATCTGGAGTGGTAGGAAACCATCATCAAAAACAAAGCCAAAATGAAACACAAGATTAACGGCACCTGGGTGGCTCAGTTAAGCATCTGCCTTTGGCTCAGGTCATGATCCCAGGGGCCTGGGATTGAGTCCCAGGTTGGGCTCCCTGCTCAGCGGGGAGTCTACTTCTCTCACTCCTACTCCCCCTGCTTGTGTTCCCGATCTCTCTCTTTTTCTGTGAAATAAATAAAATCTTAAAAAAAAAATTTAAAAAATTAAAAATTTTAAAAAGGGGGGTAAGAAAAGGGGTCTGTAGTCTCTCAGTGTGGACAAAACAGGGTGTTTCAAGGTTGTTCCTGGGTGTATTTTCATTTGGAAATACTTTTTTAAGGTAAGTAAAACGTGTATATATATAAAGGTAAAATTGAATAGTGAAAAAAGGAGTACAATAAAGCATATATCTATGAAGAATATAGGTGTGAAAAAATAAAAGTTAAAAAGCTACTATGAAATATAAGTTGATATAATAAACATCTAGTTGAAATGAGAAGGTAAAAAGAAAAAAAAAAACAGGGCATAAGGAAAAAAAAAGGAGAATTTTATCTGAAAAATAAACAAGTCATGAGGCTGCACCTGGAGCTCAATATATAATTTTCGCATGACATTGGGATCTATAGGATTATCTTCCACCTGTTCTTCCAGGCTGTCTTCTGGGGGAGGGGCCTGTCATGCTGTTTCTCAGGTAATCCTGCTATGTGGAGACCCCTGTCATGGGGGTGGGCTCAGTGGGAACCAGCCTACTGTGTGGCTTTTGTTCCCTGGGGACTTTCTGCTCTTCTTCAGAGGATCAAAGCAAACATGGCCACAGCCAAAACCTCTGGCCCAGAGCAGAACATTCACAGTCTGTCTTTTAATAAACCCTCCAGGACAAACAGTATCCACTTCTGTATGCATGCAGAAAAAATTTTTCCCCACTTTTCTGCATGCAGAAAACAACAGCGTCCCGTGGTGTGCACCCACACCAACTCTCTCAGAGGTAGTCCCAGGGGTCTGGGAGTGCCACTGCCCTTTCTGGTTCTAAAACCCCAAGTGGCTGTGGACTTACATGCACCTAAAGTTCCTGGATCATGTCTGGGCACCACTCTAAACCCCTTTTCTGACAGCTACCACCCTGTGTGAGATTTTGCCTGGTCACAGGTGCCGGTTCCAGATTTATTTCAGGCTGCCCAAGAGAAAAGTGATTACGGACCAGCCCAGCTCATGGTTTATAGTGATCTGAGCTGAGAGTCTCTTCCTGGGCTTGCTGACCATAACTTTCCTGGCTCTACTGATCTACTGATTCAGAAAGCCCCTTTTGCTCTGTGGCTTCTTGTATATTGAGACCACAAGGCTCTGCCTAGAATTCTGCCTTTTCATTTCCAGAGCCCCTTTCAGAGATGGATGTTGCTTACTAGAGCAGATTTCTAAGGGTTCTGATTTTGCTCTCTCGTGTTATATCGCTTTCCAGGAGCTAGCTTATGGAGACTCCCTCCCCCTTCAGTTTATCTTCCCATATTTCCCCACATATTCAGAACTCCGCACATCTTACCTTGCAAAAAGCAGTCACTTTTCTGCTTGTAGAGATTCCAAAATATATTCTTATGTCTTGGCTGATTTCATAGGTGTTGAAAATAGTTTGGTGGATATCCAGCTAATTTCAAGGGGCCAGTTAAAATCGGTCCTCTTCTCCTTTGTCATCTTGCCTCCCTCCTCTACTCTGGCTTTCTTTGATGTCCATTTGCATGATAAATATTTCTATATACCCTCATTTCAATCTGCAGGTGTCTTTAGCTCTCTTGTAGGTGGAATACAGATGGATACTGTTTTTTTTTTTGTCTTTTTTTTCCCCAAAAATGTTTATTTTTTCAGTGTTACAAGATTTATTGTTCATGCACCACACCCAGTGCTCCATGCAATACGTGCCCTCCTCAATACCCACCACCAGGCTCGCCCAACCCCCCACCCCCACCCCTCCTAAACCCTCAGTTTGTTGCTCAGAGTCCACAGTCTCTCATGGTTCTTCTTCCCCTCTGCTTTCCCCCCATTCACCTTTCCCTTCCTTCTCACAATGCACTCCATGTTTTTCTTTATGCTCAGCACGTAAGTGAGACCATAAGGTAATTGGCTCTCTCTGCTTGACTTATTTCACTCCGCATAATGTCTTCCAGTCCCATCCATTCGATACAAAAGTTGGATATTAGTCCTTTCTAATGGAGGCATAATATTCCATTGTGTTTATGTACCATATCTTCTTTATCCATTCATCAGTGTGGAGAAAGGGACACCCTATTACACTGTTGGTGGGATTGCAAGCTGGTACAGCCACTTTGGAAAATAGTGTGGAGGGAGATTCCTCGAGAAATTGAAAATAGAGCTACCCTATGACCCAGCCATCGCACTACTGGGTATTTACCCCAAAGAAGCAGATGCATTACAAAGAAGGGCCACATTTACCCCAATGTTCATAGCAGCAATGGCCACAATTGCCAAACTGTGGAAAGAACCAAGATGCCCTTCAACAGATGGATACTGTTTTTATTTTTTTATTTTTCTTTTCTTTTTTTTTTTTTTCTGTGTGATGCCATTTATTTATTTTTTTTTAAATTAATTTTTATTAACATATAATGTATTATTTGCCCCAGGGTACATGTCTGTGAATCTTCGGCCTTACACATTTCACAGCACTTAATAGCACATACCCTCCCCATTGTCCACAACCCAGCCACCCTATCCCTACCCCACCACCCCCCGGCCACCCGTAGTTCATTTCTTGAGTCTAAAATTCATACCGATGCCCTATGTCTTTTGATTGGAGCGTTTAGTCCATTTACATTCAGAGTGATTTAAAATTTGAATTTAGCACCATTGTATTACCTGTAGAGTTGGTGTTCTGGTGATGTTCTCCAATTCTTTCTAGTCTTTGTTGCTTTTGTTTTTTTTCTTCTCTCCACTCAAAGTGTCCCTATTAAAAGTTCTTGTAGGGCTGACTTAGTGGCCACAAACTCTACTTTTTATTTGGGAAACTCTGTATCTCTCTTTTTATTCTGAATGACAACCTTGCTGAATAAAGAATTCATGGCTGCATATTTTTCCCACTCAGCACTTTGAATATTTCCTTCCACTTCCTTCTGGCCTGCCAGATTTTGGTGGACGGATGTGCTGTGAACATGATCTGTCTTCCTTTGTAGATTAAGGACTTTTTTTTTTCTTTGCTGGTTTCAGGATTCTTTCCTTGTCTGTGTATTTTATGAATTCGACTATCATATGCCTTGGCAATAGTATACTTTTGTTGAATTTAATGAGAGTTCCTGTTCTTCTTGGATTTTCATGTCTGTGTCCTTTCCCAGATTAGGGAAATTTCAGCTATCATTTGTTCGAATAAACATTTTGTCACATATCTCTCTCTTCATTTTCTGGGACCCTATTATGTTTTAATAAGTCACTGAGTTCCCCAAGTCTACCTTCCTAGCCCATTACCTTTCTTTAACTCTTCATTTCAGCTTCATTATTTTCCATAATTTAATCTTCTGTGTCACTGATTAGCTCCTCTACTTCGTTCACTCTTATTTTTATGGTCTCCACTTGGGATCACATCTTGGTTATAGCATTTATAATTTCAGCCTGACTAGATTTTAGTTCTTTTTTCTCTGCAGGAAGGGATTCTCTAGTGTCTTCTCTGTTTTTCTTTTTTTTCAAGCCCAGCTATTATCCATATAATCATTGTTTTAAATTCTACTTCCAAAATCAAACTTACATCTGTATTGATTAAATCCCTGGCTGTGAGTGCTACCTCCTATTCTTTCTTTTGGAGTGAATTTAATCATTTTGTCATTTTGTACAGGAAAGAAAAGAAGAAACAAAAAGAAAAAGAAAACAGCAAAAAGTAACAACAAAATAAAAAAAAATTCGATCCTATGTGTGTTTTATTGTGCTTGTTAAAAGAATCTAGATCCTAAAATAAGAAAGAAAAAATAAAAAATATATAGTGAAATTAGCCAAAAAATATATAAAAATAAAAATTAAAAAATTAACACAAAAGAACTGAAAAAATAAGAAAATAAAAGAGAAAATAACCATAAAATAAAGAATAAAAGTACAAAGGAGGCTAGATACTATTTTTCCCTAGACCTGAAACTTTGCATCCCTCTATGATCAAAAAACTTTGTGTGGCTGATATCGAAAGGTTACTGCCTATGTTCTCCTCTAGGATTTTGATAGATTCCTGCCTGACATTGAGGTCTTTTATCCATTTTGAGTTTATCTTCGTGTAAGAGAATGGTCAAGTTTCATTCTTCTACATATAGCTGTCCAATTTTCCCAGCACCATTTATTGAAGAGACTGTCTTTTCTCTGTCAAAAAATATCTTTTCTGGATATTTTTTCCTATTTTGTCAAAGATTATTTGACCATAGAGTTATGGGTCCATATCTGGGCTCTCTATTCTGTTCCACTGGTCTATGTGTCTGTTTTTGTGCCAGTACCATGCTGTCTTGGTGATCACAGCTTTGTAGTAAAACTTGAAATCAGGCAATGTGATACTCCCAGCTTGGTTTTTCTTTTTCATCATTTGCTTAGCGATTTGGGGTCTTTTCTGGTTCCATACAAATTTTAGGATTGTTTGTTCCAGCCCTTTGAAAAAAAACCGGTAGAATTTTGATCAGGATGGCTTTGAAAGTATAGATTGCTCTGGGCAGTATAGACATTTTAACAATGTTTATTCTTCTGATCCATGAGCATGGAATGCTTTTCTACCTTTTTGTGTCCTCAATTTCTTTCATGAGCGTTCTGTAGTTCTTCGAGTACAGATCCTTCACTTCTTTGGTTAGGTTTATTCCCATGTATCTTATGGTTCTTGGTGCAACCGTGAATGGAATCAATTCTCTAATTTCCCTTTCCATATTTTCATTGTTAGTCTATAGGAAAGCAACTGATTTCTGTGCATTGATTTTGTATCCTGCCACATTACTGAATTGCTGTATGAGTTCTAGTAGTTTGGGCATGGAGTCCTTTGGGTTTTCCATTTAAAGTATCATGTCATTTGTGAAGAGAGAGAGCTTGACTTCTTCATTGCCAATTTGAGTACCTTTTATTTCTTTTTGTTGTCTGATTGCTGTTTCTAGTACTTCTAGCACTATGTTGAAGAAGAGTGGTGAGAGTGGGCGTTCTTGTCGTGTTCCTGATCTCAAGGGAAGGCTGTCAGCTTTTCCCATTGAGAATGATATTTGCTGTGGGCTTTTCAGAGATAGACTTGATGATGTTGAGGAATGTTCCTTCTATCCCTATACTTTGAAGAGTTTTAATCAGGAATGGATGCTGAATTTTGTCAAATGCTTTTTCTGCATCAATTGAGAGGACCATGTGGTTCTTCTCTCTTCTCTTATTGATTTGTTCTATCACGTTGATTGATTTGCAAATGTTGAACCACCCTTGCATCCCAGGGATAAATCCCACCTGGTCATGATGAATAATCTTTTTTTTTTTTTTGACATAATTTGTGCATATTGAATATGTACACATATGTACTCACACTCAGTTTTTAGATTTTATTTATTTATTTATTTGACAGAGACAGAGAGGAGAGAGATCACAAATAGGCAGAGAGGCAGGCAGAGAGAGAGGGGGAAGCAGGCTCCCCGCCGAGCAGAGAGCCC
This sequence comes from Procyon lotor, assembly GCA_028646535.1. Classification (NCBI taxonomy): domain Eukaryota; kingdom Metazoa; phylum Chordata; class Mammalia; order Carnivora; family Procyonidae; genus Procyon; species Procyon lotor. The sequence continues at coordinate 20,712,539 of CM053609.1, read as the reverse complement.
GATGCGGGGCTTGATCCCAGGACCCTGAGATCATGACCTGAGCAGAAGGCAGAGGCTTTAACCCACTGAGCCTCCCAGGTGCCCCATGAATAATCTTTTGAATGTGCTGTTGGATCCTATTAGCTAGGATCTTGTTGAGAACCTTGGCCTCCATATTCATCAGGGATATTGGTCAGAAATTCTCCTTTTTGATGGGTTCTTTGCCTGGTTTGGGGATCAGGATAATGCTGGCTTCATAGAAAGAGTCTGGCAGTTTTTCTTCTGTTTCTATTTTTTGAAATAGTTCCAGGAGAATAGGTATTATTTCTTCCTTGAAAGTTTGGTAGGATTCCCCAGAGAATCCGTCTGGTCCTGAACTCTTTTTTTTTGGAGGTTTTTGATTACTGCTTCAATCTCATTACTAGATATTGGTGTATTCAGGTTGTCAATTTCTACTTGGTGTATTCTTCAATCTCATTACTAGGTATTGGTGTATTCAGGTTGTCAATTTCTACATCAGTTCTTAGAAGATTATGGGTTTCCAGGAATGCATCCATTTCTTCTAGATTGTTTAACTTATTGGCATATAGTTGTTGATAGTAATTTCTGATGATTATTTCTATTTTCTTTGGATTAGTCGTGATCTCTCCCCTTTCATTCATAATTTTATTAATTAGGGTCCTCTCTCTTTTCTTTTGGATGAGTTTGGCCAGTGGCTTATCAATCTTTTTGATTCTTTCAAAAAACCAACTTCTGGACTCATTGATGGGTTCTGCTGTTTCTCTAGTTTCTAATTCATTGATCTCTGCTCTGATCTTGATTATTTCCCTTCTTGTGCATGAGGTTGGCTTCTTTTGTTGTTGATTTTCCAGTTCTTTGAGGTGTAAAGAGAGCTGGTGTATTCTAGATTTTTCAATTTTTTTGAGTGAGGCTTGGATGGCTATGTATTTCCTCCTTAGGAGAACATAGGTAGTAAGCTCTTCAACATCAGCCACAGCAACTTCTTTCAGGACATGTCTCCAAAGGCAAAGGAAACAAAAGAGAAATTGAACTTTTGGGACTTCATCAAGATAAGAAGCTTCTGCACAGTGAACAAAACAGTCAACAAAACATACAGGCAACCCACAGAATGGGAGAAGATAATCGCAAATGAAACTCCAGACAAAGGTCTGATATCTAAGATCTATAAAGAACTCCTCAAACTCAACACTCACAAAACCGATAATCACGTCAAAACATGAGCAGAAGACATGAACAGACACTTCTCCAAAGAAGACATACAAATGGCTAACAGACACACGACAAAATGTTCATCATCTTTAACCATCATGGAGATTCAAATCAAACCACACTGAGATACCACTTCACACCAGTTAGAATGGCCAAAATCAACAGGACAGTAAACAGCAAATATTCGAGAGGGTGTAGAGAAAGGGGTACCCTCTTACACTGTTGGTGGGAATGCAAGTTGGTGCACCCACTTTGGAAAACTGTGTGGAGGTTCCTCAAGATGTTAAATATAGAGCTACCCTGTGACCCAGCAATTGTACCACTGGCTATTTACCCCAAATATACAGATGTAGTTAAATGAAGGAACACATGCACCCCAATATTCATAACAGCAATGTCCACAATAGCTAAACTGTGGAAAGAACTGAGATGTCCTTCAACAGATGAATGGATAAAGAAGATATGGTCCATATATACAATGGAATATTATGCCTCCATGTGAAAGGACAAATATCCAACTTTTGTATCAACATGGACGGGACTGGAAGAGAGTATGTGGAGTGAAATAAGTTAAGCGGAGAGAGCCAATTATCTTATGGTCTCACTTACGTGCTGAGCATAAAGGAAAACAGGGAGGGCATTGTGAGAAGGAAGGGAAAGGGGAATGGGGGGAAATCAGAGGGGAGACGAACCATGAGAGAATGTGGACTCTGAGCAACAAACTGAGGGTTTAGGAGGGGACGGGGTGGGGGGTTGGGCGACCCTGGTGGTGGGTATTGAGGAGGGCATGTACTGCATGGAGCACTGGGTGTGTTGCATGAACAATTAATCTTGTAACACTGAAAAAATAAAATAAATATATTTGGGAAAAAAAACCACTTTGTGAGCAAGTGATTTATACTGATTTTCTGGGGGATGGGTCTCTTGTGCTGATTCTTAGGTGGACTTGCCCTGGTGGAAATATGCCTCCAGGGCATAAGGATGCATGGCTTGGTGTAAGTGGCTCCAGACTCCACTAGGTGCAACTTTTTTTTGTTGCCTGGAGGCTTTCAGTACTAATGGACAGGATGAATATGGTGGCACCTATTCTCTAACCCTGGATCTGAAAATTTACACCCTCCACTCTTCAGTGAGCTCTTATAGAAGAGCAATCAATCCTTCTTGTCTCCCTGGTTTCATCAGAACCCTGTGTTCTTCCTGCCTGTGTCTGAGCTTTTTTTTTTTTTATCTCAAGTATGTGACTGAGTTTCAAAACTATAAATTTTAGGGACTCCTGTGGCACAGGCCTTCACTGTTCCTCCTGGGAAGGGTCTTCTCATGCTTTTGCCATTTGCTAGACCTGTCCTAGGCAAGGTCGCATGACCACACAGTGCTTCGCAGTTTATGGCAATACAGAACAGAAAGCCAGTACCTAGACTTGCTGTTCTCAGCCAATTTCCATGCTCCTATGCCTGGTAACAGTGCAACACTTAGGCACCACCCATTCTTCTTGTGACCAAGGGGATTCTCGGATCACTGTGTCACACCTTGGATTCTGCTCCACTTCACCTCCTGGGTACCTTTAAGCCAGGCACGTCCCTCACTGTAGCAGACTTTTAAAAGTTCTGATATTGTGCTCTGTTCTTGGGTATTCAGAATTTGATATCTAGCTGTATTTGAGGGACAAGACAAGCTTAGGATCACTCTAATATTCTGCCATCTTAATTCTCCTGGATATGCATCTTTTTAGCATTGGCAGATATCACTTTATGTTTCCATGGTGGCCTGAATGATTCAGGAAAGGAGAATTGCAACAACACAGTCTGAGTAGTTGAGTGGGTCGGTTCCAGTGTACCCAGTAGCGTTGCAGGCAGGTGTGTACTCAGGAGACTGGATGTTTTATTCTCATTCCTTCTGGTTTTGTCAATGTGCCAGTCCTGGGACTTTTGCTCTTGGAGACATTCATCACCCTCACTTTACTCATCTCTAAATCTCAGATTCTGACTCATGATTTGGCTCCCAGGTCAGCATCTTCCTGCTAAAGTTTGGGAATCTCTGCTGGGAGATTTGAGGGAGGTAGAGGGGGGAAGTTGGTACTTCTCCCTATTCCACCTTGCTTTTGGGGACATCTCTTGGACTCCAGCTTCTTCCAGATAGGCTCAGCATAGTTTTCACACTTACCTTATCCCTCTGCTCCTCATCTATGGTGGGTTGGAAATTTTCTTGCTGCCACTAACCTCTAGCCTTTGGTTAGCATCTCACCATATCCATCTCCTGTGTAACCAGTTTCTATGATTATGCATTCAGAGAAGCTTCTATTTCCTTCTTGGACCCTGGCTGATTCAGTTAGTGAAGGAAGGAAAAGGCAAAGTCAATAGCTGAGATTGAAAAGGAGGGAAGATATACTGGTGTTAAAGAAGGGAGATGGAGGAGAACAGGAGTGAAAATTACCTTAGGAGATGTGTTAAAATCACTGGGCAGTTTTAGGACTCAGTGGGAACACTGCATATGGAGACACATGAGAATGTCAGGACCACAAAGGGTTCTCTATGGCTATGGTCAGCTGCTTGGATGGCGGCACAGAACAGGAAAGCCAGTGTTTTGAGTTTTGTCATGGGTGGAAGACAAACCCCAGGGTAACCCCCACGCTCCTCATTGCCTGGTGGTCTTGCCCTTGTGTGGTCCCCTCCCCTGAGTAAGGGTAGGACCTATGGCTCACTTCCAACCAATATAATATGGCAAAGATAAAGGGATGCAAGTCCTGTGGTTGTGTTACATTATGTAAAATTTTGCCTTGAGTTGACTCACTTTGGACACTCTCATTGTTCTTGATGAAATGGACATGTTCGGGGAATCCACATGGCACAGAACTTCAGGAAGCCTGTAGAAGGTAAGGGTGGCTTTAGAGAGCTCAATGTGGTCTCTAGTCAACAGGTAGCAAGAAGCAAGGGCCTTCAGTTCTGTAGCACCAGGAATTAAATTCTGCAAACATTGGATCATCTTAGAAGCAGATTACCCCCCCCTAGTTGAGCCTCTAGATGAGAACACAGCCTGATCACACCTTGAGATCCTAAGTAAATGATCCAGCAAATCCTGACCCAGCCCTGGACCCACAGAAACTGTGAGATTGGGGCGCCTGGGTGGCTCAGTGGGTTAAAGCCTCTGCCTTTGGCTCAGGTCATGATCCCAGGGTCCTGGGATCGAGCCCCACATTGGGCTCTCTGCTCAGCACTCTCTGCCTCTCTGCCTGCCTCTCTGTCTACTTGTGATCTCTCTCTCTGTGTCAAATAAATAAATAAAATCTTAAAAAAAAGAAACCGTGAGAGTATAAACGTGTTGTTTTAAGCTATCAATTTTGTAATTTATTACGCAGCAATAGAAAATTCACACATCAGGTGAGCTTGACTATTGCTTGACTATTGCTTGTCATTATGTTATTATTGACTGTTGCTTATTGACTATTGCTTGTCATTATGTTATTGACTATTGCTTGACTATTACTTGACTATCAGGTGAGCTATTGAGGTGAGGCAAATAAGAGTAGAGTCCTTGCTGGACTATGGAATCTCAGCTGGGAAAGGGAATGGGGACAGGGGGTGTTTGGCTGATATGTTCCTTCCAGTGAAGTGATTATACAACTGAGGGCCTAGGCAGTGGGAAACATCATCTCTTTAGATCTTGAAACCCAAAATATTATAAGAGTTATAGAAAGCCTTGGGATATAGAGGTAAGAGAAAGCATGACCACAAGCTAAGACTCAGATCTTCAAAGAATGAAGAGACATGACCAGGAATATAGATAGTGGTTGTAGTAAGGATTTGGTGGGACATTCCAATGGTACATTCTATAAAGCAGCTGGAATTCTTTAGGGTTGGGAGAAAGTGGCAGTGGAGAATAAGGAGAATACCTTTCCCAACACTCAGTAGGACTAACTACATAATTTGTGGAGCTCTGTGCAAAATGAAATGCGGGGTTCCTTGTTTAATAAGCAGGAAAAAAGTGATGTTAACAATACTAAAATATAATAGCTTTTCCCTTTTTTTCTTTTTCCCCCCAAATACATTTATTTTATTTTTCAGTGTTACAAGATTCATTGTTCATGTACCACACCCAGTGCTCCATTCAATACATGCCCACCTCAATACCCACCACCAGACTCACCCATCCCTCACCCCTTCCACTCCAAAACTCCCAGAGTACACAGTCTCTCATGGTTCATCTCCCCCTCCGATTTCCCCCAATTCACCCCGCCCTTCCCTCTCACAATGTCTTCCATGTTTTTCCTTATGCTACACATGTAAGTGAGACCATATGATAATTGGCTCTCTCCTCTTGACTTATTTCACTCCGCATAATATCTTCCAATTCCATCGATGTTGAGACAAAAGTTGGATATTTGTCCTTTCTCATGGAGGCATAATATTCCATTGTATATATAGACCATATCTTCTTTATCCATTCATCTGTTGAATGGCATCTTGTTTCTTTCCACAGTTTGGCGATTGTCGTCATTGCTGCTATGAACAACGGCATACATGTGGCCCTTATTTATACTGCATCTGCATCTTTGGAATAAATACCCAGTAGTGCAATTGCAGGATCATAGTGTAACTCTATTTTAAATTTCTTTTTTTTAAAATTTGATTTATTTATTTTTTTCAGTGTTACAAGAATTATTGTTTTGCACTACACCCAGTGCTCCATGCAGTACGTGCCCTCCTCAATACCCACCACCAGGCTCGCCCAACCCCCACCCCTTTCCCTCCAAAACCCTCAGTTTGTTGCTTATTTTAAATTTCTTGAGGAATCTCCACACTATTTTTCAAAGGGGCTGCACCAGCTTGCATTCCCACCAACAGTGTAAGGGAGTTGCCCTTTTCTCCACATCGTCTCCAACATTTGTTGTTTACTGTCTTGTTGATTTTGGCCATTCTAACTGGTGTAAGGTGATATCTCACTGTAGTTTTGGTTTGAATTTCCTTGATGGCTAATGATGAACATTTTGTTATGTGTCTGTTAGCCATTTGTATGTCTTCTTGCAGAAGTGTCTGTTCACGTCTTCTGCCCATTTTTTGACGTGATTATCAGTGTTGTGAGTGTTGCGTTTGAGGACTTCTTTATAAATCTTAAATATCAGACCTTTGTCTGTAGTGTCATTTGCGAATATCTTCTCCCATTCTGTGGGTTGCCTGTTTGTTTTGTTGACTGTTTCCTTTGCAGTGCAGAAGCTTTTTATCTTTTTCCCCCCAAATATGTTTATTTTTTAGTGTTACAAGATTAATTGTTCATGCACCACATCCAGTGCTCCATGCAATACATGCCATCCTCAATACCCACTACCAGGGTCACCCAACACCCCACCCCTTCCCCTCCAAAACCCTCAGTTTATTGCTCAGAGTCCACATTCTCTCATGGTTCATCTCCCCTCTGATTTCCCCCATTCCCCTTTCCCTTCCTTCTCACAATGCCCTCCATGTATTCCTTTATGCTCAGCACGTAAGTGAGACCATAAGATAATTGGCTCTCTCCGCTTAACTTATTTTACTCCACATAATCTCTTCCAGTCCCGTCCATGTTGATACAAAAGTTGGGTATTTGTCCTTTCACATGGAGGCATAATATTCCATTGTATATATGGACCATATCTTCTTTATCCATTCATCTGTTGAAGGACATCTCAGTTCTTTCCACAGTTTAGCTATTGTGGACATTGCTGTTATGAACATTGGGGTGCATATGTTCTTTCATTTAACTACATCTGTATATTTGGGGTAAATAGCCAGTGGTACAATTGCTGGGTCACAGGGTAGCTCTATATTTAACATCTTGAGGAACCTCCACACAGTTTTCCAAAGTGGGTGCACCAACTTGCATTCCCACCAACAGTGTAAGAGGGTTCCTCTTTCTCCACACCCTCTACAACATTTGTTGTTTCTTGTCTTGTCAGTTTTTGCCATTCTAGCTGGTGTAAGGTGGTATCTGAATGTGGTTTTGATTTGAATTTCCCTGATGGCTAATGATGATGAACATTTTTTTATGTGTCTATTAGCCCTTTGTGTGTCTTCTTTACAGAAGTGTCTGTTCATGTCTTCTGCTCATTTTTTTGACACGATTATCTGTTTTTAGGGTGTTGAGTTTGAGAAGTTCTTTACAGATCATGGATAGCAGCCCTTTATCTGTAATGTCATTTGCAAATATCTTCTCCCATTCCATTTTGTTTTGTTGACAGTTTCGTTTGCTGTGCAGAAGCTTTTTATCTTGATGAGGTCCCAAAAGTTCATTTTTGCTTTTGTCTCCTTTGCCTTTGGAGACATGTCCTGAAAGAAGTTACTGTATCTGATGTCGAAGAGGTTACTGCCTATGTTCTCCTGTAGGATTTTGATGGATTCCTGTCTCACATTTAATTGTTACATCCATTTTGAGTTTATCTTTGTGTATGGTGTAAGAGAATTGTCCATTTTCTTTCTTTTGTGTATAGCTGTCCAGTTATCCCAGTACCATTTGTGGAAGAGACTATCTTTTTTCCATTGGATATTTTTTTCCTGCCTTGTCAAAGATTAGTTGACTTTAGAGTTGAGGGATCATTTTTGGGCTCTCTGTTCTGTCCATTGATCTGTGTGTCTGTTCTTGTGCCAGTATTATGCTTTCTTGATGATCACAGCTTTGTAATACAGCTTGAAATCAGGCAACGTGATATCCCCAGTTTGTTTTTCTTTTTCAACATTTCCTTGGTGATTTGGGGTCTTTCCTGGTTCCACACAAATTTTAGGATTGTTTCTTTCAGCACTTTGAAAAATGCCATTGGTATTTTGATCACGCTGAAAGTATAGATTGCTCTGGGCAACACAGACATTTTAACAATGTTTATTCTTCCAATCCGTGAACATGGAATGTTTTTCCATCTTTTTATGTCTTCTTCAATTTTCTTCATAAGTGTTCTATAGTTTCTAGAGTATAGATCCCTTAACTCTTTGATTAGGTTTATTCCAAGGAATCTTAAGGTTTTTGGTCCTATTATAAATGGAATTGATTCCCTAATTTCTGTTCCTACAGTTACATTGTTAGTGTGTAGAAAAGCAACTGATTTCTGTGCATTGATTTTCTATCCTGCCACATTACTGAATTGCTGTATGAGTTCTAACGAACTGGAGTCTTTTGCTTTTTCCACATAAAGTGTCTTGCCATCTGTGAAGAGAGAGAAGAATTTGACTTCTTTGCCCATTTGAATACCTTCTGTTTCTTTTTGTTCCCTGATTGCTGTTGTTAGGACTTCCAGTACTATGTTGAACAATATTGGCGAGAGTGGGGATCCTTGTCCTGTTCCTGATCTTAAGAGAAATGGTCTCAGCTTCATTATCATAATCTGAAGCATTATTTTAAATGCAAATATGAGGGCATTAACTTTTAGGTAGAATTGACAAAGTTGTACAATTTTTATTCTGCAGTTCATACATGCATGTGGATTTTGTTCTTACTAGACAATGGAAACATTGCATGAAACTAACTTAAATGTTTTTTACTTTTTGATACAGGCACATTCTACCAACACTCTACCTTCTCCTTACTGATGAGTGAGTCACAAAGAATGGCAGGCCCACGTATTGTATCCATTCCAACTGTAGTCATGTACGTTGCTTCTCAATGTTGCAAATTCTTCTTAACCAAAGCTCACAGTGAGTTTTGCCTTCATAGCAACCCTTGATAGCAAACCATTCTGCTGCAAATCAAAGGTCATTGCTGGCAATGTATGAGACGGCAGCTTATGAGAAGCTGGCAAGTGTAAAAGAATAAAATGGTTAGAAATATAATCCAAAGAGTAGGGCCCCATAACTTTTTTATTTACTTTCAATTACTTGATTACTTTCAATGAGTAATTGTTCTTATTTTTATAATAAATATTTTTTCTTATTGCAAAAGTATTAATTTGCTGGATGCAAAAACCCATAAAACCATAACACATCAGAGAGATCATGTGATAATTGTCTTTCTCTGACTGATTTATTTCGCTTAGCATAATACCTTCTAGTTCCATCCATGTCATTGCAAATGGCAAGATTTCATTTCTCTTGATGGCTGCATAGTATTCTATTGCATATATATATGCCACATCTTCTTTATCCATTCATCTGTTGATGGACGACATCTAGGTTCTTTCCATAGTTTGGCTGTTGTGGACATTGCTGCTATAAACATTCGGGTGCACGTGCCTCTTCAGATCATGACATTTGTATCTTTAGGGTAAATACCCAGTAGTGTGATTGCTGGGTCATAGGGTAGCTCTATTTTCAACTTTTTGAAGAAACTCCATACTGTTTTCCAGAGTGGCTGTACCAGCTTGCATTCCCACCAACACTGTAGGAGGGTTCCCCCTTCTTCACATCCTCACCAACATCTGTTATTTCCTGACTTGCCATATTTAGCCATTCTGACTGGTGTGAGGTGGTATCTCACTGTGGTTTGGATTTGTATTTCTCTGATGCTGAGTGATGTGGAGCACTTTTTCATGTGTGTGTTGGCCATTTGGATGTGTTCTTTGCAGAAATGTCTGTTCATGTTTTCTGCCCATTTCTTGATTGGATTATTTGTTCTTTGGGTGTTGAGTTTGAGAAGTTCTTTATAGATTTTGGATACACAGGGGGTTGTGGGGGAGTGGGGAGGGAAATGAAACAAGATGGTATTGGGAGGGAAACAAGCCATAAGAGACTCCTAAACTTATGAAACAAACTGAGGATGGCTGGGAGAAAAGGGGGTTAGGGATAGGGTGGCTGGGTTATGGACATTGAGGAGGGTATGTGCTATGGTAAGTGCTGTGAAATGTGTAAGCCTGATGATTCACAGGCATGTACCTTGAGGCAAATAATACATTATATGATTTGTTTGTTTTTTTTTTAAATAATACTAGTTGTTTATTTATTTTTTTCAGTGTTACAAGATTCATTGTTTTGCACTACACCCAGTGCTCCATGCAGTACGTGCCCTCCTCAATACCCACCACCAGGCTC
>CM053609.1:20678013-20701849 GCA_028646535.1 Procyon lotor | reverse complement strand
TTGTTGGAGAGGGTGTGGAGAAAGGGGCACCCTCCTACACTATTGGTGGAATTGCCAGCTGGTGAAGCCACTTTGGAAAAGAGTGTGGAGATTCCTCAAGAAATTAAAAATAGAGCTACCCTATGACCCTGCAATTGCACCACTGGGTATTTATCCCAAAGATACAGATGTAGTGCAAAGAAGGGCCACATGTACCCCAGTGTTCATAACAGCAATGGACACAATCATCAAACTGTGGAAAGAGCCAAGATGCCCTTCAAAAGACGAATGGGGGGGGGGTGCCTGGGTGGCTCAGTCGTTAAGCGTCTGCCTTCAGCTCAGGTCATGATCCCAGGGTCCTGGGATCGAGCCCCGCATCGGGCTCCCTGCTTGGCAGGAAACCTGCTTCTCCTGCTACCATCCCCTCTCCTTGTGTTCCTTCTCTCGCTGTGTTTCTCTCTGTCAAATAAATAAAATCTTAAAAAAAAAAAAAGACAAATGGTTAAAGAAGTTATGGTCCATATATCCAATAGAATATTATGCCTCCATCAGAAAGTATGAATACTCAACTTTTGTATCAACATGGGCAGGTTTGGAGGAGATTATGCTAATTGAAATAAGTCAAGCAGAGAAAGTCAATTATCATATGGCTTCACTTACTTGTGGAGCATAAGGAATAACATAGAGGACAGTAGGAGAAGGAAAGGAAAGGTGGATTGGGGGAAATCAGAGGGGGAGATGAACCATGAGAGACTGTGGACTCTGAGAAACAAACTCAGGGTTTTGGAGGGGAGAGAGTGAGGGGTTGGGTGAGTCTAGTGGTTTTCTTTTTTGAATTGTTTGATTATATCTCCATCTGTGTTTTTATATTTGATTATCAAATCCATATTCCCACTTTCCACAAAACTTAGGGGAATATAATTGATAAATATGAATCTGAGAGCCCATATAAGACCTGTTACCAGGAAATTCAGCCTTCAAAATGCCAATGAAGAGCCGCCAAGTTTGAATTTTAGCATCTCCAGCAAGAAACATGTGCAAACACTCTAGGTTCAATTTGCTCTCCTCTGTAACATTCACCCAGCTCCTTTTCATGAGGCCATACATTTAAAAGTCAGCAGTGTCTTCTTTATACCACATTATGGAAAGAATTCCTAACATGTGCTTTCAGATTGATATTACCCAAAGCTTCAGAAAGGTGTCTGGCACCTTGGCAGTCTGGGCACATACAAATAGGACTGCTTTGGTGTGACTTGGGTCCTACCTTTCTCTTGCAGGCGCTGTGTACGGTGGCTGAAAGTCGCGAGCCTGTTTGTCTTTGTGGTGCTGTGCTCTGTGAGTACCACAGAGCTCTGCTGTTGGATCAGCAGAGCCCCTGGGTGCCTTGGGCTAGGTAGCAAGGCACCTAAGTTATGGGGCTCACACCTTTCTTTGGAGGAGATGCTGAGGGCCTCTGGGATTGTGGGCTGAGGCTGGTGAGGGAGGCCTCCCCTTAGCAGTGCTCCTCTGCCGTGATACAACAGAAGTCCTGGGGATTTGGCTTTGCTCTGTAGAAGGTAGTTAGTTTCATCCTCGGGTCTAGCTTTCTTCCTGAAAGCAGCTTACCAATTCTGTTTTCAGCCACATGCAATAGAAGTCTTTATTTGTCTTGGGCATATCCAGCATCATGGGTGGCCCCAAGAATGTGTCTTGTTGCCAGCATTTGTGTGGTGTGTATCCTGATGTAGCCTAGCTGGAATCACATTTCAGGTACTCAGTATTTTGCCAAATGAATGAGTGTGAGATTCTTTGTGCTCACGTGTGCCTATCTGTGCACAAATGTGTGTGGACATGCTTGGCTGTGTGTGCACATGTGGATGTGTGGTTCTCTGTGCTTGCTGTGTGTTTGTGTGTCTTCATGCCCGTGTGGGATATGTGAGTCATTTGTGATCTGTGATTATTTTGAGGGGTCTTATTTCTGGGTGTGCTTGGGGTCTTATTTCTGGGTGTGTACCAATTTTCAGCATTGGCATCAGACAGTTTGTCTGTACCATCATTGGGAGACTCCAGTGGGTGGCTGGTGCATGCTGCTGTGACAGCATGTGAGATTGTGAGCAAGGATGAGGTGTGTGAGCAGTGTTTTCATGCCTGTGCCCTGTGGACTCCAAGACATGTGTGGCTGTGCCTCTTCTATGCAGGCAGCCTGAGGTTATTGCCATGCTGAACCCTGAATGACTGGAAATTGCACATGACCATATGTGGCTATGAATACTTGGTTTTTATTATCTGCATAGGTGGGCATGAATATTGGGGCTCTGTGTGTGTGTATGCACGATTATGCATGAGAAGAGGCTCCTCTTCTCAGTGTGAAATATAAAGAGCAATATTAGATCTTGAGCAATGAGGGTGGTTCATAAAGTCAATACCTGCAGCCCTTTAAAAACCCACAGGGAGGGGAGCAGTGGCCCAGAGAAAGGAAATTATGCATGAAACATGAAACAAATACCTTGAACTCTGGAAACTCCATGATTTTCCTTTTTTAGCTACCAGTTCACACAATTGTGTGGTTCTGAAGCTCTGGCTACTTACCAGGGCCTGGTAGGTAGTACACAGGGATTTCCAAGGAAAGGTCAAGGTGGGCCAGGTCTTCCCTGATCTCCTGAGGACTGACCTGAGCTCTGTGTCTAGTCCTCAGCCTTCTTCTGGGATTTCATGTTTTGGTGGTTTGAGGAATTTTTTTGAACTTCTATAACCTGTCATCTTATAACCATTTCAGTGTACTTTCTGATGAGGTATAAGGTGCTCTGCAAATTCCACAAACACATACTTTAACCATCACATGGGTTGTATCCCCTTTTCTCCAGTATGGGAAAACCGTGTTTACCTTCCTCTGATGATTTAACTTTGTGACTGGGTGGTTAATCCTTAAAGTCAACAAATATCAATAATCAAGACCCATTGTAATGGAGAATAGTATAATGAATCAGAATTTTATCTCTTAATATCTAAAAACTGTTTAGAGTGAGCTGGTGAATGTTTGATACATCAGTCAGCACCATTATTATACCTGCATTTTTAACTTTTGTCAAAATTATTTAAATCCTATTGTTCTCCTGCCACAAATCTATCATTAAATGTTTCTGATTATTGCAGATTTTATTCAGCCTGTATCCAGATCAAGGAAAGTTCTGGCAGTTGTTGGCTGTGTCACCCCTGCAAAACTACTGTATCCAATCTGTACTGAGGTGAATAGTTGCCCATGGCCGAGATTCACAAAGAGACAGCAGAGAACTATTACAACTGTTGCTGAAGGTCCCAGTGTAGGTGATCACTGCTCCTCCCATGCCTATTTTGTTCCTTCAGAACATTTGATGAAAGATGAGTCCAGAACAGAAGGGGAGGGGAACACTAGTGAGACTATGATGAGTGGTTGGTGGTGAGGTTCCCCTTGGGGAGATGACAACCAGGTAGCACATTCCAATTAGGGCCTGGTTCCTCTGGGCTCTTGCATGCTCTGTTTTTTACCCCATCCCCACTTCCTTTCGTATTTCAGCATGGGTAGTTTCTACTGACCTATTTTTAAGTTAATTGCTTCTTTTTCTTGGCTGTGTCATCTTGATGATTGGGCATGATGATTGCTTGGTTTCTTCATTCTGCGTTTTCTCCTACCTTGTTGTAGGGCTCATAGTTTGTCATTAAAAGCCAGTTGTGTTGTATAGGATAGTAGATATTGAATGTGTTAGTTATCTCAGACTGCCATAACAAAATACCACAGCCTGGAGGTTAACAGACATTTATTACTCACAGTTCTGGATGCTGGATGTCCAAAGTCAAGGGCTGGCCAATTCAATTTCTGGTGAGAGCTCTCTTTCTGGCTTGCAAATGGCTCCCTTTCTTGCTGTATCTTTACAAGGCCTTTCCTCAGTGTGTGTGTGTGTGTGTGTGTGTGTGTGTAGAGAGAGAGAGAGAGGGAGCATTCTCTGGTGGCTGTTCTTATAAGGACACAATCCTCTCAGATGGGGGCCTCACCCTGTGACTTCATTTAATCTTAATTACTTTCTTACAGGCCCCATCTCCAGATACAGCCACACTGGGGGGCTGGGCTTCACCATGTGAATATTGTGGGGGACATAAACATTCATTCCATAGCACTATGGGTTTTAGTTGGGGGTCTGTGTAAATCTAGTCAGAGGTCTACTGTGTTGCAGTGTGTGGTTGCCATGGTAACCTTTAGCATCCGAGACACTTGGAATTGCTTGGCTTCTCTCCTGCTGTCTGCCAGGCTGTGCACTATTCCTACTTCCCCCACAGGGGAGAACTACCTACCACTCCCTGCTGTTGGGGTTCCACTGTGCCCATAGGCTACCGGATTTGATTTGTTTCCCCAGCAAATTAAGGCTTTTTCATGAGTCTCCTCAATTTCTCCATCTTCTTTGTAAGTACCTGCTCGGGTTCCAGGAGCAAAAGGCTATTAGAATATGTGAACACCCCAGTTCTGTGACTCCCAAGGTCTTTCTACTATCATACTAGCCCACACTTGACCTCAAGCAGTTTAAAAATTTTCTGATTTAATCTTACCTGCTTCTGTGTGTGGTGGTAGCACCTGTCTCAGGGAAGCAAACACTTGGCCTTTTCTTCCCTGCAGTTACCTGTCTCACTCTAGATTTCAAGTTAGATGTTTATGATGCAACCTCATTCTTGACAGAATAAGTCATTAACTTAACATCTGTCCAGTCAGGTTGTAAGAGTGGGAGTGGTATGTTTCTAGCTCTTAATGTATCCCAGTTGAAACTGAAAGTACAGAGCCTGGCACTTTAATCAAGCATGAAAGTCTCTAAAGTTCCTGGTCCTGGGAGAGGAAACATCTTGGAAAACAAGCTAGGGAGGAGCAGAGGGCAAGGAGGAGAAAGGAGTGGGGAGGCAGAGGAAGCAAATGGAGGAGGAGGTTGGTGGAGGAGGAGGGAGAAAAGGAGGCAGCTGTGTCCTGCTCAAATATTTCTGATTATTAACTTGTTTTTCCTGATTATTGCCTTTTAAAAGGGAATTAAATCATTCACAGATTTTTTTTTCTTTAGTATCTTCAACTGATAAGCTTGGGTGAACTGAAATTTTAGAAAATTGGGTAGTTTTCCTTGCAGTAGTCTTTTGCATATTTTTATTTTCTCTGGTTCTTTTGGGGGAGCCCCCCTGTGTCTTCCCAGGACATCCTCTCACTCAGCTGAGCCACTCTCCACACACCAGCAACATTCCAGAAAGACCTGGCACTCAAGGCCTTCAGGTGGGTTCATGAGATGGCTCTGGTAGGCAGTGCATGGTGCATTCCTGCCCTTGAATGAATGATAGCGCTTATCTATACCTGCTCAAAGGACAAAGTAGCTCTGATGTCTATCTGAGAGCTTGCTAAAATCTTGATATTTGCTTCACCATTTTAAAATTGTGTCTCAGTTTTAGATGAAGATGTATCTCCCTCTGAGAGAACTGGAGAGTGCTGTGATTTTAATGAGCTTTGTTTCCCATTCTTATGCTTTACCTCTATATCATCTCCATGGCTTGAAAACACTAGGACATCCTCCTGCTTTCCTCAGCTTCCCCTGGGGCCTTCTCAAAGCAAGTGTCAGTGTGGAGGCCTGGCTTCATGAAGCCTCCAGGAGATGGATCTTCCCTTCAGTTCATGTGACCTCACTGTAAATGATCATAACCTAATGTCCAGGCTGAGCCTAGAGGGATCCTATATAGAAACAATCTTCAGTAGAGAACCAGACAGGGAAGGGAAAATATTTGCAGGTTGCCAGTGTACTGTGGGAACTCCTGTATGAACCTTTATCAGTCAGCAGAAATCCTAAGTAAGCATAACAAGTAAGAATAATAACAGGATAAATTCAGATAATGACAAATAAGAGTCCTCTATTCATCCCACTGAGAACTGTACTGTGTCATTTTTCCTCCACAGTGTTGTGCATAGTGTTCTTCTAGAGCAGCCCAAGTGCACAAGCCTTTCTTGGACTTGAATGAATCCAGGCTGATCCTAGTGGCTAGCAGACAAATGGTTTTTCTCAGCAGCAAGAGTAACTGGGCGGTCTCTCTCCTGTTCTCTGAGCTGCATGTGTACTTGGATAAAGAGGGAAGGGGAAGTGGAGGAGATGGCAAGAGCTGTGTGAGATGGTAGGATGCTGCAGAGTGGTTCTTATATATCTGTGAGTCTGTTAAAGAAAAAAAAAGGTCTTCAGTGATGCTTGTTAAAGATGGCAAATCACCAGGAATTTAGTGATTGTTGTAGAGACCACGGCAGTGAGGTCTTGCAGTGGGAGAGAGAGACTGAGCTTGAAAAGTGGGATTTTAAAGCCAAGGAGTAGGGTGGCGGGCAGTGGATGAAAAACTACTAAGAGCCATGTATGCTATTGATGGGAATGTAAATTGGTATTTACATTTGTAATGTAATATGTAATGTAAAAATGTAAATTTAAATTTACATTTTTACATTACATAACATACATCAATTTACAATTGATACATTACATTACATATTACATTTATAGCCACTATGGAAAATAGTATGGAGGATCCTCAAAAAATTAAAAATAAAAATACTGTATGATCCGATCATAGCACTACTGGGTATTTACCCAAAGAATATGAAAACACTAATTTGAAAAGATGTATGTAACCCTATGTTTATTACACCAATAACAGTAGCCAAGATATGGAAGCAACCTAAGTATCCATTGATAAACAAAAGGATAAGGAAAACGTGGTGTATATATAAACAATGGACTATTACCCAGCCATAAAAAAGGATGTGATTGTGTCATTTGCAACAACATGGGTGGAACTAAGGGTATTATACTAGGTAAAATAAGTCAGACTGAGAAAGCCAAATGCCATATGATTTCACTCATATGTGGAATCTACAAAAAAGTGAATAAACAAAAAGCAGAATCAGAGCCATAAATTCAAAGAACAAACACGGTTGCCAAAGGGGTGGGAAGATGGGCAAAATGGGTGAGGAGGAGGGGGAGATAGGCTTCCAGTTATGGGATGAATAAGTCATGGGAATAAAAGGCACAGCATAAGGATTATAGTCAGTGACATTGTAATAGTGTTGTGTGCTACTTGTGATGATCACAGCATAGGGTATGAACTTGTCCAATCACTATGCGGTATGCCTGAAACTCCTATAGCTGTGTCAGCTACCCTCAAAAATAAACAAAGTGAGGTTCTTATAGACAGCATATAATTCAGTTTTTTTTTTTTTAAAGCCTGTTTGACAATCTCTGCCTCTTAATTGAGTGTTTAACAAGATCATTCACTATTTATATCATTACCGATATGGCTGCATTTAAATGTACCACCTGACTAGTTTTCTATTTTTGAAATCTGATCCTATATCCTTTTTCCTCTTTTCAAGCCTTACTTTGAATTAATTTAGTATTTTATTATAATTCCATTAGATTCCACTACTGAGTTATTGATTATACCACTTTACAAAGTTTTTAGTGTTCGATTTGGGGTTCACAATATACATCTTGAACTTAATCAGGGTCTACCTTTGAAGAATAACGTACCATTTCATGTACAGGCGAACGAGCCTTATAATAGTATAATTCCATTTCCTTGCTCCTATTCTGTGTGCTATTTTTGTTATATTATTTTATTTCTACAGATGTTATAAATTATGTTGTGACTATATTTGCTTTGGATAATCAATTATTTTTTAAAGTGATTAATAATAAGAATAAATTTTTTTTATTTACCTTCTTAAAAAAAAAAAAAAAGAAAAACTACTAAGAGGAAACATGAATAAGAGGAGATTCTGGCCAAACTGACCTCACAAGATTCTGTGTTGAAGGCAGGCAAAGTGACCAGACATTACCTGGGGGATGGAGGAGGATGAGGAACCTGACTGGATATTGAGTGTGATTAGATATGGAGAATGAAGATTCTGACTAAATTAACCTACCAGGATTCTTGCTAAAACTGGGCCACATAGAAGCCCTAAAAGTCAAGACTTGTCTTAGAGAAGAGAGTTCAAAGGAGCATAACTAAAGTTTAGACAAAGAGAGACTCTCTGTCAACCATTAACCATTGTTAAGGCTGATTTAAGCTTCCCATGGGCTCCTACATTTTTTTTTAAAGATTTTATTTATTTATTTTACAGAGAGAGATCACAAGTAGGCAGAGAGGCAGGCAGAGGGAGAGGGGAAAGCAGGCTCCCCGCTGAGCAGAGAGCCAGATGTGGGGCTCGATCCCAGGATCCTGAGATCATGACCAGAGCAGAAGGCAGAGGCTTTAACCCACTGAGCCACCCAGGCACCCCAGAAAATGTACATTGTTATCAGTAGATTTTCTACTCATAACTCTCCCAGGAGAGTTCACAAAACCTCTCCCAGGACCCTAGGCTGAGAACATGCTGTGGGGGTCTGTGAGAGATCAGAGATCAGAGGTCCCCCTCACCATGTCCCCAGAGAGCCAACTGCTGCTGGTATCTAAGGTGGGGCAGAGTCAGGGGAGGCTAGCCTGTGCACCAGAGTTTGGACCTTTGAAGATGATTCTCAGCAAAGGGGTGTTATTGTACAGATCTGGGGCAAGAAGGGATTCAGGCCTGGTTTTAAAAGGCCAGTAGTAAACAATGAATCTTGTAACACTGAAAAAAAAAAGAAATAAAATTAAAAAAAAAAAGTAGCAGATACATTATTCATACTAAATAATAAACTATCAAAGTTTTTTATGTTGCCAAAAAAAAAAAAAAAAAAAAAAAGGCCAGTAGTGGTGTTCTCTTTGTTGTCCTCAAGAGTGAAGAGCCCCACAGTTCTTCTTTCTTGACTTCTGGCCAGACCCCAGGGGTGTGTGTTTTGGTGGGAAGTGTTTTGGAGAAAGCTTCACTATCCTTTAACTGGAGAATAACAAAGCTACCTTTTCCCTTATGATGTTTTCTTTGTAATAGTTGGGCTTTGTCACCTCAGTAATTGCAGGGTTTTTTTTTTTAGAAGCTTTGTGAAACAGGAAATGGCTGTGATTGCAGGCACCTGAGATTCTTTGTCCCTGAATTGTTCTCTGTGCTTATTATGGGGGAGAACTGTTCAAGGCTTCTAGGTCATTAGACAGATAAATAATGGTCAGCAAGCCAGGTTATATATAAGCAGGGTAATTACGCTTCCTCTCTTCCTCCCTTCCCTCCCTTTTTCCCTCCTTCCTCCCTTCCAATCTTTTTCTTTGTTTCTTGACATATGGTTCATTTTTCCATCACACCCTTCATGGTAGCCCTGGGTTTTCAAAGTACATAAAGAAAACACTATACATATTAAAGGATCTTGTTCCCTCCTGTTCTTCCTTTCTTACATCCTAAGCTCCTTAGGATTTATAGTTATGATGTCCAATATGATAGCCACTAGTCACTTGTAGCTCTTTAAATTTAAATTTATGGTAATGAAGTAAATAACATTAAAGTTTCACTTCCTCATTCACACCAGCCACATTTCAAGGGCTTAATAGCCACATGTGATTAGTGGCTACCATATCAGACGGCACAGATAAAAACAGTTCTCTCAATAGAGAGAATTCAATTGGCCAGCACCACTCTAGAAATTAAGGGCAATCATTCATCCATCTGGTCCCAAATGTTGGAGAAAATACATTAGATTATTTTTGTGAATTGATTAATCTTAAAAGTTTCATACTTTATTAGATGACATTGCTCCAATTTTTATCAAGAAGTTGGGTCTAAAGGAACCCCACTTTCTTACCTCCATTCAACTAAGCAAAAGTTGTGTCAAAGAAAAATTGTATCAGTTAAATAGGTAAGGAACACTTTACTCAAGACTACTGCAATAGGGCAGAGATTGAACTCAACTCCAAATACAACAGGGTAAGTTGGGAATCTACAGAAGGGTGAGGGGGAGGATGGAAAATTACCAAAGGGAACTTGGCTGGGGATCAAGTGAAGGCATTCTCAAAAAAAAAAAAAAAAAAAAGAGAAAAGAAAAGAAAGAAAAATGAAGGGACTCTCAATAACTGGGCTCCCCAGGCCAAGTTTGAACCTTAATCAAGAAGAGGTCTCAGAGGACTTAAGTTTGGTCCAGGAGGAGTCCTGGCCAGTGTTAACTGAACCTGGCATATGATAGGATGTGTAACAAACTTAAGGGTAAGCCCAAGAGGACTCTACAGTTTAGGTGGAAATGAAGGCCCCCTTTCAGGCTCTCATGGATTGTTCCATGCCCAGTAACAACACATTGCCTGCTGTTCAGAAGTTCTTTGCTCATGTGTCTTTCTCCCTATCACTCAGAGGCTGCCAAGACAGCTGCCCACACTTGGACAGCCAGAGCAGAGTCAATGGTCATACTCATGAGAAGTACAACAGGAGATGATTAACCAGTCCTCAGAGGAAGGATGTCCAGGGGGCTTAGAGAGTGGGAAGAAGGTTCATGGAAGGCATGTCAAGTTAGCTCTTGAAAGATAGCTTTGATTGGGGAAGTGGTAAAGACAGTAGACTACTTTGAGGCAGCTAGAGGGAGGCGATTTCTCTCTGACTTCGTCATACCCCCATCGGGCAGGGTATTGGTAAAACAAGTATTTGTGGGGGCATCTAATGTGGTGAGAACTACATTAGTTTCTGGAGAAGTAATGAAATAAATAAGAGGCAGTAATTCCTCTTGAGGAGTGAGACCAGTTGGGGAGAAAAGTCTAAAACAAACTGCATTATTGCATGAGCCCAATCTGCAGAGGAACACTGGAGAAAGCCAGAGGATCTGCTGGAGTCATGGATGACAAGGAAAGATTTAAGGAGAGAAAAGCTTGAGTGAGAACTCAGAAAATGGTAGAAAATTTTCAGATTTGGGGAAGGCATTTGAAGCAAAGGCAGGGGACTATGTGTTAGGAACATGGCAGGCAGTTCATCATGGGGGAAGGCAAGGATTGAAGCTGCCTGTAGGGGTGAGGCTCAGTTAGAGGCTCCTGTTTGCTGGGATCTGGAAGTCACAACTGACACCAGTGCACTCCAGTGGGTTTTGAATCCTAAGTGCATGGTGGGCATGAAGAAAAACAGAAAAAAGGCCATGTCCTGCGTATGTGATTTTGTATGTACTCCATTTGGTGGTTAATCATAGGGTGCTTTGTTACATGGTTGTCTCCCCAACAGGGCATGAGATACCCCCTGGCCCCCAGGACTTGTTTTATTCATTTATTTCTTGCAACACAATAAATGCTCCACAAACATTCATTAAATCTGAGGGTGAAGCCCTGAGTTTCCAATATTAGCCTCTAGGTGGTGCTGTTCCATATCCTGAGTTTTTACAAGGTCTCTAGAATCCTTCCTAAACTGAAATTTTTCTCCCCACCTTGTATCTTGTGTTTGCCCTGGGGAAAGACCAGGACACAAGTAATTTTGGCAGAAGCAGCAGTGTCTTTTTGGGCCTTTTCTTGGTACATCCTGCCTTGCATGAGTTGTTTTCCATTTGTCCTTGATGGAACCCAAGTAGCAGCATAAAGGTGTGGAGAGGCTTTCCAACAAAGTGCTGAGGACCCCTGCTCATTCTGGGCTCTCATATGGACAACAGTGCTGATAAAACGCTTTTTATTTTTAACCAGGATGTTTTTTGTACAAATGTTATTTTAAACCAGTGCATTTTGCTAGAAGAAATAGATAATGAAGAAAGATTAACCATTCACTGGCCCTTTTGATACTCAAAGTAAATCTTGTGTGCACTCTGGCAACAGTGAGATTCTGCTTTCTCCTAAGTCTGTTCCATAAATTGCCTTTTTCTTTTAGGGTTTTAAGGAAGAGTAAAGGAATTGGCTGCTGAATCCTACAACCAGTGAACAGCTGCTAAGACTTTTGAGACCCCATACAAAGCATAGACTATTTTGAGATTCATTTTTCCACTTACAACAGTTTTCTCTTCTGGACCAAAATGACTGGACTAGCCACTGTGTAGAATCTATGTCATGACCCCCAGAACCTTGCAGCAGAGGCAAGAGTTGGCCCAGAGCAGAGAGAGAAAGGCTGATTAGCACAGTCTCCTACATTTGTGCAACACCCAAAGGCAGGATGTCTGTGTTAAGGGGGAGACTACAACAAGTCTTAAGTGCATGGGAATTATATTTTGTGAGGGAAAAGCCTCTTTACCTGATAATTTTTCCCTGATCAAGAGCCCTTCACATGCTTTGAAGAAATTTCTCTCCTTTCACTGCAGCACATCACTTACTTAGATGACTTCAGAATTCTCATTTTCAATTCTCTTTGTGATTTCTCATTCTAAAACTAGAGATCTGCACCTAAGGATCTGGACATGGATGTGTATCAGTGTATCTGTTCATTCATGCAGCCATCCTGTCTACTAGCTCATGGTGGGTCCAGGAACTTGGGCAGGAGTTTTATGCTGGCTGCAAAGAGGGGAAGCAGAGGTAGGATGGGGAGATATCACTTAGAAAGGTCAAAACAGAGGATTTGAAACACATGTGGTCAGACATTGCAAAACCAACTGCTTGTCAGGAATGAGTTGCTAAGAAGATAAGTAGTGGTCAAAGGCTGCAGTATAGTTGTAGGAAACAGCCTGGATAGGTATTTCCCTGTGCACCTTCTAAGGAGGTTGCTCACTGTGTGGTTGGTGAGGGGATTTCAGGCCTCTCTTCCTTGCTTTGTGGTTCACCTTGACTTTGCCTCAGCTTTGAACCTCTCCAGCCATGTGGACTCCACATTGCTCCAGGTGGATCTGGCAGGAGCCCTGGTGGCCCGTGGCCCAAGTCATACTGAAAGAGAAGAACATGTCCTGGTGGAGGTGACCCAGAATGATGTTCCAGGCTCCAGGCGGCGGCGGCCACAGCAGGTTAAACTTATAAGTTGTTTGAAAGGAATTGTAAAATCTCATTTCATCTCTTTATAAATTGAGTTTCCTTTTGAATGGATTTGATGGGAAGCCATGAGGCAGTGGCACCATTATTAGGCAAGCCCTATCTTTTGCTTTGTCTTTGACTCTTTTCTCCTTTGTCTAAGACAATTATAAAGTTCTTGCCATTTCAGTAAAATCAGGCTTGCAAGTTTTTTATTCAGATGATTTTATTGGGCAATTCAGGGAAACATTATACATTTGAAAGTAGTTTTCTGTTGTTAAAGCCCAATTAAACCTTGGCTTTACTCCATGGTACAGAAGATACTTCAACACCACAGTTCCCTTGGGTTTGGGGACACTTGGCTAGACTTGCAGTTTCCCAAAGTTTCTGTTTCTAAAGTGGTAGGCTCTTGTGCCTACTGTCTCCTAGACAAAACTCTTAGCTCCTGTCCTTTGAAGGCAAGGAGAGCCAACAGTGGTGTTGTCACCATGGCCCATAGCCTAGACAAGTCCTGGCCCCTGTCTGTGCATCCTGACCTGTACCCCACATTCTGGCCTTGATGATTCCTCCAGATTATCATGGTGACTTGTGTGTGAAGTTCATGGGTTTTCCCTATTATAATCAATAAAGGAAACCATGCTGGTGCACAATGCTGTGTCATCCAAAATGGAGCATCTGATAGGTTATTGCACTCCTTGCATTTTCCTACCATGCAAAGCAGGGTCCACAGAGCAAAGACCTCATTATGAATGAGGATACCATTTAATGGATGATGGTCTGTGCAGCACCAGTGTTCTAAACCAGTTGTCTTGGCCATGGTCTTAGGATGTAAACTTCACTTCCTCATATGTAGTGTATAACCAGTGGGCAAGGCCTTCTTGGTAAAGGCAGGGTGGGAACATACTGCCTGGTCTATCTGTGGGCCTTGTGTGGAGGAAGATGTGACCTTTTGCAGCCTGCTGACATAGCTGCCTGCCCATGGAGCTCTACTCTGCTCTAATGCTCACATACAGATCCAACTCAGAAACTTGAAGAACACAAGAAATATTTACTAATGGATTTTTTCTGATATACTCTTTATAAATACTGAAGTATTTTAAGAGAACTTATGAACTCTCATTTATGCTTTGACCAATTTCAGAGTTCCTGTTTTCATTTACTTTATGATTTGTGAGCAGCAAGCTCCTATCCTCCTGTTGAAGTTTTGCTGGCCCTTTGGCTACCCCAGGTAGCCCCTCCCTCTCTGATCACATCTGGCCCCCCTCAGCTGGTTTCTCCACTGCCCTGCTTAGGACAGGAACATGTGGGGTGGATTTGCTTACAACAAAGGAAGCTTCACCCTTGGGTCTTAACCTCCCATGGGCTCCTGTGACATAGATACGGAGAGTTTTCTGCCTCCAGTTTGCAAGTAGGAAGCAGTGCTAGGCAAGCATTTCTTATGAATTGCCTCAGAGGGCTCAGAAGATCCCAAGTCTCATATAAAGTGCAGTGATTTCTTTTTTTCATAAATCATAGTTACTTCTATAACTTTGTGCCTTTTATACTAATTCTGTATTTGTACTTCTGTATTATTATTTTTTTCTTAAAGCCCTCTATGTTGTAGAAATTTCCAGTTCTGTACAGCTTGGAATTGTCTAGTATCAGGGATATGGGAGCTGTGTACCAAGTCTTTCCTGTTCCTCTTTTTCTTTTTTTCTTATTCTAAACTAGTATCTACACTGAATAGCACTGAATCCCAGTTGACGGTTCAGATTCAAAGCCTTACTCTGACATTATATTTCAACTTTTATAGGTCACTCAGAATTGGACAGTATTTTTAAATCCAAGAAGAAGTGAGCACTTGGTGGTGAGCAGGACCTTTGAGATACTGAGCAGGTGGGTCTCAGGTGATCAAGGATTTTGGGAAGTCTCCTCTGGACATTTTCACTTAAAAAGTTTGACCTGTGGGATTCCAATTTTTGACACAAATAGCCAGATAAGTTATGTGGTTTGTATGGGATGCTCTAACTGTGTATCGACTATGAACATGAAGGATGTAGGAGGGCATCATAACCATGAGTGTCAGGAAAGGAGGATTGATTGCAGGATCCATTTTGCAGTAAATGGTATTTTATAGTTGATGGTTTAATTTCATTAATATTATGAAGCTCCACAATGGGGAATTCCAGGAAATTTTAGAATTCTTTCTCTTTTTCTTTAATACCCCTCTATATTATGTTTGTATGAGTTTGCTAGGCCTGCCATAACAAATACCACAGAGTATATGACTTAAACAGTAGAAATTTATTTCCTCAAGGATTCAGCAGGATTTGTTTCTCTCTCTCTCTCTTAAGATTTTATTTATTTATTTGACAGAGAGGAGAGAGATCACAAGTAGGCAGAGAGGCAGGCAGAGAGAGAGGGGGAAGCAGGCTCCCTGATGAGCAGAGAGCCCAGTGTGGGGCTCGATTCCAGGACCCTGAGATCATGACCTGAGCCAAAGGCAGAGGCTTTAACCCACTGAGCCACCCAGGCACCCCAGGATTTGTCTCTTCAAAGCACTCTATCCTTGGCTTCTTCTTCCTGTGTTTTTTCTGTGGACTTTCCTCTGTGTGTTGTGTGTTGTGGTGTGTGTGTGTGTGTGTGTGTGTGTGTGTGTGTGTGTGTGTGTCCCAATATGTTCTTTTTAAAAAATTTTTATTTTATTTTTTCTGTGTTCCAAGATTCATTGTTCATGCATCACACCCATGCTCCATGCAATACGTGCCCTCATCAATACCTACCACCAGGCTCACCCATCCCCAACCCTCTCCCTTCCCAAACCCTCAGTTTGTTGAGTCCACCGTCTCTCATGGATTGTCTCCTCCTCTGATTTCCCCCAATTCCCTTCTCCTTTCCTTCTCCTAATGTCCTCCATGTTACTCTTTATGCTCCACAAGTAAGTGAAACAAAGCAGGAAAAAATATTCAGTGGAAAAAAGACAGTCTTTTCAATAAATGATGCTGGGAAAATTGGACAGCTATATACAGAAGAATGAAACTTGACCATTCTCTTAAACCATACACAAAGATAAACTCGAAATGGATTATAAAAACCTCAACATGAGGGAGGAATCTATCAAAATTCTAGAGGAGAACATAGCCAATCCCTTCTTGTCAGGACACTAGTCATACTGAATTAGGGACCACATTAGTGACCTCATTTTAACTTAATCACCTCTATAAAGACTCTATCTCCAGATATAGTCACATTCTGAAGTTTTGAGGGTTAGGGTGTCAACATCTATATTTTGGGGACACAGTTCAGCTCAGAATAGTTACTGACTAAACTTTTAGAAAAATGTTTTAGTTTCACTGTGCCACATACTGTTGATTACTTGGATGCTTCTTGATCTAGGGACTTTCCCCCACCATCTGTGACAACATGTCATATGTGTTCTCAAGTTCTCATGGCCCTTTTTTGAATCTCACACATGTGAGAATGGTTGGCTTTTCTTTCTGTTAGCAGGTAAAGCAGTCAGTGTGTGATGAAGAGAGAGAAAATTAAGTGGCTAGAACCAATGTGAAAGTCCTTGCTCCCTGTTAGTTGTTGGAATGACACCTGCCACGAGGCAGACACTGTCAGATGAAGGCTAAGGGGTCTACATCAGATGGACCCTGGCCATAGGGAGGCTTTTTCTGCATCTTATACTGCTCATGTACACTTAGCACTCCTCGTCTGCCAAGTGAGACATTGAAAGGTCAGTTTGGGCTCTGGTTGTGGCCATGGATGACTTGCATTGGGAAGACACCAAGGAAGCAAGCACTAATTGTTCATATAGAGTGTGATTTCCCTTACTAGTGGTAATATCTTTGCTTCATTCTGCAGAGATACTGTTTCTATCAGCATTCAAGCTTCCCTTCAACAGACACAGGCCATTCCTCTTTTGATGGCTCATCAGTACCTCCGTGCAAGCACAGAAGCACAAGTGACCATTGCTGTGGCCATCCTTGCTGGGGTCTACATGCTGATTATATTTGAGGTAACTTTCATGCCAGCTCTCTAAGATATATTTGTCCTCACAAGTAAGTGTCTTTCAACATGCAGGTGCTCTGGATGGCCTCAGTTCTGATTTTTCCCCCCAAATATGTTTATTTTATTTTTTCAGTGTTACAAGATTAATTGTTCATGCACCACGCCCACTGCTCCATGCAATATGTTCCCTCCTCAATACCCACCACCAGGCTTGCCCAACCCCCCGGCCTCTCCCCTCCAAAACCCTCAGTTTGTTGCTCATAGTCCACAGTCTCTCATGGTTCATCACCCCTTCCGATTTCCCCCCATTCACCCTTCCTTTCCTTATCACAATGTCCTCCATGTTTTCCCTTATGCTCCACGTATAAGTGAGACCATAAGGTATTTGACTCTCTCCACTTGACTTTTTCACTCCGCATAATCTCTTCCAGGCCTGTCCATGTTGATACAAAAGTTGGGTATTCATCCTTTCTGATGGAGGCATAATATTCCATTGTATATATGGACCATATCTTCTTTATCCATTCATCTGTTGAAGGGCATTTTGGTTCTTTCCACACTTTGGCGATTGTGGCCATTGCTGCTATGAACATTGGGATACATGTGGCCTTTCCTTGTACTACATCCTGTTCTTTGGGGTAAATACCCAGTGGTGCGATTGCAGGGTGATAGGGTAGCTCTATTTTTATTTGATTGAGGAATCTCCACACTGTTTTACAAAGTGGCTGTACCAACTTACATTCCCACCAACAATGTAAGAGGGTTCCCCTTTCTCCACATCCTCTCCAGTATTTGTTGTTAACTGTCCTGTTGATTTTGGCCATTCTAACTGGTGTAAGGTGGTATCTCAATGTGGTTTTTGATGGGGTCTTTGCCTAGTTTGGGGATCAGGGTAATGCTGGCTTCATAGAAAGAGCCTGGAAGTTTTCCTTCTGTTTCTGTTTTTTGAAACGGTTTCAGGAGAATAGGTATTATTTCTTCCTTGAATGTTTGGTAGAATTCCCCAGGGAATCCATCAGGTCCTGGACTCTTGTTTTTTGGGAGGTTTTTGATCACTGCTTCAATCTCATTACTAGATATGAGTATATTCAGGTTGTCAATTTCTTCCTGTTTCAGTCTTGGAAGATTATGGGTTTTCCAGGAATGCATCCATTTCTTCTAGGTTGTTTAACTTATTGGCATATAGCTGTTGATAATAATTTTTGATGATTGTTTCTATTTCCTTTGGATTAGTCATGATCTCTCCCTTTTCATTCATAATTTTATTAATTAGGATTCTCTCTCTTTTCTTTTGGATTAGTTTGGCCAGTGGCTTATCAATCTTATTGATTCTTTCAAAAAACCAACTTCTGGATTCAATGATGCGTTCCACTGTTTCTCTAGTTTCTAACTCATCGATCTCTGCTCTGATCTTGATTATTTCCCTTCTTGTGCATAAGGTTGGCTTAATTTGTTGTGGATTTTCCACTTCTTTAAGGTGTAAGGAGAACTGATGTAGTTGAGATTTTTCAGTTTTTTTGAGTGAGGCTTGGGTGGCTATGTATTTCCCCCTTAGGACTACCTTTGCCATGCCCCATAGGTTGTGGACCAATGTGTCTTCATTCTCATTGGTCTCCCTGAATTGTTTAAGTTTTAAGATCATCTTTGATTTCCTGGCTGATCCCAACAATCTTGAGCAGGTTGGTCTTTAGCCTCCAAGTGTTTGAATTCCTTCCAAACTTTTTCTTGTGGCTGAGTTCCAGTGTCAAAGCATTGTGGCCTCAGAATATGCAGGGAATCATCTCAATCTTTTTATATTGGTGGAATCCTGATTTGTGACCCAGTAAATGGTCTATTCTGGAGAAAGGTCCTTGTGCACTCGAGATGAATGAGTATTCTGTGTTTTAGGGCAGAATTTTCTGTATATATCTATGAGGTCCATCTGGTCCAATGTGTCATTCAAAGCTCTTGTTTCTTTATTGATTTTCTGTTTAGATGATCTGTCTCTTACTGAGAGTGGCGTGTTAAGGTCTCCTATAATTAATGTATTCATATCAATATGACTCTTTATTTTGATTAACAGTTGGCTAATGTAGTTGGCTGCTCCTATAATGAGGGCATAAGTATTTACAATTGTTAGGTTTTCTTAGAGGACAGACCCTTTTAGAATTATGTAGTGTCCTTCTGTATCTCTGACTACAGTCTTTAGCTTCAAATTTAATTTATCTGATATGAGAATCGCTACCCCAGCTTTCTTTTGAGGCCCATTGGCATGAAAGATGGTTCTCCATCCTTTCACTTTCAGTCTGGATGTATCTTTTGGCTCCAAATGTGTCTCTTGTAGATAGCATATGGACGAATCCTGTCATTTTATCCATTCTGCAACCCTGTGCCATTTTTGGGGAGTATTTAGGCCGTTCATGTTGAGAGTGATTATTGAAAGATAAGTGTTTATTGACATCATGTTGCCTGTGTAGTCCTTGTTTCTATAGATTGTAAATTTTTGTTCTACGTCACTCATGAGTTCTTTCTACTTTTATATAACTCCCTTTAATATTTCTTGAGGTGCCGGCTTGGTGGTCACATACTCTTTTAATCCTTGCTGGTCTTGGAAGCTCTTTCTCTCTCCATCCATTTTGAATGTCAGCCTTGCTGGATAAAGTATTCTTGGCTGCATGTTATTCTTGTTTAGTGCCCTGAATATATCATGCCAGCCCTTTCTGGCTTGTCAAGTTTCTGTGGACAGGTCTGACGTTATTCTGATGGGTCTTCCCCCATATTTAAGGAATCTCTTCCCCCTGGCTGCCCTTAGGACCTCTTGTCTAAAATTATAATTTGCAAATTTCACTATGATGTGTTTCGCTGATTTTCTAGTCCCGTTGATCTTGACAGGTGTCCTCTCTGCTTGTAGGACACGAACACTTGTTCCAGTCCCCAGATTGAGGAAATTTTCATTCAGAATTTGGTAACCTATATCTTCTAGTCTTCTTTCTCTATCCCCTCTGGGATTCCAATAATTCTGATGGAACGTTTCATGGCATCATTTATTTCCCTAAGTTTCTTCTCATGATTCCTGAGCAGTTAGCTCCAGCTTTCCTCCTGACCTTTCTTCTCAACCATTTTATCCTCCAGATCACTAATTCTATCCTCTGTCTCCATAACTCTAGCTGTTAGACTGTTTAGATTGGTTTTGATCTCATTGATAGTGCTTCTTACATCAGCTATACTGGCTCTCATTTCTGCCTTTAGAGATTCTATGTTGTCATTAATGCTTTTCTCCATCCTAACCATTGCCTGGATAATTGTCACCCTGAATTCCCTTTCCGACATAGTGTTTATGTCCATATCCAGTAGTTCTGAGGGAGAGGGTGCAGTCTCTGGGTTTTTCCTCTGTTGGGTGTTCCTTCTCCTAGTCATTTTCATCAGTACTCTTCAAAAGTGTCAAGGTAATCAGAGGTAAGGGAAGACAAAGTAGCTGCCACAGATTGGAGGAGACTGGAGGGTGAGCATTGGCGCTGCTGATTGTGTGGAGGCAGAAGCGGGAGGCAGCCCTGGCAGGAAGGTGCACAGGCTTCCTGGGGAGTGGAGTTGTAGGCGCTGTCTGTGCGGAGCCCCAGACTCCAGCGCAGACACCAGTGGTGGCGGTGGCAGCGCTGTTCCTCCAGTGGTCCACCACGCCTCAGTTCTGCTTCTTAATCAAACTTCAATGACATCTTTCCTAAAAAGGAAGATTCCATCATTCTAGGTAGAAATTGATCTGTACTGGAGTATTCACTGAGTCTTGGCTATTGGCTCATGCTAGATGAGTTTTAGTAGGCCCTAGAAAAAGTTTACTTGAGAAAACTGAATATGTACATGATTTTTCCCACGCTCACTCTGCTGCTCACTTGAAGTGTGATGCTGAGGATGTAAAGTTGAATCTTTGAAATGCCTCCTATTTATTAAAATGCCACCTATTTGCTTCATAGGATTGTGTATATTATAGGGACTTGGGAAACCTTAGGCTACATGGGGGGAGTGATTATTATCTGTTACATTTATCAACTCAGCTAATGAGGTTTTTCACAATTAATCTTGTGTCTTATAAATTCCATGTTTCTGAGAAACTAAGTTAGGCTCTACCTTTAATAACATGGAGAGAAGTGCAGAAACTGCACTTTTGGTGGTGGTGGTGGGTTTGTCCATTATTAATTTAATCATGAAACTGGTTTACAGCAACAAATTAATGGGAATCTTGGCTTCAGTAGGTTGAGCCTGGAAGGTCAGTAGAGGATGTGATTCTGAAGAGGTATTTCTTCTTGAGTGTAGGATAGGTATGAGAAAAGCCTTGGAGTTGTCAAGGAAATGGCCTGCAGCAGAAGTGGCCCAGAATGTTCCAGAAGTTTTTCTGTGGTTGTCTAGTCTACCTGGTGAGGAATGTTTGCTCCAGTAAGTTGAGGACCAAATTCCAGTAAGATCTAATCATTGGTTAAATTGTTACATCTCTTATGTCTTTATTCTACAGTAGCTCTATTTTCTCCATTTTTTTTCCTGTTTTCTTCTCAATCAATTTTATCATGTTTCAGGTTTTCCTTGCTTAGCTACACACTGTGATTTTCTAGAAGGATTCACAGACTCACAGGCAGCTATGCTCTGTCTGGGCTGTGGTTTACCATGACCAACAGTGGGGAAAGCCTTATCAGGCAGTCTAGAGGAGACTGGGAGCAGGGTCCTGAAATGTCTCCTTTTCCAGAGGGGCTGTGTAGAACATACTTCTTCCTTCAACAGTAGTGTTTCCACCAATGGCTGACTGCTTGAGACTTATCCAAGGTTTTTGATGGGGGCTTGTCATATAGGTACCCTCAGACCATTAAAGTCCCAGCCTCCCAGAAAGAAAACAGGTGTTAACAGTAAATCACATTTTTATTTTATTTATTTATTTATTTTTTGTAAATCACATTTTTATACAAATAATTTAGTGTTTTAGTATAGAAGAATGCAAGTCCTTAAGCCTACAGAACAACCTTATCAATTTTTAACATAAGGAATATTCAAAAAGTCAAGTACCCATATGCCAGCCATGGCCCAGCTCCAGAGCAGGCTCTTCTAAAGGCCCTTCTAATGATGGAAATTTCAGGCTGGCCAGGTTAAGTCTTTACTGTTCCACAATATAGATGAAAAATCCCATTCTGTGGGAGAAAATATTTGCAAATACCTTATCAGACAAAAGAACTTATCAAACTCAACACAGAAAAAACAAATAATCCAGTCAAGAAATGGACAAAAGACACGAATAGACATTTCTCCATAGAAGACATACAAATGCCCAACAGGCCCATGAAAAAATACACCACATCATTTGGCATCAGGGAAATACAAATCAAAACCACAATGAGATACCACCTCACACCAGTCAGTATGGCTAAAATTAACAAGTCAGGAAACAACAGAGGTTGGTGAGGATGCAGAGAAAGGGGAGCCCTCTTACACTGTTGGTGGGAATGCCAGCTGGTTCAGCCACTGTGGAAAAAAGCATAGAGGTTCCTCAAAAAGTTGAAAATAGAGCTACCCTATGACCCAGCAATTGCACTACTGGGTATTTCCACAAAGATGCAGATGTAGTGATCCGAAGGGGAACATGCACCCCAATGCTTATAGCAGCAGTATCCACAATAGCCAACCTATGGAAAAAAGCCCAGATGTCCATCGAAAGATGAATGGAGAAAGAAGAAGTGACATATATATATATATATATATATATATATATATATATATATATAGACAGTGGAATATTACTTGGACATCAAAAAAGAATGAAATTTTGCCATTTACAATGATGTGGAAGGAACTAGAAGGAATTATGCTAAGCAAAATAAGTCAGAGAAAGACAAGTATCAGATGATTTCACACATATGTGGAATTTAAGAAACAAAACAGATGATCATATGGGAAGGGAAGGAAAAGTAAAATAAGAGGAAAACAGAGAGGGAGACAAACCATAAGAGACTCTTAACTATAGGGAACAAACTGAGGGTTCCTGGAGGGGAGGGGAGGGTGGGGGAAGAAGAGGTAATTAGGTGATGGGCATTAAGGAGGGCACCTGAAGTAGTGAGCACCGGATGTTATATGCAACTGATGAATGACTAAATTCTAGCTCTTAAACAAATAATACAGTATATGTTAATTGAATTTTTAAAAATTTTTAAAAAGAATCTGAGGGTATCCTCAGTGAGCCTTATCAATGAATTAATTTTCTGTTTTCTTCTCAACTGTTCTCTTTTTTTTTCTGTCAATGTAGAAGCCATGTTGAATTGACTTTTTCTTCTTTTTTTTTCTTTTTTTCCCCCAAATGTGTTTATTTTATTTTTTCAGTGTTACAAGATTAATTGTTCATGCACCACACCCACTGCTCCATGCAGTACGTGCCCTTCTCAATACCCACCACCAGGCTCGCCCAACCCCTCACCACCTCCCTTCCAAAACCCTCAGTTTGTTGCTAAGAATCCACAGTCTCTCATGGTTCACCACTCCCTCTAATTTCCCCCATTCACCATTCCTTTCCTTCTCACAATGCCCTCCATGTTTTTCCTTATGCTCCAAACATAAGCGAGACCATAAGATAATTGACTCTCTCTGCTTGACTTTTTTCACTCCACATAATCTCTTCCAGTCCTGTCCATGTTGATACAAAAGTTGGATATTCATCCTTTCTGATGGAGACATAATATTCCATTGTACATATGGACAATGTCTTCTTTATCCATTCATCTGTTGAAGGGCATTTTGGTTCTTTCCACAGTTTGGTGATTTTGGCCATTGCTGCTATGAACATTGGGGTACATAAACCTAATCAAAGAGGTAAAGGATCTGTACTTGAGGAACTACAGAACGCTCATGAATTGACTTCTTTACAGGACTTTTATTACCTCTATATGGCTGCTGAGAGGGAGGGAAAGTTTTTCTGAATGGCTATTAATAACAGCTATTAATTAATGAAAGATTAATAAATATTTACAAATTATGTAATTTTGAAAGGTTGGACAATTATACAAAAAAGACAAATTCTAGAATGATAAAGAAATCTGCTCAAAAGTAAGTTGGCATT
>CM053609.1:20662053-20677913 GCA_028646535.1 Procyon lotor | reverse complement strand
AAGAGACTCCTAGACTCAAGAAATGAACTAAGGGTGGCCGGGGGGGGTAGTGGGGTAGGGATAGGGTGGCTGGGTTGGGGACAATGGGGAGGGTATGTGCTATTAAGTGCTGTGAAATGTGTAAGCCCGAAGATTCACAGACATGTACCCTGGGGCAAATAATACATTATATGTTAATAAAAATTAAAAAAAAAAATAAGTTGGCATTGGGCCATAATTTTTTAATTACTAATGACTGCACTGATTTAAGTACATTGAATTTATTAAGCCTATAAGTTCATAATCATAAGTTCAAAATGATATTCAGAAAATGGGAGACAGGCATGAAATAAACTCAGTGGATATCACTGGAAGTTACTAAGGGAACAACTCATTACTATGAAAATTGATAACTAAAGAAAAAGAATTTATCTTGTGTTTCTGGCATTAAGTGTGTTGCACATTAATGAAATTGGGCAAGAAAAAGTTCTTCAATACACAATGGATCATTTTTATATGCAGATAGAGTGACATAATTAGAATTCATCAGTTGCATATAACATCCGGTGCTCACTACTTCAGGTGCCCTCCTTAATGCCCATCACCTAATTACCTCTTCTTCCCCCACCCTCCCCTCCCCTCCAGGAACCCTCAGTTTGTTCCCTATAGTTAAGAGTCTCTTATGGTTTGTCTCCCTCTCTGTTTTCCTCTTATTTTACTTTTCCTTCCCTTCCCATATGATCATCTGTTTTGTTTCTTAAATTCCACATATGTGTGAAATCATCTGATACTTGTCTTTCTCTGACTTATTTTGCTTAGCATAATTCCTTCTAGTTCCTTCCACATCATTGTAAATGGCAAAATTTCATTCTTTTTTGATGTCCAAGTAATATTCCACTGTCTATATATATATATATATATATATATAGACATATATATATATATATATATGTCACTTCTTCTTTCTCCATTCATCTTTCGATGGACATCTGGGCTTTTTTCCATAGGTTGGCTATTGTGGATACTGCTGCTATAAGCATTGGGGTGCATGTTCCCCTTCGGATCACTACATCTGCATCTTTGTGGAAATACCCAGTAGTGCAATTGCTGGGTCATAGGGTAGCTCTATTTTCAACTTTTTGAGGAACCTCTATGCTTTTTTCCACAGTGGCTGAACCAGCTGGCATTCCCACCAACAGTGTAAGAGGGCTCCCCTTTCTCTGCATCCTCACCAACCTCTGTTGTTTCCTGACTTGTTAATTTTAGCCATACTGACTGGTGTGAGGTGGTATCTCATTGTGGTTTTGATTTGTATTTCCCTGATGCCAAATGATGTGGTGTATTTTTTCATGGGCCTGTTGGGCATTTGTATGTCTTCTATGGAGAAATGTCTATTCGTGTCTTTTGTCCATTTCTTGACTGGATTATTTGTTTTTTCTGTGTTGAGTTTGATATGTTCTTTATAGATTTTGAGTACTAGTCCTTTATCTGATAAGTCATTTGCAAATATCTTCTTCCATTCCAAAGGTTGCCTTTTAGTTTTTTTCACTATTTCCCTTGCTATGCAAAAGTTTTTATCTTAATGAAGTCCCAATAGTTCATTTTTGCTTTTGTTTCCCTTGTCTTTGGAGATGTGTCTAGAAAGAAGTTGCTGTAGCTGAGGTCAAAGACGTTGCTCCTTGTGTTCTCCTCTAAGATACTGATGGATTCCTATCTCACATTTAGGTCTTTCATCCATTTTAAGTTTATTTTTGTGTATGGTGTAAGAAAGAGGTCCATTTTCATTCTTCTGCATGTGGCTGTCCAATTTTCCCAACATCATCTGTTGAAGAGGCTGTCTTTTTTCTATCAAATATTCTTTTCTGCCTTATTGAAGATTAGTTGGCTATAGAGTTGAGGGTCAATTTCTGGGATCCCTATTCTGTTCCATTGATCTATATGTCTGTTTTTGTGACAGCACCATACTATTCTTATGATTACAATTTTGTAATACAGTTTAAAGTCTGGAGTTGTGAAGCTACCAGCTCTGGTTTTCTTTTTCAATGTTCATTTGGCTATTGGGGGCATTCTTATGTGGTTCTATACAAATTTTTTGTTCCAGCTCTGTGAAAAATGCCAGTGGTATTTTGGTAGAGATTGCATTGAATGTGTAGATTGCTCTGGGTAGCATAGACATTTTAACAATGTTTGTTCTACCAATCAACAAGCATGGGATGTTTTTCCATTTATTTGTGTCTTCCTCAATTTCTTTCATAAGCGTTTTATAGTTTCCAGAGTACAGATCCTTAACCACTTTGGTTATGTTTATGCCTAGGTATCTTCTGGATTTTGGTGCCATTGTAAATTGGATCAATTTCTTGATTTCCCATTCTTCTGCTTCCTTGTTATTGTATGGAAATGCAGGTGAATTCTATGCATTGATTTTATATCATGCCAATTTACTGAATTCCTGTATGAGTTCTAGCAATTTTTGGGCAGAGTCTTTTCAGTTTTCTACAAAGAGTATCATGTCATCTGTGAAGAGTGAAAGTTTGACTTCTTTGCCAATTCAGATGTCTTTTATTTCCTTTTGTTGTCTGATTGCTGATGCACAACTTCCAGTACTATGGTGAACAGCAGTGGTAAGAGTGGACACCCCTTTCATTTTCCTGAGCTTAGGGGGAAAGCTCTCAGTTTTTCCCCATTGAGGATGATATTTGCTATGGGTCTTTCATATATGGCTTTTATGATTTTGAGGTATGTTCCCTCTTTCCTTACACTGCAGAGAGTTTTTATCAAGAAAGGATGCTGTATTTTGTCAAATGCCTTTTCTTTATCCATTGAGACAATCATATGGTTCTTGTACATTCTTTTATTAATGTGTTGTATCAAATTGATTTATTTTTGGATGTGAACCACCCTTGCAGCCCAGGAATAAATGTCACTTGGTCATGTTGGATCCTATCAGCTTAGTGAGAATTTTTGCATCCATGTTCATCAGGGATATTGATCTGTAATTCTCCTTTTTGGTAGAGTCTTTGTCTGGTTTTGGGGACAAGGTAATAATGGCCTCATGGAATGAGTTTGAAAGATTTCCTCCATTTCTATTTTTGGGAACAGTTTCAAAAGAATAGGTATTAATTCTTCTTTAAATGTTTGGTAGAATTCTGCTGGGAGGCCACCTGGTCCTGGACTCCTGTTTGTTGGGAAATTTTTGATTATTGCTTCAATTTCTTTGCTGGCTAGGGATCTGTTCAAGTTTTCTGTTTCTTCCTGTTTCAGTTTTGTAGATTATATGTTCCAGGAATGTATCCAATTTTTCCAGATTGCCTAATTTGGTGGCATAGAATTGCTTATAATATTCTTTTATGATTGTTTCTCTTTCCGTGGTGTTAGTTGTGGTCCCTCCTCTTTCATTAATGATTTTATTTATTTGGGTCTTTTCTCTTTGATTTTTGATAAGTCTGGCTAGGGGTTTATTAATCTTATTAATTCTTTCAAAGAGCCAGCTTCTGGTTTCATTGCTCTGTTCTACTGTTTTGATTTCTATATCATTGCTCTCTGCTCTAATCTTAATTATTTCTCTTCTCCTGATGGATTTAGCCCTTATTTGGTGTTCTTTTTCTAGCTCCTTTAGGTGTAAGGTTAGGTTGTGTATTTGAGACTTTTCTTCTTTCTTGAGGAAGGCATGTATTACTTCTTCCCTCTTAGGGCTGCCTTTGTACATCCCAAAGGTTCTGAACTGTCATGTTTTCATTTTCATTTGCTTCTGTGTATTTTTAAAACTCATTGATTTCCTGGTTGACCCATTAATTTTTTAGTAGAATGCTCATAAGTTCTGTGTATTTGTGGCCCTTCCACGTTTTTTCTTGTGGTTGACAAGAAAACCACCAGTTTTTTTTTTTTTTTTTTTGACAAGAAAACCACCAGTTCTTTTTGCACCAGTTGAAATTTATGACCCAGTATGTGATCTATTCTGGAGAATGTTCCATGTGTACTTGAGAAGAATGTGTATTCTGTTGCTTTAGGATGAAATGCTCTGAATATATCTGTTAAGTCTATCTGGTCCATTGTGTCATTCAAAGCCCATGTTTCTTTGTTGAAATTCTGCTTACACGATCTGTCCCTTGCTGTGAGTGGGGACTTAAAGTCCCCTATTATTCTTGTGTAATTATCAATTATCAATGAGTTTCTTTAATTTTGTTGTCAGTCGGTTTATATATTTGACTCTTCCCAATTTGGGGGCATACATATTTATAATTGTTAGACCTTCTTGCTGGATAGACTCTTTAAGTTTGATGTAGTGTCCTTCTTCATCTCTTATTATAGTCAGATCTAATTTGTGTGATATAAGGATGGCTACTCCAGTTTTCTTTTGATGTCCATTTGCATGATCAATTATTCTCCACCCCCTCACTTTCAATCTGGAGGTGTCTTTGGTTTAAAATGAATCTCATGTAAGCAGAATGTTGATGGCTTTTTTTTTAAATCCATTCTGATGTTTATGTCTTTTGATTGGAGCATTTGGCTCATTTACATTCAGAGTAGTTATTGAAATATATGAATTTAGTGCCAGTTTGTTACCTATAAAGTTTCTGTTCCTGTAGATTATCTCTGTTCCTTTCTGGTCTTTGTTACTTTTGGGCTCTCTCGCTGCTCAGAGGATACCCATTAATATTTATTGCAGGGCTGGGTTAGGGTTGATGAATTCCTTTAGTTTGTCCTGGAAACTCTTTATCTCTCCTTGTATTCTGAATGACAGACTGGTTAGATAAAGTATTATTTGCTGCATATTTTCCATTTTGCATGTTTAATGTATCATATCAGTTCTTTCTGGCCTGCCAGGTCTTTGTGGACAGGAGTACTGCCAGCCTTATGAATCTACCCTTGTAGGTTAAAGACCTCTTGTCCTGAGCTGCTTTTGAGATTTTTGCTTTATCTTTGTAGTTTGCAGGCTTCACTCTAATATGTTGAGGTGTTTGCCTACTTTTATTGATTTTGAGTGGGGTTCTCTGTGCCTCCTGGACTTGAATGCCTTCCCCAGATTAAGGAAATTCTCAGTTTATAATTCATTCAAATAACCTCTGTCCCTCTCTCACTCTCCTCATATTCTGGGACCCCTATCTGGATATTATTTCACTTTGTGGAATCACTGAGTTCTCTAAGGCCTCTTTTATGATCTAATAGTTTTCTTTCTCTTTTCAGCTTCCTTATTTTCCATCACTTTATCTTCTATATCACTGACTCTTTCTTTTGCCTCATTCATCCTCACTTTTTAGAGCCTCTATTTGGTACTGTGTCTTGGTAATATCATTTTTAATTTTGGCCTGACTAGATTTTAGTTCTTTTATTTCTACAATAAGAGATTCTCTAGTGTCTTCTATGCTTTTTTCAAATCCAGCTAGTATCTTTATAATCGTTTAAATTTTAGTTTAGACATCCTACATATATCCATATTGATTGGATCCTTGGCAGTGAGTACTACTTCTTGTTCTTTCTTTTGGGGTGACTTTCTCTGTCTTGTCATTTTGGCCAGAAAAGATTAGAAAAGAGGAAGATAAAATCATCACCACCATCACCACCACCACCATCACAACAAAACAAACTAAACCCAGAAAAAAAACAAAAACAAAATAAAAGAAGAAAAAAGTAAATAAGAAACAAAACAGAACAAAACAGAAGACTACATCCTGGGTGTGTTTGGTGTGCTTGTTAAAATAAAATAGATCCCAAAATAGGAAAGAAGGAAAAATTTATATTCATTTTTTTTGTGTGTGTGTGTATGTGTACATATACACAAGTAAAATGAATTAAAATAAGATACAATGAAAGGAAAAAATATATATAAATAAAATTAAAAAGAATAAAAATGAGTTAAAAAATAATGGTATATTTAATACTGAATTACTAAAGAATAAAAAAACAACTTATGCTATATATTGTTTTCTCCAAGAACTGAAGCTTTGCAGCCCTCTATTATCTGTAAAGTTGGTCAAGCCAGTTGTTCTTGCTGGTTTTCTGGGAAAAGGTCCAGTTGCACTGATTCTCAGGTGCACTTGACCTATTATAATTGTGCCTTCCTTGCTAGGAGGGTGGGCTCAGTGTAAGCAGCTCTGGATTCCACTATGTGGCACTGTTTTGCTCCCTGAAGGCTCTTAGCTCTCATGGGTGGGATGAATATGGTGGCACCCCTTTTTCTAGACCCAGAGGTGAAATTTCATGTCCCCTCCTCTTTAGTGAGTCTTGACAGAAAGGCAGTCGATTGCTCTTGTCTCCACGGTTTATGTCCAAACCCTGTGTGCACCTAACCTCTGACCCAGTGTTTTTATTTCAGACAGGTGACTGAGTTTCAAAACTCCAAATTTTATGGAATCCTGCCTCACAGACCCCACGATGTTCCTCCTGGAGGAGGGAGGCAGGGGTCTTGCTAGGTTTCTGCTTTTTCCTGGCCCTCTGTAGTCACGCAACTATGCAGGATTTCACAGTTTATGGAAAGACAGAGCAGAAAGCCCATACCTAGGCTTACTGTTTTCAGCAGGCTTCTCCCCTCTTGTGCCTGGGGATTCTGTTGCACTCAGGGACCCCTGTTCTTTTTGTGACTGCTGGGATCATGAGACCATGCTGTCCTACCTGGGATTTCACCCCACTTTGCCACTTGAGCACCTTTAAGGCAGGGATGTCCCCTACTGTAGCAGAGTTATAAAAGTTCTGATTTTGTGCTCTCCTGCTTATAATACGTTGAAGTAGCCTCCTTAAGCAGGCTCCCTCTCCTCCATTGTATCCTAACCCTGGATTCAAGTCTCTGGACTTCCTATCTCCCAAAAAGTGGTAGCTTTTCTACTTGTAGAATTGCAGCATTTCTTTCTTTTCTCAGATCTCTGATTAATTTCACAAATGTTTAGAATGATTTGATAACTATCTAGCTATATTTGAAGGCCAAACTTAGGTTCCCCTAGTCCTCCACCATCTTCACTCCACCCTCAGACTCTATATAAGTCAATCAGGTGAACTGGTGTGCCTCAAGATAACATATCACTCCTCTGCTGCTCCATATTATATTGTACTGGCTACATTATTTGTTAAAAACCTTTCTGG
Source organism: Procyon lotor (assembly GCA_028646535.1). Lineage (NCBI taxonomy): Eukaryota > Metazoa > Chordata > Mammalia > Carnivora > Procyonidae > Procyon > Procyon lotor. The sequence continues at coordinate 20,670,860 of CM053609.1, read as the reverse complement.
TTATTGTTTTGAAATAATTACAGATTCACAGGGGCTTGCAAAGAACTGTGCAGGGAAGTCCTGTGCACAATTCTCTAGCCTCCCTAAATATTAGCATGTTATACAACTGTGATTTAATAATATCAAGACCAAGCAATTGGCATTGGTACAATCCATAGAGCTTATTTAGATTTCAAGGGTTATATGTGTGTGTGTGTGTGTGTGTGTGTGTGTGTGTGTGTGTATTTGCATATATGGCTGTATGCAATTTGATGTGTATAGCCTTGTGTGACCACCACTCCAATAAAGATACTCAAACTATACCATTACCATAAAGTCCCTGTGATAACCCTATGTAGGCACAGTCATCCCCTTCCCCATCATCCCTAAGGCCTGGCAACTATAATTTGTTCTCCTTCTGTATAATTAGGTTATTTCATCAGTTCTTTGTAATGGAATAATGTAGTATGTGTCCTTTCAAGATAGGCTTTTTTCATTCAGCATGACTTCCTTGAGGCTCATCCAAAATGTCACTTACATCACTAGTTTTTTTTCTTTTTATTACTCAATAATATCCTGTGATATGAATGGAATAGTGTGTTTAAGTATTAATCATTTGAAAGGCTAAAAAAAAGAGAAAGCCCAAAATAATTTTTTTTTCAGAGTTGGGCTATCATAAATAAAGCTGCTATGAACATTTAAAACTCTATTTTTCCCCCCAAATATGTATGTTTTCAGTGTTTTAAGATTAATTGTTCATGCATTTTTAAAGAAACATTTTTAGGGGCATATGGGTGGCTCAGTGGGTTAAAGCCTCTGTCTTCAGCTCAGGTCATAATCTCAGGGTCCTGGGATGGAGCCCTACATCAGGCTCTCTGCTCAGCAGGAAGCCTGCTTTCCTCTCTCTCTGCCTGCCTCTCTGCCTACTCGTGATCTCTCTCCTCTCAGTCAAATAAATAAATAAAATGTTAAAAAATAGTTTAATGATATTTTAATGTTGAATTTTAAATGTTCTTTTGTATTCTAGATATGAGGGCTTTGTTGGTTATGTAGTTTTCAAATACTTTCTCTTAGTTCAGTTTGTGAATGTTTTCTGCCATAGATTGTGCTTTTGATGTCAAGTTTAAGAACTCTTTGCCTAGACCTAGATCACAAAGATCTTTTCCTATGCTTTTTCCTAAAATTTATATTGTCTTACTTTTTACATTTGAGTCTATGATCCATTTTAAATTAGCCATTGTTTAAGGTGAGAAGTTTAGGGGAGATTAATTTTTTAATTTGTGGACCATCTCTTAAATTTATGGACCTCCAGCACTGTTTCTTGAATTGCTTTTGCTCCTTTGTTAAAATAACATAGTAAAAAAATTAATGGGAAATATTTGTGTGGATATATTTTTAAATTCTCTATTCTGTTTCACTGATCTATGTCTGTATTCTTCCACCAGTACCATGATATCTTGATTACTACAGATATATCATAAGTACTGACACTGAGATAAATAATTCCTCCCACTTTTATTTTTTGAAATTGTATTGACTATTCCATGGCCTTTGTCTTTCCATATATATTTTAGAAAGGCCTTCTAGGCCATGAACACTCTATGTTTCTTCATTTATTTAGGTCTTTGATTTCTTTTATAATTTTTCATCATATAGATTGTGTACATATTTTGTTAAATTTACATCCAAGTATATCCTCTATTTTGGGGGGTAATTATAAATGGAATTGTGTTTTTATTTTAATTTCAATTTTTTTCATTGTTAGTATATATAAGTGCAATTGATTTTTGTACATTGATCTTGTATCCTGTTACTTTATTGTTAATAACAATACTAATAATATTTTTACTTATTAGTTCTTGGAGGTTTTTTTGTAGATCCTGTGGGATTTTCTATGTATATGATCATCTCATTTGCAATATGAACAGTTTTTTCTTTTCTCTTCAAATCTATATACCTTTAATTTTCTGGCTTTATTGCGATGGCAGAAACAAGAATAGTGAGAGTGGATGTCTTTGTTTCTGATGTTACAGTGAAAGCATTCAGTCTTTCATTCACTATTAAGTATGATGTTAGTTGTAGGTGCTGTAGATGCTGTTTATGAGATTGAGTAAATTGCTTTCTTTTCCTGGTATACTGAGAGTTTTTGCCATAATTGGGTATTGAATTTTTGCCGTGGCTTTTCTATGTTAATTGATTTCCTTCCTTAGCTGTTTGATATGGTATATTACACTGGCTTATTTTAGAATTCTGGACCAGCCTCGGATACCTGGAACAAATCTTTCTTTTCTAATGTGAGTGTTTGTTTGTATAAACTTTCCTCTCAGCACTTTTTTTAGCTGCATCCTACCAGTTCTGATAGGTTGTATATTCAATTTCATTTAGTTCTGTTTTTATTTTATTTCTAAAGTATCTTCCTTTGACACTCCCTCTTTGACCCATAGATTATTAGAAGTGTGTTTGATTTCCGAATGCTTAGAGATTTCCCTGTTTTTCTGTTATTGAGTTATAGTTTGTTTCACTTATGGTTGAACTTATTCTGTATGACTTCAGTTCTTTACTATTTGTTGAAAAAAATTTATTTATGGCCCAGATTTATGGTCTATTTTGGTGAATATTCCATGGGCTTGAAGTAATAGGATTTTCCCCCTGTTTTATAACACTAATGTAACTTGCAAATAGAAACTGTATATACTTAGGCCAGGCAATAATTTGTGAAACTCCAAAACTGCAGTTTTGTTCTGTCTGTAATTTGATAGAGAATGTGGAGGATCACATGATGTGATGAGCACTGAGTATTATACTGAACTGATGTGTCCTTGAACATTATATCAAAAGCCAGTTGGGGGCGCCTGGGTAGCTCAGTTGGTTAGGTGGCTGCCTTGAGCTCAGGTCATGATCCCAGGGTCCTGGGATAGAGCCCTGCATTGGGTTCCCTGCTCAGGGGGGAGCCTTCTTCTCCCTGTCCCTCTGTCCCTCCTTCCTGCTTGTTCTCTCTTTCTCTCTTTCAAATAAATAAATAAAATCTTTAAGAAAAAATGATGTACTACACCTTGGTTAATTGAATTTACATAAAAATAAATAAATAAGTAAGACATGGGTTACACCCTTCCAAAAAAAAAAAAAAAAAGAATGTGGAGGATTTTGCAGAGGTATTAGGAAAATGCTATGCTTGACCTTGTGTTTATGAAACTTTTGTGTTTTCAGAATCCCACTGGGGTATCTGCACATTATGAGCAGAGAGCTGGATGCATACCCAGCCCTGTGGGCTTTCTAGAAGCAAAGCCAACATTGTAGCACCCCTAGGATCTACTGTAGGAGTCTAGTCAATTTAGGGGTAGAATTTGCCTTAGGTGAGGACTCAGAACTTGTCTTAAGTCTTGGGGTACAGCTGTTTTCCTAGAACTTGAGGTGTCTAGACTCTGCAGGCAGGAGTGCTCGGGCCATTCTGCTGTCATTTGCACCCTCACTCAGGGAGAGTGCATCTTGAGGTAGCCTGCAGATCTGCCCATCTGCCCTTCCTCTCTGCTACTGCCAGCTACTCTCTTTACATGCTGTACCCTCCTTGATCCTTTTAGGCCTGCTCTGCTATAGCTGTGCCATACTTATCACTTTGTATTGTGCTATCTAGTTCACTCATTATGTGAGTTAGGTGTTGTCTACAGTTTTGTTCTTTGTTGGTTCCTGGTGCCTCACACAGCACCATGCACAGAATAAGTGCTCAGTAAACATTTATTAAACAAAAATATTTCCACAGTGTCTTTAGATATTCGACTAGGTACCAAAGTCCTACTCTGGGTCTTGTCTAACCTGGCTCCTGGGAGCAGGGCACCATCTACTTTTGACCCCTGAGTGGCTGTGAAGAAATGAAGCATCAGCCAGGTTCCATTCAGCTTTTTAATAGCTTGATGGGATGAAATCATTTTAGGAAATTCCTTAGGTTATTTAAACTTCTTGCCCTACAGATAATCCTGATTGGCACTTTCTTACCTGAAGATTTGGAGTTGTATTTCTCATCCTTGTAAAGTAGCTCTTGTTGAAAGCACCAAGGAACGAAATTGGACCAATCTTCCTAATTCTTGAACTTTGCATCTCTTATAGGGTTTTAGGAGATTTTTCCAAAGCAGCATTCTAAAAATTCCATTATCACAGCCAAGGCTTTTATGACCCTATACTGTATAAAATCATATTGAAACAGTGTGACACAAACTTAATGACAAGTATTTCACAATATAAAGGAAATAATACTTTTTTCCCCTCCATGTGCCCTCGATCCAATGCCTGGAATTATGTTTTAGGAAGGATTGCCACCACAGGTTCCTTTCTTCTTGAAACAAATAAGCTTTTCTTTCCTTTTCACTCACTTTATCTAATTGAAGAAAATGATACAGCCTTTGTGTGAGATCATGTGTCATTGCCCTGAGCTCTTTCATATTTAATCTGTTTGGTTTAAAAATTTACTGTGAAATGAAATTCAAAACAGATGAATAGAGAACACCTTTACTCTTCCAGGGGATCTTTAATTTCCAGAAATGGGAAGTGCATTTGGAGACAGGTGAGATGCTATATTTCACAATGCAATGTGCATACCACAGTGCCATTTTTCAATGGAAACCTCCAACTCAAGCCTTCCTAATTTTGGTTATTGTATTTTGCAAGGCTGAAATTTAAATTATAGCTGTGGCCAATGGCTTTGCCTCCTCATTCATTTTCCTTTGTCTGCGAGCCTTTTCTTATTGCTGATAAGTTAGTGCTGTGATTCACAGAACATATTGCTTCTAATTGCATCTGGTAGACTTTGTCGAACAGGCTCCATTACCTTGTTACAGAGGTGCTTTTTCTTCTTTGAAATCAGAGACTTTAGAACTATAAGAGAGCTGATGGATTATGTAACACAGGCCCTTTTACTTAACAGACAAAAATGCTGAATTGCAGAGACACTTTTGTAATCGAACAAGTTGGAATGGAGTGTGGGTTTTCCAAACACATTTGGCCATGCTGCCTACATTTCTTCTGAAAAGCTCATGACTTGATATTTCAAGGTTTCTTGGAGCAATTCCTTAGAAAAAAATTCCAGTATTATGTAGATTTGTCTAGTAATTTAGTAATCTAGTGTTGGAAGTGTTCCAGCCCTCCTGATAAGCTCTCTGTTACCCATGCCCTTGACTTTTCCTGGACATGCAGCCTGTGAACTGAATTGTCTGGCTTGAAGCCAGATCAAGTTAAGAGGTGTGTGGCGGTGGGGAGATGTAGGAAGCCAGACATAAAGTGCCAGTGCATAAATAAGGGCCACAGTGAGACCTGAGGGTTTTGACTTCAAAGAAAATAATGATGCTTTTGGTACTCAGCAATAGTGAAGAGACAAGCACAGTTCTGAAAATTCTGTGTATGTTAATAGGACTCCCACCACAATCCCATAAGGTGGACTTTATTATTATCCCCATTTTATAGGTGAGGAAATTAAAGCTCAAGTTAAATTGCTTGGTCAAAATCCCTGAACTGGTAAAGATGAAGTAGGAGCTCAGTCCTTGCTTGACTGCCTTTTGGAACCCATGCTTCTCCCTAGTCTGTATTGCTTGTCAAGGAGCAGGGAAACATTTGCAGCCAGAGCAGGAAAAGCTGTATAAGGGGTGAATGAATATCTATTATACATCCACCATTGTCCAGTTTTGTGTTTTTAAATATATTATTTAATTCCAAAAAGATATAGGAAGTTGAACAAGCTCCCCCACTCCCATTCCAGACATCCGTGTCCTAATTTCTAGAACCTGTGAAGATGTGGCCTTATAAGGCAGAAGTTAGTAGGAGACATAATTATGGAAAAAGGGTCATAGAAAGGTGATGTGAAGACTTTTGACCCACTGTTGATGGCTTTGAGAATGGAAAAGAAGCACTGGTCATGGAATATGGGCAGCCTTTAGAAGTTGGAATAGGTAAGGAGATGGATTCTTCCGTAGAGCCCTCAGAAGGAACACTGCCCTACTGACTATGTTGGGTTTCTGACCTATCAAAAAAGTATAAGAGAATAGATCTTTGCTATTTTAAGCCACCTACTTTGTGACAGCAGTCCTAAGAAACTAACATAGTGGGTCCCCATGAGGGAGGTGTCACACTTCTGTTTTATAGCTAGAGAAACCTTAGAGAGGATGACTTGATACAAATCTTAGCCATGGTAAGTGGGAGAGGCAAGATTGAACTCAGGTTCTTCCAAGGCCAAGCTCCTCCTCTAAGGAGGGGGAGTGGAGGTATCCAAGGGTATCACATGGTTGCTGAGCTTTAGTACACAACAGAGAGTAGGTGTCCCAGCCCAGCTGCCCCCTGACCCTAATGTCTTGCACATGTGGGTGATGCAAGAGGCTGACTGCTCTTGAACATATACAAGAAGAAATCTGAAAAGGGCATCTTGGTTCTTTCCACAGTTTGGCAATTGTGGCCATTGCTGCTATGAACATTGAGGTACATGTGGCCCTTCTTTGTAATGCATCTGCTTCCTTGGGGTAAATACCCAGTAGTGCGATGGCAGGGTCATAGGGTAGCTCTATTTTTAATTTCTTGAGGAATCTCCACACTATTTTCCAAAGTGGCTGCACCAGTTTGCAATCCCACCAACAATGTAAGAGGGTGCCCCTTTCTCCACACCCTCTCCAACATTTGTTGTTTACTGTCCTGTTGATTTTGGCCATTCTAACTGGTGGTATCTCAGTGTGGTTTTTATTTGAATCTCCCTGATGGCTAAAGATGATGAACATTTTTTCATGTGTCTGTTAGCCATTTGTATGTCTGCTGAGCGTAAAGAAAAACATGGAGGGCATTTTGAGAAGGAAGGGAAGGGTGAATGAGGGGAAACCAGAGGGGGAGATGAACCATGAGGGACTGTGGACTATGAGCAACAAACTGAGGGTTTTGGAGGGGAGGGGGGTGGGGGTTGGGCGAACCTGGTGGTGGGTATTGAGGAGGGCACATACTGCATGGAGCACTGGGTGTAGTGCAAAACAATGAATCTTGTAACACTGAAAAAAATAAGTAAATAAAATTAAAATAAAAAAAAAAAGAAATCTGAAGTTCATAGGCAGGTCCTTGCCTTGTCCTACAGTTTGATCAGTCGGGGCTTTCTCTGTAATCAAAAGACCTGGCTTCTGTGAACCAGAGGGATCAATTGGAAGGAAGTTTGGGTGAGTGTGTGTACTTGTGTGAGACTATGTGTGAGTGAGAGTGTGAGGAGGTTGTGGAGTGTGTGTCTGTGTATGCAAGTATGGGTATGTGAGACTGTTGATGCTGTGTGAGTGTGCAAGATTAGATGTGAGTGTGAGACTGTGAGTGGATGTCTGTGAGTGTGCAATACTGTGTGTCTCTGTGTGTTTGAGTTAGTGAGGATATGTAATTGTGTTTGTGTATGCATGAATGTGAGACTGAATGTATGCTGAGTGTATGCACAAGATAGGTCCCAGTGCTACTTTGTCTTCATGTCGCTGGGTCACCTCTGGCGCAATGACTAGTCTGTGCTGAGGCAGGGGTTGGAGAATCTGACCTGTTGCCTGTATCTGTAAGTTTGGAAAGTTAGTTCCTCAGAAGCCTAGGTAGTAACCTCAGGATTGGAAAGAGACAAATCCTGACCACATAGGGAGTGTCCATGCCCAAGTCCTTGCCAGAGTGCCATTCCTTCCCCACATGACCTCCTCTAGGAGATAGAGCCCAGAGTCAAGGTGCAGGAAGCACTACCATGCCATGCCATCACCCTGAGGACAGGGATTGGTTTATCTCCTTTCCTTTACCACTTGAGACCTTCCGGTGTGTGGACTGGCCTGGACCATCTCTCTGGTGCTTTGGGACCTGATCCAACACTGGGAAGAGATGGGAGCCACAAGGGGCAGAGGGCATCAGGGCAGATCTGCTGGGGGTGAAGAGAGTGAAGGGAGTAGTGTGGTATTTCTCTCCCCCATCAAGTCTGATTTTATGGTCTAGCTTGGGCAAGTCTCTTGGTAATATGGTACATTTTTGTTGTTTTTCTTGAAAGTTATTTTATTTGCTGTCAATGCATAAAATATTCTGTTTTGGTATTTTAAAGAGTCCTTTCTCTCTCTCTCTCTCTCTCTCTCTCTCTTTCTCTCTCTCCTTCCCTCGCTCTCCCTCCCTCCCTCCCTTTTCCTTCCTCCCTTCCTCCCTTCCTCCCTTCCTTCCTTCCTTCCTTCCTTCCTTCCTTCCTTCCTTCCTTCCTTCCTTCCTTCCTTCCTTCTTTCCTTCCTTCCTTCCTTCCCTTCCTTCCTCCCTTCCCTTCCCTTCCCTTCCCTTCCTTTCCCTTCCCTTCCCTTCCCTTCCCTTCCCTTCCCTTCCCTTCCCTTCCCTTCCCTTCCCTTCTCCTCCCTCCCTCCCTCCCTCCTTTCTTCCTTCCTTCCTTCCTTTCTCTCTCTCTCTCTCTCTCTCTCTCCTTCTTTCTTTCTTTCTTCTCTGCCATGTTTAGAGCACCCAAGGTCTAGAATGCACAGATTTTTTTTTTTAAATTGAGATTTAATTTACATACAACATTGTGTAAGTTTAAAGTGTATAACATATTGACTTGATACATTTGTGTATTGCAATATAATTACTACTGGAACTTTAACCAGCACTCTCTCACTATAATATAATTATCTTTTTTTTTTTTAATTTTTATTAACATATAATGTATTATTTGCCCCAGGGTACATGTCTGTGAATCTTCGGGCTTACACATTTCACAGCACTTAATAGCACATACCCTCCCCATTGTCCCCAACCCAGCCACCCTATCCCTACCCCACCACGCCCCCCGGCCACCCTTAGTTCATTTCTTGAGTCTAGGAGTCTCTTAT
>CM053609.1:20635657-20661553 GCA_028646535.1 Procyon lotor | reverse complement strand
CATTTTCTCAGACCACAATGCTCTGAAACTGGAACTCAACCACAAGAAGAAGTTCGGAAGGAATTCAAACACTTGGAGACTAAAGACCAACCTGCTCAAGAATGCTGAGATCAATCAGGAAATCAAAGATGAGCTTAAACAATTCATGGAGACCAACAAGAATGAAGACACATTGATGCAAAACCTATGGGACATGGCAAAGGCGGTCCTAAGGGGGAATACATAGCCATCCAAGCCTCCCTCAAAAAAATTGAAAAATCTAGAATACACCAGCTCTTCTTACACCTCAAAGAACTGGAAAATCAACAACAAAGGAAGCCAACCCCACGCATAAGAAGGGAAATAATCAAGATCAGAGCAGAGATCAACGAGTTAGAAACTAGAGAAACAGTAGAACGCATCAATAAATCCAAAAGTTGGTTCTTTGAAAGAATCAATAAGATTGATAAGCCACTGGCCAAACTCATCCTAAAGAAAAAGGAGAGGACCCAAATTAACAAACTTATGAATGAAATGGGAGAGATCACAACTAATCCAAAGGAAATAGAAACAATCATCAGAAGTTATTATCAACAGCTATATGCCAATAAGTTGAACAACGTAGAAGAAATGGATGCATTCCTGGAAACCCACAATCTTCCAAGACTGAAACAGTAAGAAATTGACAACCTGAATAGACCAATATCTAGTAAAGAGATTAAAGCAGTGATCAAAAACCTCCCAAAAAACAAGAGTCCAAGACCAGACGCATTCCCAGGGGAATTCTACCAAACTTTCAAGGAAGAAATAATACCTATCCTCCTGAAACTGTTTTCAAAAAATAGGAACAAAAGGAAAACTTCCAGACTCATTCTATGAAGCCAGCATTACCCTGATCCCGAAACCAGGCAAAGACCCTATCAAAAAGGAGAATTTTAGACCAATATCCCTGATGAATATATGAATATGGATGCCAAGATTCTCAACAAGATCCTAGCTAATAGGATCCAACAGCACATTAAAATGTTTATTCATCATGACCAAGTGGTATTATTTCTTCCTTGAATGTTTGATAGAATTCCCCAGGGAATCCGTCTGATCCTGGACTCTTGTTTTTCTTTGGGAGGTTTTTGATCAATGCTTCAATCTCAGTACTAGACATTGGTCGATTCAGGTTTCAATTTCTTCCTGTTTCAGTCTTGGATGATTATGGGTTTCCAGGAATGCATCCATTTCTTCTAGGTTGTTTAACTTATTGGCATATAGCTGTTGATAATAATTTTTGCTGATTGTTTCTATTTCCTTTGGATTAGTCATGATCTCTCCCCTTTCATTCATAATATTATTAATTAGGGTCCTCTCTCTTTTCTTTTGGGTGAGTTTGGCCAGTGGTTTATCAATCTTATTGATTCCTTCAAAAAACCAACTTCTGGACTCATTGATGCGTTTTCCTGTTTCTCCAGTTTCTAAATCATTGATGTCTGCTCTGATCTTGATTATTTCCCTTCTTGCGGGTGGGGTTGGCTTCATTTTTTGGTTGATTTTCCTACTCTTTAAGGTGTAAAGAGAGCTGGTGTTCTCGAGATTTTTCAATGTTTTTGAGTGAGGCTTGGATGGCTATGTGTTTCACCATTGGGACTGCCTTTGCCATGTCCCATAGGTTTGCATCGATGTGTCTTCATTCTCATTGGTCCATGAATTGTTTAAGTTCATCTTAATTTCCTGGTTGATCCCAGCATTTTTCAGCAGGTTGGTTTAGCCTCCAAGTGTTTGAATTCCTTCTGAACTTCTTCTTGTGTTTGACTTCCAGTTTCAAAGCACTGTGGTCTGAGACAATGCAGGGAATCATCTAATTTCTTTTGGTATTGGTTGAGTCCTGATTTGTGACCCAGTATGTGGTCTATTCTGGAGAAAGTCCCTGTGCACTCGAGAAAAATGAGTATTCTGTTGTTTTAGGGTAGAATGTTCTGTATATATCTATGAGGTCCATCTGGTCCAATGTGTCTTTTAAAGATCTTGTTTCTTTATTGATTTTCTTTCTATTACTTAGAGTGGCATGTTAAGATCTCCCACTATTTTTGAATTCTTATCAATATGACACTTTATTTTGATTAACAGTTCGCTTATGTAGTTTGTTGCTCCTGTATTAGGGGCATAAATGTTTACAATTGTTAGATCTTCTTGGAGGATAGACCCTTTCAGAATGATGTAGTGTTCTTCTATATCTCTGACTGTAGTCTTTAGCTGAAAATCTAATTTAGCTGGTAGGAAAATCACTACCCCAGCTTTCTTTTGAGGCCCATTGGTGGAGATAGTTCTCCATCCTTTCACTTTCAGTCAGATATATCTTTTGGTTCCAAATATGTCTCTTGTGGATAGCATATGGATGGGTCCTGCTGTTTTATTCATTCTGCAACCCTGTGCCTTTTTATGGGAGCGTTTAGGCTGTTCACATTGAGAGTGATTATTGAAAGATAAGTGTTTATAGACATCATATTGCCTGTGTAGTCCGTGTTTCTATTGCTTATTAATCTGTTCTAAGTCACTCATGGGTTCTCTCTACTTTTATAGAACCCCCTTTAATATTTCCTGGAGTGCCAGCTTCGTGATCTAATACTTTTTTAATCCTTGCTGGTCTTGGAAGCTCTTTCTCTCTCCATCCATTTTGAATGTCAGCCTTGCTAGATAAAGTATTCTTGGCTTCATGTTCTTCTTGTTTAGTGCCCTGAATATATCATGCCAGCCCTTTCTGTTTTGCCAGGATTCTGTGGACACATTATTCTAATGGGTCTTCCTCCATATGTATGTAATCTCTTCCCTGTAGCTGCCCTCAGGACCTCTTGTCTAAAATTAAAATTTGCAAATTTCACTATGATGTATCTTGCTGATTTTCTAGACTTATTGATCCTGGCAGGTGTCCTTTCTGCCTCTAGGACACGAACCCTTGCTCCATTCCCCAGATTGGGGATATTTTCTTTCTTTCTTTTTTAAAAATTTTATTAATTTTTTATTTTTGTATTTTTTCAGTGTTTCTAGATTTATTGTTCCTGCACCACACCCAGTGCTCCATGCAATACGTGCCCTCCTCCATACCCACCACCAGGCTTGCTCAACACCCTCCCCCATCCCCTCCCAACCCTCAATTTGTTGCTCATAGTCCACAGTCTCTCATGGTTCATCTCCCCCTCTTGTTTCCCCCCATACACCCCTCCCTTCTTTCTCACAACGCCTTTCCTCTTTTTCTTTATGCTTAGCATGTAAGTGTGACCATAAGGTAATTGGTTCTCTCTGCTTGACTTATTTCACTCCGCATAATCTCTTCCAGTTTCATCCATGTTGATACAAAAGTTGGGTATTCGTCCTTTCTGATGGAGGCATAATATTCCATTGTGTATATGTACCATATCTTCTTTATCCATTCATCTGTTGAAGGGCATTTTGGTTCTTTCCACAGTTTGGCAATTGTTGTCATTATGAACATTGGGGTACATGTGTCTCAACGTGAGGCAGGAATCTATCAAAATCCTAGAGGAGAACATAGGCAGTAACCTCTTCAACATCAGCCACAGCAACTTCTTTCAGGACAGGTCTCCAAAGACAAAGGAAACAAAAGCGAAATTGAACTTTTGGGACTTCATCAAGATAAAAATCTATAAAGAACTCCTCAAACTCAACACTCACAAAACCAATAATCATGTCAAAAAACGGGCAGAAGACGTGAACAGACACTTCTGCAAAGGAGACATACAAATGGCTAACTGACATATGAAAAAATGTTCATCATCTTTAGCCATCAGGGAGATTCAAATCAAAAACCACACTGAAATACCAACTTACACCAGTTAGAATGGCCAAAATCAACAGGACAAACAACAACAAATGTTGGAGAGGGTGTGGAGAAAGAGGCACCCTCTTACACTGTTGGTGGGATTGCAAGCTGGTGCAGCCATTTTGGAAAACAGTGTGGAGATTCCTCAAGAAATTAAAAATAAAGCTACCCTTTGACCCTGCCATCGCACTACTGGGTATTTACCCCAAAGAAGCAGATGCATTACAAAGAAGGACTATTTTCATTCAGAATTTGGTCAGCTATATCTTCTAGTCTTCTGTCTTTCTCTATCCCCTCTGGGATTCCAATTATTCTGGCATTGGAATGTTTCATGGCGTCATTTATTTCCCTAAGTCTCTTTTCCTGATTCCTGAGAAGTTAGGTCAAGCTCTCCTCCTGACCTTTCTTCTGTACCATTTTATCCTCTAGACCACTAATTCTATCCTCTGTTTCCATAACTCTAGCTGTTAGACTATTTATATTGGATTGGATCTCACTGATAGCACTTCTTACATCAGCTATACTGGTTCTCATTTCTGCCTTTAAGATTCTATATTGTCATTATGTTTTTCTCCATCCTAGCCATTGCCTGGATAATTAGCCTGAATTCCCTTTCTGTCTTACTGTTAATGTCCATGTCTTATAGTTCTGAGTGAGAGGGCACATTCTCTGGGTTTTTCCTCTGTTGGGTGTTCCTCCTCCTAGTCATTTTGATGAGATGTGGATGAGAGGATGTATAATTGGATATTTCATCCACAATCCAGGCAGGGTGCACTCTGGAAGGTTTAGGAGCAATTGGGATTCACCACCAAAAATAAAGAATAAGGATAAGAAAGATAGAGAGAAACAGAAAAAGAGGGGATTTCAGCCAGAATGGGCCCCAACAATAAGATTTATAAAGTATGTAGACCATCACGAACAAACATATAGACAGACAAAAGTAGAGGAGAAGAAATAAAAGAACCTAGTAAGAATGAACCCCAGGAATGGTATTATATAATACCAGAACAAAAGCAAATAGATACACTGACAGAGGGATAAGATGGGAGGGTGTTTATAACTCCTCATGTGTGAGGAAGGTTATTTCAGGTCTTCCTGGGTTTATCGTTGTATTAAACCTCTAGTTGTAATGATAAGTAGTTTAAAAAAACAAAATAAAAAAAGTAAAACAGGGGCACCTGGGTGGCTCAGTCGTTAAGTGGCTGCCTTTGGCTCAGTTCATGATCCCAGAGTCCTGGGATCGTGCCCCACATTGGGCTCCCTGCTCTGTGGGAAGCCTGTTTCTCCCACTACCATTCCCTCTGCTTGTGTTCCCTCTCTCGCTGTGTTTCTCTCTGTCAAATAAATAAAATCTTAAAAAAAAAAAGTAAAACAAACCAAGAAATGTGAAAACACGTGAATAAAAAAATAGAGAATAAGTAAAAAAAAAAAACCTTGTATCTATGAAATATACAGGTTTGAGGGTATTATCAGGTGCTGAATATATTGATTTCCCCTGATGTTGGGGATTTAAAGTTTTATGGGGACCCTGTAGTTATAGTCCTTTTGTTTTTTTGGCTTGTCTTCTGGGGGAAAGGCTTGGTGCATTGTTTTCCAGTCAATCTTTCTTGGGTAGCCACCCTGCCCCCCAATCAAGGGACTGAGCTCTGTGGATACTGGTTTCTCAGTCTTTTGCTCTCTGAAGGTTTTTGGCCTTTTGTAGCTTTTTCTCCTTTTCAGAGAGTCTAAGAAAGGAATCTGCCTGTCCATACCCGGACCTCCCTGTTGCATAGAAGCTTCAGTCTGTTCCCCTCTGGGTTGTCTAGAACAGACACTTCCCTCTGCAAATCTCCCAGTGCAGCCTGCCTCAGGTGGTGTACACTCAGCAGTTCAGTGACTCAGAGGGCTCCCCTGCTCTCTGGGCTCCAGGCTCTGGCAGGGTGTGGCCAGATTCCTGCCGAGATTAGGCTGCCAGTGCTGGCTGGGATTGTGCAGGCTGTGAAGTTCTTGTGTCGGGGGTGCACCTTCCAGAGAGATCTGTACACGAAAAAAGCTGCTGGCTCTGGGACCGTAGCAGACTCTCTAAGGCGCTTGCAGGAGCACCCGCACCCCGCCCACAAAATTGTGCAGAGAGTGGAAAGCTGCAGGTTTGGAGTCACAGCCTGGACCTCCCACCCCCCACCCCAGTCTCTCTTTGAGGTGAGTGGTGTCCTTTCTGGGAGCTTGGGCCCAAGCCTGTGTCCGCCAACACCCCCTTCCACTAGTTGGTCCTCAGAACCTTATGCTCTTTTTAAGTGTTTTTATCTGGGCTCTAAGTTATTGCTGCTCCCCAACCACCCTGAGCTTTCCTTTGGGGTATTACTGTCCTTGCACTGCTTCTGGTGGCTCCCCCCCTTTAGTTTATCCTCAGATATCGTTTCCAGGGTTCCCACTTTGCTTTACCTCTCTGCTGCTGTCTTCTGGTCTTATAGAGATCTGGAGTGAAAAATCTTGCTCCTCAAGCTGATTTCATGGGTGTTCAGCGTGTTCTGGTAGATATCCAGATATCTCACTTTTGGGGACAGGTTGCAACAAGATCTCCTACCTCTCCACCATCTTGCTCCTCCCTCTATTTTTAATTTCTTCAGGAATCTCCACACTGTTTTCCAAAGTGGCTGCAACAACTTGCATTCCCACCAACAATGTAAGAGGGTTCCCCTTTATCCACATCCTCTCCAACATTTGGACAGAAATCTTATTGATCTGATCCATTCCAATTGGTGTAAGGTGGTATCTCAGTGTGGTTTTGATTTGATTTTCCCTGATGGCTAATCATGATGATGATCCTTCAGTGTGTCTGTGAGCCATTTGTATGTTCTTTGGAGAAGTGTCTGTTCATGTCTTCCTGCCATTTTTTGATGTGATTATCTGATTTTTGAGTGTTGAGTTTGAGGAGTTCTTATAGATCTTATATATAAGAGCTTTGTCTGTAGTGTCATTTGTGAATATCTTCTCCTATTTCCTGGGTTACTTGTTTGCTTTGTTGACTGTTTCCTTCTCTGGGGAGAAGGTTTTTATCTTGATGGAGTCCCAAAAGTTCATTTTTGCTTTTGTTTCCTTTACCTTTGGAGACATGTCCTAAAAGAAATTACTGTGGCTGATGTTGAAGAGGTTACTGCCTATGTTCTCCTCTAGGATTTTGATAAGATTCCTGCCTCACATTGAGGTCTTTTATCCATTTTGAGTTTATCTTCGTGTATGGTGTAAGAGAATGGTCAAGTTTCATTCTTCTACATAGAGCTGTCCAATTTTCCCAGCACCATTTATTGAAGAGACTGTCTTTTTTCCACTGGATATTTTTTCCTGTTTTGTCAAAGATTACTTGACCATAGAGTTGTGGGTCCATATCTGGGCTCTCTATTCTGTTCCACTGGTCTATGTGTCTGTTTTTGTGCCAGTACCATGCTGTCTTGGTGATCACCGCTTTGTAGTAAAGCTTGAAATTGGGCGATGTGATGCCCCAGCTTGGTGTTTCATATTCAGCATTTCCTTAGCAATTCTGGGTCTTTTTTGGTTCCATACAAATTTTAGGATTGTTTGTTTGAGGCCTTTGAAAAAATCCAGTGGAATTCTGATTGGGATGGCATTGAAAGTATAGATTGCTCTGGGCAGTATAGACATTTTAACAGTGTTTATTCTTCCGATCCATGAGCGTGGAATGGTTTTCCACCTTTTGTGTCTTCAATTTCATTCCTGAGCATTGTGCAGTTCCTCGAGTAAAGATCCTTTACATCTTTGGTTAGGTTAATTCCCAGGTATCTTATGGTTATTGGTGGTATAATAAATGGAATCGATTCTCTAATTTCCATTTCCATATGTTCATTGTTAGTGTATGGGAAAGCAACTGATTTCTGTGCACAGATTTTGTATCTTCACACATTACTGAATTGCTGTTTGAGTTCTAGTAGTTTGGGGGTGGAGTCTTTTGGTTTTTCCATATAAAGTATCATGTCATCTGTGAAGAGAGAAAGTTTGATTTCTTCTTTGCCAATTTGAATAACTTTTTTAAAATGTTTTAATTTTTATTTTTTTAATTTTTTCAGTGTTACAAGATTTATTGTTCCTGCACCACATCCAGTGCTCCATGCAATAGGTGCCCTCCCCAATACCCACCACCAGGCTTGCCCAATGAGATGAAGCATGAGAGACTGTGGACTATGAGGAATTTGAATAACTTTTATTTTTTTTGCTGTCTGATTGCTGTCGCAAGGACTTCAAGTACTATGTTGAACAAGAGTGGCAAGAATGGGGATCCTTATCATGTTCCTGATCTCAAAGGGAAATCTGTCAGCTTTTCCCCATTGAGAATGATATTTGCTGTGGGCTTTTTGTGACCAGGATAATGCTGGCTTCATAGAAAGAGTCTGGACCTTTTCTTTCTGTTTCTATTTTCTGAAACAATTTCAGGAGGATAGGTATTATTTCTTCCTTGAATGTTTGGAAGAATTCCCCCACGGAATCCATCATGTCCTGGGCTCTTGTTTTTTGGGAGGTTTTTGATCACTGCTTTAATCTTGTTCCTAGATATTGGTCTATCAGGTTGTCAATTTCTTCCTGTTTTAGTCTTGGAAGTTTATGAGTTTCCAGGAGTGCATCCATTTCTTCTAGGTTGTTTAACTTATTGTCATATAGCTGTTGATAATAACTTTTGATAATTGTTTTTATTTCCTTTGGATTTAGTCATGATATCTCCCCTTTCATTCATAATTTTGTTAATCTGCATTTTCTCTTTTTTCTTTTGGATTAGTTTGGGCCGTGGCTTATCAATCTTATTGATTCTTTCAAAAAGCCAACTCCTGGATTCATTGATTTATTTTACTGTTTCTCTAGTTTTTAATTTGTTGATCTTTGATCTAATCTTGATTATTTCCCTTCTTGTGCATGGGATTGGCGTAATTTCCTGTTGATTTTCCATTTCTTTAAGGCATGAAGAGAGATGGTCTATTCAGGATTTTTCAGTCTTTTTGAGTGAGGCTTTGATGGCAATTTATTTCCCTCTTAGGACTGCCTTTGCCATGTCACATAGGTTTTGGATCGATGTGTCTTCATTCTCATTTGTTTCCATGAATTGTTTAAATTCTTTGATTTCCTGGTTGATCCCAACATTCTTGAGGAGGTCGGTCTTTAGCCTCCAACTGTTTGAAATTCTTCTAACGTTTTTTTGTGGTTGAGTTCCATTTTCAAAGCATTGTGGTCTGAGAAAACACAGAGATTCATCTCAATCTTAGGTATCAGTTGAGTCCTGATTTGTGGCCCAGTATGTGGTATATTCTAGAGAAAGTACCCTGTGCGCTCAAGAAGAGTGAGTATTCTGTTGTTTTAGGGTGGAATGTTCTGTATATATATCTTTGATGTCCATGTGGCCCAATGTGTCATTCAAAGCTCTTGTTTCTTTATTGATTTTCTGTTTGGGTGACCTGTCTGTTACTGAGTGGCATGGTAAGATTTCCTACAATTAAAGTATTCATTTCAATAGGACTCTTTATTTTGATTAACAGTTGGCCTATGTAGTTGGCTGCTCCTTTATTGGGGGCATAAATGTTTACAATTGTTTGATCTTCTTGGAGGATAGACCATTTAAGAATGATGTGGTGTCCTTCTGTATCTCTGACTATAGTCTTTAGCTTAAAATCTAATTTATCTGATATGAGACTTGCTACCCCAGTTTCTGGCCCATTGGCATGCAAGGTAGTTCTCCGTCCCTTCACTTTCAGTCTGGATGTATCTTTTGGTTCTAAATGTGTCTCTTGTAGACAGCATATGGACAGGTCCTGTCATTTTATCTAGTCTGCAGCCCTGTGCATTAAGGCCATTAACGTTGAGAGTGATTATTGAAAGACAAGTTTTTATTGACATCATGTTGCCTGTGAAGTCCTTGTTTCTATAGGTTGTACATTCCTGGTCTATGTCACTCATGGGTGCTTTCACTTTTATTGAACCTTCTTTAATATTTATTGTAGTGTCAGCTTGGTGGTAACATACTTGTTTAATCCTTGCTGGTCTTGGAAGCTCTTTATCTCTCCATCCATTTTGAATGTCAGCCTTGCTGGACAAAGTATTCTTGGCTGCATGTTCTTCTTATTTAGTGCCCTGAATATGTCTTGCCAGCCCTTTCTGGCTTTCCGGGTTTCTGTTGACACTTCTGATGTTATTCTGATGGGTCTTCCTCTGTACGTAAGGAATCTCTTCCCCTAGCTGCCCTCAGGACCTCTTGTCTAAGATTATAGTTTGCAGATTTCACAATGATGTGTCTAGATGATTTTCTAGACTCGTTGATCTTGGCAGGTGTACTTTCTGCCTTTAGGACATGAACACTTGTTCCATTCCCCACATTGGGGAAGTATTCATCCAGAATTTGTTCAGCTATATCTTCCAGTCTTCTGTCTTTCTCTACCCCAACTGGGATTCCAATAATTCTGATGTTGGAATGTTTTATGACATCATTTATTTCCCTAAGTCTGTTCTCATGATTCCTAAGCAATTTGCTCCAGCTCTCCTCTTGAACTTTCTTCTCTACCACTTTATCCTCTAGATCGCTAATTCTATCCTCTGTCTCCATAACTGTAGCTTTTAGGCTATTTAGATTAGATTGGACCTCACTGAT
The DNA here is from genome assembly GCA_028646535.1 of Procyon lotor. Taxonomy (NCBI): domain Eukaryota; kingdom Metazoa; phylum Chordata; class Mammalia; order Carnivora; family Procyonidae; genus Procyon; species Procyon lotor. Next base: position 20,651,123 of record CM053609.1, on the reverse strand, counting down.
AGTGTTTTTAATATCTGCCATAGTGGTTCTCATTTCTGCCCTTAGAGATTCTATGTTGTCATTAATGTTTTTCTCCATCCTAGCCATTGCCTGGATAATTGTCAGCCTGAATTCCCTTTCTGACATACTGTTTATGTTCATCTTCAATAGCTCTGAGGGAGCGGGTGCTGTCTCTGGGCTTTTCCTCTGTTGGGTGTTCCTCCTTCTAGTCATTTTGGTGAGAAGTTGTTGAGGGGATGTATAGCTGAATATAACCCCCACGATCCTGACAAGGTGCATCTGGATGTTTTCAGTTCATGGAGAATAGAGTGGGGTGGCTTCTGCTAACATGTCCTGCAGAACAGCCAGCATACCTCACATCCTGTGGGCTTCTGACTGCAAGGACTGATGTGGTTTTGGAATATAGGCAAGGCTGCATGGCCTGAAGTTCTGAGCCAATAATCAAGAAAGAATTCTTGAGATGTCTTTGGTGAAAATGAATATTTTATTAAAGCGCAGGAGGACATGATCCCTGGGCAGAAAAAGCTGCTTCATCTAGTTTATATATTTCAATGTATTTATCTATTATATTTCAGGTGTTGAAAGAATTATTCCGAAGTTGTTCATAATATTCTATCATTATCCTTTTAAAGGATTTTTGATCATGTAATCTCCCATTCCTGATATTTGTAATTTGTGTCTTTGTTTTTTTCTGATTGGTCTGGTTATAGTTTTTTAAATTTTATTGATATCAAGAAACCAGCTTCTGATTATATAGATTTTCTTATAGTTTTTTTCTCTTTTAATGATTTCTACTCTGATATTTATTTTCTTTGACTTACCTTGGGTTGATTTACTCTTCTTTTGCTAGTTTGTTAAAGTAGAGGCTAAGGTTATTGATTTTATATATGCCTTCTTTTCTTATACTCTATTAATTATCTAATACTCTATTAATTAGAGTATCTAATTAATACTTTAAATTAGAGTACTAATTCAGTACCTTAAATTAATACTTTAGTGACCTGTCACGAATTTTGATATGTTTTATTTAATTTCCATACAGTTTAAGTTACTTTCTTATTTTCCTTTGATTTCTTTGATCCTTAGATATTTTACATGTCCTTATTTACCAAATAGAGATTTTGCAGTTACCTATATCAGAAAATACACTTGTAAAATTTGAATTCTTTAAAAGTTAATAAAACTATTTTATAGCTAGAATGTCTAGCCTTATAAACATTCCATGTGCACCAGAACAGAATATGTATTCTGCTGTGTTGGGTGGAGTTTTGTCAGTACAGTCAGTTAGGTCAAGTTGACTGATAACATTATTCAAGTCTTCTGTATTTGATTTTCTGTCCATTTGTTCTATCAATTATTAAAAAATGGAAATTTATCATTGTGGATTTGTCTATTTTTCTTTGCATTAATGTGATTTTTGCTTTACATATTTCAAAATTCCATTATTACGGTATGTAAATATTTAAGGTTGTTATTTCCTCTTGAAGAATTAACACCTTTATCATTATAAAATGACCTTCCCTATCCATAATTATGTTCTTGCTCTGAAATCAATTTGTTGTTAATGTAGCAGTTCCAGCTTTCTCTTCACTAGTGGTAAAATAGTATATCTTTTCCATCCTTTCATGGTATCTTTTTGTTTTATTTTATTTGTTTAGTTTTTAATTTAAATTCAATTAGTTAACATATAATGTATTATTGGTTTCAGAAGTAGAGGTTAGTGATTCATCAGTCTTATATAATTCTCAGTGCTGGTTACATCACATGTCCTCCTTAATGTCCATCACCCAGTTACCCCATGCCCCCACCCCAACCCCTCCAGCAACCCTCAGTTTGTTTCCCATGATCAAGGGTCTCTTATGGTTTGTCTCCCTCCCTGGTTTCATCTTGTTTTATTTTTCCTCTTTTCCTCAATGATCCTCTGCTTTGTTTCTTAAATTCTACATATCAGTGAAATCATATGATAATTGTCTTTCTCTGATTGACTTATTTCACTTAGCATAGTACCTTCTAGTTCCATCACATTGTTGCAAATGTCAAGATTTCGTTTTTTGATGACTGAGTAGAATTCCACTGTATATATATATATACCACTTCTTCTTTATACATGCAACTGGCAGTTGACATTTGTGCTCTTTCTATAGTTTGGTTTTTGTGGATATTGCTGGTATAAACATTAGAGTGCATGTGCCCTTTGAGTCCCTGTTTGTACCCTTTGGATAAATACCCAGTAGGACAATTGCTGGGTCACAGGGTAGCTCTATTTTGAACCTTTTGAGGAACCTTCATACTGATTTCCAGAGTGGCTGTACCAGCTTGCATTCCCACTAACAGTGTAAGACGGTTCCCCTTTTTTCGCATCCTTGCCAACATCTGTCTTTTCATGACTTGTTAATTTTAGCCATTTTGACTGGTGTGAGATGGTATCTCATTGTGGTCTTGATTTGTATTTCCCTGATGCCTAGTGATGTGGAGCATTTTTCATGTGTCTGTTGGACATTTGTATGTCTTCTTGGAGAAATGTCGGTTCATGTCTTTTACTCATTTGTTGACCAGACTTTTGGTTTCTTGGGTGTTGGGTTTGATAAGTTCTTTACAGATATTGGATATCACTGTGTCTTTATATTTTAAGTGCATTTCTTGCAAGTAGCTAACATTTGGGTCTTGCTTTTTTTTTTTTTAATCCAACTTGATAATCTCTGCCCTTTAATTGATATGTTTAGATTATTTATATTTAAGTTGATTAATAATATGGTTAAACTTAAGTGTATAATTGTGTTGTTTTCTATGTGTTCCTTATCTGTATTTTCTTTTTTCCCCCAAAAATGTTTATCTTATTTTTTCAGTATTACAAGATTAATTGTTCATGCACCGCATCCAGTGCTCCGTGCAATATGTGCCCTCCTCAATACTCATCACCAGGCTCATCCAAGCCCCCCACATCCTCCCTTCCAAAATCCTGTTTGTTGCTCAGAGTCCACAGTCTCTTATGGTCCATCTCCCCCTCTCATATCTCCCCATTCCCCTTTCCCTTCCTTCTCACAGTGCATTCCATGTTTTTCCTTGTACTCCACACGTAAGTGAGACCATAAGGTAATTGGCTCTCTCTGCTTGACTTATTTCACTCTGCATAATCTCTTCCAGTCCTGTCTATGTTGATACAAAAGCTGGATATTCGTCCTTTCTAATGGAGGCATAATATTCCATTGTATATATGGACAATTCTTCCTTATCCATTCATCTGTTGAAGGTCATCTTGGTTCTTTCCACAGTTTGGCAATTGTGGCCATTGCTGCTATGAACATTGAGGTACATGTGGCCCTTCTTTGTAATGCATCTGCTTCTTTGGGGTAAATACCCAGTAGTGTGATGGCAGGGTCATAGGGTAGCTCTATTTTTAATTTCTTGAGGAATCTCCACACTGTTGTCCAATGTGGCTGCACCAGCTTGCAATCCCACCAACAGTGTAAGAGGGTGCCCCTTTATCCAACCCTCTCTGACATTTGTTGTTTACTGTCCTGTTGATTTTGGCCATTCTAACTGGTGTAAGGTGGTATCTCAGTGTGGTTTTGATTTGAATCTCCCTGATGGCGAAAGATGATGAACATTTTTTCATGTGTCTGTTAGTCGTTTGTACGTCTTCTTTGGAGAAGTGTCTGTTCATGTCTTCTGCCCATCTTTTGATGTAATTATTGGTTTTGTGAGTGTTGAGTTTGAGGAGTTCTTTATAGATCTTAGATATCAGACCTTTGTCTGGAGTGTCATTTGTGAATATCTTCTCCCATTCTGTGGGTTGCCTGTTTGTTTTGTGGACTGTTTCCTTTGCTGTGCAGAAGCTTTTTATCTTGAAGAAGTCCCAAAAGTTCAATTTCGCTTTTGTTTCCTTTGCCTTTGGAGACCTGTCCTGAAAGAAGTTGCTGTGGCTGATGTCAAAGAGGTTACTGCCTATATTCTCCTCAAGGATTTTGATAGATTACTGCCTCACGTTGAGGTCTTTTATCCATTTCCAGTTTATCTTCATGTACGATATAAGAGAATGGTCAAGTTTCATTCTTCTATACATAGCTGTCCAATTTTCCCAGCACCATTTATTGAAGAGACTTTTTTCCACTGGATATTTTTTCCTGTTTTGTCAATGATTATTTTGCCATAGAGTTGCGGGCCCATATCTGGAGTCTGTATTCTGTTCCACTGGTCTATGTGTCTGTTTTTGTGCCAGTACCATGCTGTCTTGGTGATCACCGCTTTGTAGTAAAGCTTGAAATCAGGCAGTGCGATGCCCCCAGCTTTGTTTTTCTTTTTCAATATTTCCTTAGCAATTCAGGGTATTTTCTGGTTCCGTACAAATTTTAGGATTGTTTGTTCCAGCCCTTTGAAAAAAACCAGTGGAATTTTCATTGGGATGGCATTGAAAGTATAGATTGCTCTGGGCAGTATAGACATTTTAACAATGTTTCTTCTCCCGATCCATGATCATGGACTACTTTTCCACCTTTTTGTGTCTTCTTCAATATTTTTCACGAGCGTTCTGTAGTTCTTTGAATACATATTCTTCACTTTTTGGTTAGGTTAATTCCCATGTATCTTATGGTTCTTGGTGCTACAGTAAATGGATTTGATTCTCTAAGTTACCTTTCCATATGTTCATTGTTAGTGTACAGGAAAGCAACTGATTTCTGTGCATTGATTTTGTATTTTTTGTATTATTATTTTGTATTCTGCCACATTACTGAATTGCTGTGTGAGTTGGCGATTGTGATAATTGCTGCTATGAACATTGGGGTACAGGTGGCCCTTAAATTGGGGGTGGAGTTTTTGGGGTTTTCCATATAAAGAATCATGTTATCTGTGAAGAGAGAGTTTACTTTCTTCATTGACAAATTGAATACCTTGTATTTCTTTTTGTTGTCTGATTGCTGTCGCTAGGACTTCAAGTACTATGTTGAACAAGAGTGGCAAGAGTGGACATCCTTGTCATGTTCCTGATCTCAAAGGGAAGGCTGCCAGCTTTTCCCCATTGAGAATGATATTTGCTGTGGGCTTTTCATAGATAGATTTGTGATGTTGAAGAATGTTCCTTCTATCCCTATACTTTGAAGAGTTTTAATCAGGAATGGATGCTGAATTTTGTCAAATGCTTTTTCTGCATCAATTGGGAGGACCATGTGGTTCTTCTCTCTTCTCTTACTGATTTGTTCTATCACATTGACTGATTTGGGAATGTTGAACCACCCTTGCATCCCAGGGATAAATCCCACCTGGTCGTGATGAATAATCTTTTGAATGTGCTGTTGGATCCTATTAACTAAGATCTTGTTGAGAATCTTGGCCTCATCAGGGATAGTGGTCTAAAATTCTCCTTTTTGGTAGGGTCTTTGCCTGGTTTGGGGATCAGGGTAATGTGGCTTCATGGAAAGAGTCTGGAAGTTTTCCTTCTATTTCTATTTTTTGTAACAGTTTCAGGAGAATAGGTATTATTTCTTCCTTGGAGGTTTGGTAGAATTCCCCAGGGAATCCAGCCGGTCCTGGACTCTTTTTTTTTTGGTAGGTTTTTGATCACTGCTTCAATCTCATTCGGGTTGTCAATTTCTTCCTGTTTCAGTCTTGAAAGATTAGGAGTTTCAAGAAATGTATCCATTTCTTCTAGGTTGTTTAACTTGTTGGCATATAGCTGTTGATAATAATTTTTGATGGTTGTTTTTATTTCCTTTGGATTATTCATGATCTCTCCCCTTTCATTCATAATTTTGTTCATTAGGGTCCTCTTCCTTTTCTTTTGGATGAATTTGGCCAGTGGCTTATCGATCTTATTGATTGTTTCAAAAAACCAACTTCTGGATTCATTGATGAGTTCTACTCTTTCTCTTGTTTCTAACTCGTTGATCTCTGCTCTGATATTGATTATTTCCCTTCTTGTGTGTGGGGTTGGCTTCATTTGTTGTTGATTTTCCAGTTTTTTGAGGTGTAAGGAGAGCTGGTGTATTTGAGATTTTTCAATTTTTTGGAGGGAGGCTCGGATGGCTATGTATTTTCCCCTTAGGGCCACCTTTGCTGTGTCCCATAGATTTTTGCATCGATGTGTCTTTATTCTCGTTGGTCTCCTTGAATTGTTTAAGTTCATCTTTGCTTTCCTGGTTGATCTTGGCATTCTTGAGCAAGTTGGTCTTTAGCCTCCAAGTGTTTCAATTCCTTCCAAACTTCTTCTTGTGGTTGAGTTCCAGTTTCAAAGCGTTGTGGTCTGAGACAATGCAGGGAATCACCTCAATCTTTTATTGGTTGAGTCCTGATTTGTGGCCCAGTGTGTGGTCTACTCTGGAGAAATTTCCATGTGCACTAGGGAAAAATGAGTATTCTGTTGTTTTAGGGTGGAATGTTCTGTATATATCTATGAGGTCCATCTGCTCCAATGTGTCATTCAAATGTCTTGTTTCTTTATTGATTTTCTGTTTAAATGGTCTATCTGTTACTGAGAGTGGTGTGTTAACATCTACTACTAGTTATTCATATCAATATGACTCCTTATTTTGATTAACATTTGGCTTATGTAGTTGGCTGCTCCTATAATGGGGGAATAAATGTTTACAATTGTTAGCACTTCTTGGAGGATAGACCCTTTCAGAATGATGTAGTGTCCTTCTGTATCTCTGACTACAGTCCTGAGATGAAAATCTAATTTATCTGATAGGAGAATCACTACTCCAGCTTCTTTTGAGGCCTTTTGGCATGAAAGATGTTTCCCTGGATGTATCTTTTGGTTCCAAGTGTGTCTCTTGTAGAGAGCATGCAGACAGTTCCTGCCATTTTATCCATTCTGCAACCCTGTGCTGTTTTATGGGGTGTTTAGGCCATTAACGTTGAAAGTGATTTTTGAAAGATAAGTGTTTATTGACATCATGTTGCCTGTGTAGTCCTTGTTTCTATAGATTGTAAGTTTCTGTTCTAAATCACTCATGGGTTCTCTCTACTTTTATAGAACCCCCTTTAATATTTCCTGGAATGCCAGTTTCTTAGTCACATACTCTTTTAATCCTTGCTGATCTTGAAAGCTCTTTATCTCTCCATCCATTTTGAATGTCAGCCTTGCCAGATAAAGTATTCTTGGCTGCATGTTCTTCTTGTTTAGTGCCCTGAATACATCATGCCAGCTCTTTCTGTCTTGCCAGGTTTTTGTGGACAGGTCTGACATTATTCTAATGGGTCTTCCTCCATATGTAAGGAATCTCTTCCCCATAGCTGCCCTGAGGGCCTCTTGTCTAAAATTATAATTTGCAAATTTCGCTATGATGTTTCTCGCTGTATTTCTAGACTCATTGATCTTGGCAGGTGTCCTTTCTGCCTCTAGGACATGAACCCTTGTTCCAGTCCCCAGATTGGGGAAATTTTCATTCAGAATTTGGTCAGCTATATGTTCTAGTCTTCTGTCTTTCTCTACCCTCTCTGGGATTCCAATTATTCTGTCATTGGAACGTTTCATGGTGTACTTTATTTCCCTAAATCTCTTCTCATGACTCCTGAGCAGTTAGCTCCAGCTCTCCTCCTGACCTTTTTATATGGTATGTAGACTAACTGAGGGTTACATAAGGCAGCGTGTGTAGGAATAGAGTAACCAGGTGATGGGCATCAAGGATAGCATGCGTTGTGATGGGCACTGGATATTATATGTAACTAATGAATTGTTGAACACTACATCAAAAACTAATGAGGCTATATGATGACTAACTGAACATAATAAAAAATTAAAACAAACATAAAAAAATAGTAGAATTCCATTTCTCAATTCCTGGCCTGGACATTTTCCCCTGAGATTCATCATTTGAGCTGGATGACCCTCCTCTAGGTTTCTGGAAGCCACTACCTCCTGTGAGAGAGCATATCCCACATGGTAATGTCTTCACCTGTTTGTACCATGTGTGAAGTAATCCAAAGTAATGCTGCAGCATCAGATAGCATGCTAAATGCTAAAGGAGAAAAATTAATAAGTTACAGGATAAGCCTCCAACAAGCTAGAAAGAGAAATAAGCTATATCATAAGTAAACATGAGTCAGGACAGTACTAGGTCACAAAAGAAGTTCAGGATGTACTGGTGTGGTTCTCACAGGATCCACCTGTTCCTATTCCAGTTCACCAGCTTGTCCAGGCTTCATCTCCTCATACTTGCTGATTCTGATTGCTCCTCAGTAACCTCTGACTGGAGTCACTTTCTACCAATTCACCCATGGTTCATCACAGATAGATACAATCATATAGGCGGATATACAGAGAAGAAATCTATCTATGTTCTTATTTACCTATTTCTAGGATGATAAATCTATCGAGGCTGATCTATCTAGAAAGATAGATAAATGTATGTAGACAAACATATTCCTTCTTTCAAATAACCATTGTATCCTCATGCTTGCAGAATAAGGCCAAAGATCTTCAGGGGAGACAATATCCTCAAATGGCAAGCACCATTGTGAGCTCTGGTCCTGCTGTATCAGCTCTTACTTTTGCTTTCCACATACAGATGGGGAGAGGACTCCCAGCCTGCACCCGATGGGCCAGCCCCAGAAACTAACCATGCTCTTGTTTAGCTCTTTAAAGCTGATCAACCATTTGGAAAAGTGATCATCACCAGCGTGCCTTGAAAGACTAGCTGGAAAGTTTCTGTACTTCATGGATGGGCTTTGAATGATATCTTCTGTGTAATGTGTTTCAAAGCACTGGAGGAAACACTAGCACTGGGGACCTTCACTGAGGCAGCAATGGCCTCATCTTCCCTTTCCTGTCCCTGTGTGGCATTTTTGTGTTACTGTTTCAAGAGACTAGTTTACTCATTTTTCTCCTCCTCCTCCTCCTGGTTCTCCTTTTAATGCTATCCTAACCTCATAGGTTGTTTAATGAGCCATAAGGCTCTCTGGAAAGAAATTATAAATTTGTTTCTCTGAAGAGACTTTTGAACTATACCCAAGTTTTAAATTTCTTTATTTTGGCAAGCTACAAAGTATCAATACATACTGAATGAAAGCACATGACATATCTTAGTTCTTTTTTTTCAGTGTTCCAAGATTCATTGGTTATGCACTACACCCAGTGCTCCATGCAATACATGCCCTCCTTTATACCCACTACCCAGCTCACTTAACCCCCCACCCCTCTCCCTTCCAAAACCTTCAATTTGTTTCTCAGAGTCCATATCTTAGTTCTAAAGGGTCTTCCTCTTTGTATGGCTGAACCTTTGGAGAAAACCATGTGTTAACTGAAATGGTGTTAGTGCTCCAGTCCTTAACCAATTCTCTTGATACACTTTATTTACAGTCTGTGTCTCTGCCTAGCTTATACTTGATTTTTCAGCATTTGCAGTAGGTTTGTCACCTAGTAGGTGATCAACTCTTGTGTACTGAGTAGAGGGGGCTTAAGAGACAGTATTTTCCTAGTCATTGAACCCACAAGTACATACTGTTTCACAGTATTTGGATAATCGCCTGCCTTGCCTCTGCTCTGAGACAGTTGTCAAGTGCTCTAGTCCTGCTTGAAAGTCTTTTATTTTTATTTTTTAAACTTTTATTTTTTCAGTATTCCAAAATTCATTGTTCATGCTTGAAAGTCTTTTAATTTCATCTGAAATTCTTATGATATGTGGTACAGTGCATTGCACCTAAGAGGTGATTCATAAAAATACTGTGCTTCCTTATATTCTTTTGGTGGATATTTTGAGAAATTTATATAATATCTTTAACTGTAAAATAGAGTTTCAATGTAGATTTTCATAAAAGATTTTGATATTTTAGGAGCCAATGAATTGACAACTCATTTCTCTCTACTCTTCTACACCAGAAGATGTCTGAATTCATTGATGAGTGAAATTTGCCTCATTCTATTAATTTGAGCATTTCATAAGGTTGTCTACATCTTCCCACCTGTGTTCTTTCACAGACGCAAGCTCAGCTTGGAGGCCTGGTCAGGAGGGAGGCATTTCCTATCTTTGCCTCTTACTAGATGCCCTGCTGCTGAGATTACACTTGTATTTCCAATGTTCACTAGATCTATTTCAACGATTAGGCAATGTTGGATTTTGGCTGAAAGACCCAAACTTCTGGCTGCAAAAAATAATTTTCTTGGAAGGAAAAATGTTCCCAGGGGTTAGCATGGATATGTATATTCAAGAATTTATTCCTCACCCAAATCACATTACTTCACATTCATGGTAATTTTTTAACATGGGCTTTGTCTCCTGGTTCCATTACAATGATATGAATGCTAAGAAGCCACTGCTTTGATTTGGTCTTTGGTTATCTATGCACCATCAGGTATGTGTTTCTGGTCTTGGAAGGTGGTGAGGAGAGTTGAATGTCTGCTAGTGTCTGAGTCTGTGGGAGACTAAAATCTCAGGTTTCCTTTCCTGCAGAACTGAAGCATGAGATCCATGTCTGGCGCCTGACCGCACAGCGCATCAGCCCAGCCAGCCGAGAGGAGACGGCGGTACGAGGCCTGCTCCTGGGGAAGGTGCAGGCACTTGAGCACCTGCTGGCCCAAAGGCTGCACACCTTCCACAGGTACCAAGCAAAGGCCCTCCTCAGGCTACTTGTGGTTTTCAGTGGTGGTTCTCATCTTTACCAGTTTTGCTCAGTGGTTGGAGTGTATCAACAACCTATTTACTACCACCCCTATGGTGCCCAAATATCATAGAGTGTACCATTCAAGTAATAAAAATGATGGGTCTTCAGAATACTTCATGGTATTCTAAAATTGTAACTCTGTCTTTATGCCAGTGAGCAGTTTTTGGGCACCATACACTGTGTAGTATGTCTCTTGTGGCACATTACTTTATCTACCCCCTACTTGGATCTCTGGAATGTGTATTGGTCCTAGCCCCAGTTTAAGGCTGAGAAAACAGAGGCTCAGAGAATTTGACCAATTCGTCCAAGATTCTACAGCAAGGAAAGAATGGCACCAGTGATTGAATCCACAGTCAACCAATGCCTGTCACACTTCCACACATAACACATTGTATAGCAAGAATCAAAAACAGTATAACAAATGAATCTAACAAAAAATTATCCCAGTAGTTGATTTTCAGGACCTCAAAGAATACCTAAATCCTTCTCAATTCATTTCTCATCATTTGCTTTTAATCAAAGCTGAGATGTAAAAGCTAGCAATGGAGTGATGAGTTTTTCCTCCCAACTCTGATGAAGTGCTGAGTTCCAATCTGTCTTCACTTTGGGAGTGCTGATGGGAAAAGCAGGAGCATGTCCACCCTTTAGGGACATTGAAGTATTACTGCCACAGAACTGGGAACTGGGTGGAGAGGAGAAATCTGTCAAGGCAAGGGAAACGTGAGACCTTGTGGATGTAGTGTAAATGATTTTGCATGTTGTAGTTTGCTGAAACCAGCCTTGTGTTCTCAGGCTGAAGACCAGCGCTGGCCCTAGAGGGTCATCCAGCATGGCTGTCTTGAAGCCTGTTCTGTTAATGGGGGGAAAAGGCCACAGGTGAGCCCATGGAGACTCACTGTCTCCAGACAGGCAGCCCAGGGCAAAGTGCTGTCTCAGTTCCATCCCAGCCTAGGACCTATCTCCAGGAGGTAGTGCTGGGGAAGCAGGTCCTGAAGCTCCAGGGGGACCCAGAATTGCAGGCTGGGTCCTAGCTTCAACAAGTGGCATGAATCTTAAAAGAAGAAACTGTAAATTAAAGATCCAGGAGTAAATTTACCTAAATGCATTTAATCCATGGACCTAAAAGCTTCAGCATCTTTCCTCTGCTGTGGGGTGCTAAAGATATACTCAGTGCATCTCAAGGTCACACATATGAAGAACAATGTGGGCCCAGAGCCTCACCAAGCTTCCATCAGCTCATCCTGTGCTGATCACAGAGAAGAAAACAGGCCTGGAGAGGACAGTGGCTTTGCAGGGCCACACAGTCACTGAGGAGCAGATTTGAATGAGGGTGATCTAAGAGAAGTGCTGGCTCTGCAGGTCTTGTTTATACATATTCTTTTTAAAACATATCCTCAGGATGCATCTAGGTCTACTGTGATTTTCTTTTACTATATTTTCTGTTAGTAGTTTAGTTGTAAATATAACATAACCTCATTTTGAAAAAAGTGTAGAGAAGTAGAAAGTGAAAAGAGGTAAAAGTAGTTTACTGTCATTCCCCTTGTTCACATTTTGGTCAGTGTTCTTCTAATGTTCTCCATGTACACATGGACACTCACATGTGCACATGCTTGCACATAGCTCATTAACATTCCATTCATTTCTTATGTCACTTTTCTTTGGAAATATAGATGGAGCATTTTCCCCATCCATAAACCCAGCTCTGCTGGTTGCCTTACATTACCAGATGTGCACCATTATATGACTACATTAGATATCACTTAGTAGATGATATTCAGGCCAGAGGTCCATGCTAGATGTGCTGCTGACTACTGCCCTGCAGATCTCACTGCTCAATATCACCAGGAAAATAATGAGTCTGCCTTTTTCTCCTTTAGACAAATATCACAGGAAGATAAAAATTGGGAGACCAATATCCAAGAACTACAAAAAAAGGTATTGTGGTTTCTTCTCTCAGGGATTTCTGATTCACCTCTAGCTTCACATGGAGTTAAAACTGAAAGTGATTTCTCCTTTTATTCCTGTAATTGTACACAAGATGTAAGTTATTTCTGGGAGTTAATGGGAAAAATAATTTTCCTGACATGGTAGTCTTATTTTGCCCAGAAACTCAAAAGTTAAAATTTTTATATTTTCTGAACAATTAATCTTATAACACTGAAAAAATAAATTAAACATATTTGGGGAAAAGTTTTTATATTTTCTTTGAGATAGGGTGGCCATTTCTATGGTTAATGTAACTGCCGAGAGAGTTGGCTGGGTGCCTCTGGTTCTTGCAGCTCTTGATCTTAAAAGGGAAATCTTGTGGTTCCCATTGTGTAGATGAGGAGGTGGATGTAGAGAGAGGTAAGACATGCTGTGTGAGATGGAGAAGTATTAGTGACACAGATGGAGTGTGTATGTACATCCTGTCATATCGCTCTCATTTCTGGTGGGCACACATAGTGCCCCTCTCCTAGTCAAGAGAACTCTGCTCCAGATTTTCTGGGTGGCATTTGTATCTTTGGAAACTTTCAAATCCACATAGTTTCTTTCCTGAGGGGGAGGGTGAGTGCCTAATTTCTTATTATAATAAAAACATTTTCTCTCTCTCTCTCTTTTTTTACCTATTGTTTTCCCCCAAATACATTTATTTCACTTTTTCAGTGTTACAAGATTTATTGTTCACACACCACACCCAGTGCTCCATGCAATACGTGCCCTCCTCAATACCCACCACCAGGCTCGCCAAGCCAGCCACCCCTACCCCTCCTAAACCCTCAGTTTGTTGCTCATAGTCCACAGTCTCTCATGGTTCATCTCCCCCTCTGGTTTCCCCCGATACACCCCTCCCTTCCTTCTCACAATGCCTTCCATGTTTTTATTGATGCTCAGCATGTAAGTGAGACCATAAGGTAATTGGATCTCTCTGCTTGACTTATTTCACTCCACATAATCTCTTCCAGTCCCATCCATGTTGATACAAAAGTTGGATATTCGTCCTTTCTAATGGAGGCATAATATTCCATTGTATCTTCTTTATCCATTCATCTGTTGAAGGGCATCTTGGTTCTTTCTACAGTTTGGCAATTGTGGCCATTGCTGCTATGAACATTGGGGTACATGTGGCCCTTCATTGTAATGCATCTTTGCAATTGCATTGCAAATGATGCAATTTGGGGTAAGTACCCAGTAGTGCAATGGTAGGGTCATAGGGTAGCTCTATTTATAATTTCTTGAGGAATCTCCACACTGTTTTCCAAATAGGCTGCACCAGTTTGCAATCCCACCAACAGTGTAAGAGGGTGCCCCTTTATCCACACCCTCTCCAACATGTGTTGTTTACTGTCCTGTTGATTTTGGCCATTCTAACTGGTGTAAGGTGGTATCTCAGTGTGGTTTTTGATTTGAATCTCCCTGATGGCTAAAGATGATGAACAATTTTTCATGTGTCTGTTAGCCATTTTTATGTCTTCTTTGGAGAAGTGTCTGTTCATGTCTTCTGCCCATTTTTTGACGTGATTATCAGTTTTGTGAGTGTTGAGTTTGAGGAGTTCTTTATAGATCATAGATATCAGACCTTTGTCTGGAGTGTCATTTGTGACTATCTTCTCCCATTCTGTGGGTTGCCTGTTTGTTTTGTGGACTGTTTCCTTTGCTGTGCAGAAGCTTTTTATCTTGATGAAGTCCCAAAAGTTCAATTTCTCTTTTGTTTCCTTTGCCTTTAGAGACCTGTCCTGAAAGAAGTTGCTGTGGCTGATGTCGAAGAGGTTACTGCCTAAGTTCTCCTCTAGGATTTTGATAGATTCCTGCCTCTCGTTGAGGTCTTTTATCCATTTCGAGTTTATCTTTGTGCATGGTGTAAGAGAATGCTCAAGTTTCATTCTTCTGCATATAGCTGACCAATGTTCCCAGCACCATTTATTGAAAGACTATTTTCCACCAGATATTTTTTCCTGTTTTGTCAAGGATTATTTGACCATAGAGTTGTGGGTCCATATCTGGCATCTCTATTATGTTCCACTGGTCTATGTGTCTGTTTTTGTGACAGTACTGTGCTGTTTTGGTGATCACCGCTTTGTAGTAAAGCTTGAAATTGGGCAATGTGATGCCCTCAGCTTGGTTTTTCTTTTTCAGTATTTGCTTAGCAATTCAGGGTCTTTTCTGGTTCCATATAAATTTTAGGATTGTTTGTTCCAGGCTTTTGAAAAAATCCAGTGGAATTTTTATCAGGATGGCATTGAAAGTATAGATTGCTCTGGGCAGTATAGACATTTTCACAATGTTTATTCTTCCGATCCAGGAACATGGGATGCTTTTCCACCTTTTTGTATCTTCTTCAATTTCTTTCATGAGCATTGTGTAGTTCTTCGAGTACAGATCCTTTCCTCTTTGGTTAGGTTTATTCCAGGTATCTTATGATTTTTGGTGCTATCATAAATGGAACAGATTCCCTAATTTCTCTTTCCACAGATTCATTGTTAGTGTACAGGAAAGCAACTGATTTCTGTGCATTTATTTTGTATCCTGCCACATTACTGAATTGTTGTATGAATTCTAGTAGTTTGGGGGTGGAGTCTTTTGGGTTTTCCATATAGAGTAACATGTCGTCTGTGAAGAGAGAAAGTTTGACTTCTTCATTGCCAATTTGAATTTCTTTTATTTCTTTTTGTTGTCTGATTGCTGTCTCTAGGACTTCTAGCACTATGTTGAACAAGAGTGGTGAGAGTGGACATCCTTGTCTTGTTCCTGATCTCAACGGGAGAGGTTGTCAGTTATTCCCCGTTGAGAATGATATTTGCTGTGGGCTTTTCATAGATAGACTTGATGATGTTGAGGAATGCTCCTTCTATCCCTATACTTTGTAGAGTTTTAATCAGGAACAGAT
>CM053609.1:20616515-20635157 GCA_028646535.1 Procyon lotor | reverse complement strand
CATGGATTGATTTGCGAATGTTGAACCACCCTTGCATCCCAGGGATCAATCCCACTTGGTCATGATGAATAACCTTTTTGTTGTGCTGTTGGATCCTATTAGCTAGGATCTTGTTGAGAATCTTGGCATCCATATTCATCAGGGATATTGGTCTGAAATTCTCCTTTTTGGTAGGGTCTTTGCCTGGTTTGGGGATCAGGGTAATGCTGGCTTCATAGAATGTGTCTGGAAATTTTCCTTCAGTTTCTATTTTTTGAAACAGTTTCAGGAGGATAGGTATTATTTCTTCCTTGAAAGTTTGTTCCCTAGGAAATCGTCTGGTCCTTGACTCTTGTTTTTTGGGAGGTTTTTGATCACTGCTTCAATCTCATTACTAGATATCGGTTTATTCAGGTTGTCAATTTCTTCCTGTTTCAGTCTTGGAAGATTATGGGTTTCCAGGAATGCATCCATTTCTTCCAGGTTGTTTAACTTGTTGGTATAGAGTTGTTGATAATAATTTCTGATGATTGTTTCTATTTCCTTTGGATTAATCGTGATCTCTCCCCTTTCATTCATAATTTTGTTAATTTGGGTCCTCTCTCTTTTCTTTTGGATGAGTTTGGCCAGTGGCTTATCAATCTTATTGATTCTTTCAAGAACCAACTTCTGGATTCGTTGATGTGTTCTACTGTTTCTCTAGTATCTAACTCGTTGATCTCTGCTCTGATCTTGATTATTTCCCTTCTTGTGCGTGGGGTTGGTTTCCTTTGTTGTTGATTTTCCATTTCTTTGAGGTGTAAGGAGAGCTGGTGTATTCAAGATTTTTCAATATTTTTTGAGTGAGGCTCGGATGGCTATATATTTCCCCCTTAGGACTGCCTTTGCCGTGTCTCATAGGTTTTGCATCACGGTGTCTTCATTCTCATTGGTCTCCATGAATTGTTTAAGCTCATCTTTGATTTCCTGGTGATCTCAGCATTCTTGAGCAGGTTGGTCTTTAGCCTCCAAGTGTTTGAATTCCTTCCAAACTTCTTCTTGTGATTGAGTTCCAGTTTCAGAGCATTGTGGTCTGAGAAAATGCTGGGAATCATCTCAATCTTTTGGTATTGGTTGAGTCCTGATTTGTGGCCCAGTGTGTGGTCTATTCTGGAGAAAGTTCCGTGTGCACTCGAGATAAATGAGTATTCTTTTGTTTTAGGGTGGAATGTTCTGTATATATCTATGAGGTCCATCTGGTCCAATGTGTCATTCAAAGCTCTGGTTTCTTTATTGATTTTCTGTTTAGATGATCTGTCTGTTACTGAGAGTGTTTTATTAAGATCTCCTACTATGATTGTATTCCTACCAGTGTGACTCTTTATTTTGATTAACGTTTGGTTTATGTAGTTGGCTGCTCCTATGTTGGGGGTGTAAATATTTACAATTGTTAGATCATCTTGGAGGATAGACCCTTTCAGAATGATGTAGTGTCCTTCTGTATCTCTGATTACAGGCTTTCGTTGTAAATCTAATTTATCTGATAGGAGAATTGCAACCCCAGCATCTCTTTTGAGGCCCATTGCCATGAAAGATGGTTCTCCATCCTTTCACTTTCAGTCTGGATGTATCACCATCTAGAGAGCGCTGTATCCAGAGAAAAGCTGCTGGCTCCGGGACTCCAGCATACTTTCTAAGGTGCTTTCAGGAGCATGGGCATCCGCCCCACAAAATGGTGTGGGGAGTGGGACTCCGCCCCCCACTGGTCTCTCTTTGTGGAGAGTGGTGTCCTTCATCGGAGTGTGGGATGAGGCCCGAACCCACACCCACCCCCTTCCACTCACTGCTCCTTAGAACCTTATGCTCTTTTTAAGTGTTTTTAATGGGGCTCTAAGTTATTGCTGCTCCACAACCACCCGGCGCTTTTCTTTGGGGTATTACTGTCTTGCGCCGCTTCTGGTGGCTCCCCCCCCTTTTGTTTATCTTCTGATACCATTTGGAGTGTTCCCGCTTTGCTTTACCTCTCTGCTGCTGCCTTCTGCTCCCATAGAGATCCAGAAGTGAAAAATCTTGCTCCTCTGGTTGATTTCATGGGTGTTCAGCATGGTCTGGCAGATATCCAGCTCACTTTTGGGGACAGGTTGCCACAGGGTCTCCTACCTCTCTGCCATCTTGCCCCCCCCTCCCCCAGAGCTATCTATACTTTCAATGCCATCCTGATCAAAATTCCACTGGTTTTCTTCAAAGGGCTGGAACAAACAATCCTAAAATTTGTATGATTGGAGATTTTATTTTATTTAATTTTTTAAAATCTTAATTAAGTTATTAATTAATTTATTTTTTTCTATGTTACAAGTCTTATTGTTCCTGCACCACACCCTGTGCTCTATGATTGGAGATTTTAGTACATTTACATTCAAAGAGATTATTGAAAGATATGCATTTAGCACCATTGTGTTACTTGTTGATGTTCTAGATCCTTTCTAGTCTTTGTTGCTTTTAGTCTTTTTCTTCTCTCCACTCAACGTGTCCCTATTAAAAGTTCTTGTAGGGCTGTCTTTGTGGTCACAAACTCTACTTTTTGTTTGTCTGGGAAACTCTGTATCTGTCTTTTTGTTCTAAATGACAACTTTGCTGGATAAAGAATTATTGGCTTCATATTTTTCCCACTCAGCACTTTAAATAGCTCCTTCCACTCCCTTCTGGCCTGCCAGATTTTGGTGGTCAGACGTGCTGTGAACATGATCTGTCTTCCTTTGTAGGTTAAGGACTTTTTTTTCCTTTGCTGGTTTCAGGATTCTTTCCTTGTCTGTGTATTTTATGAATTTGACTATCATATACCTTGGCAATGGTTTACTTTTGTTGAATTTAATGAGAGTTCCTGTCCTTCTTGGATTTTCATGTCTGTGTCCTTCCTCAGATTAGGGAAATTTCAGCTATCATTTGTTTGAATAAACTTTTTGTCGCTATCTCTCTCTCTTAATTTTCTGAGAATCCTATGATACAAATATTATTATGTTTAATAAGTCACTGAGTCCCCTAAGTCTACCTTCTTAGCCCATTATCTTTAACTCTTCATTTCAGCTTCATTATTTTCCATAATTTAATCTTTTGTGTCACTAATTAGCTCCTCTACTTCGTCCAACCTTATTTTTATAGTCTCCACTTGGGATCACTCTTGGTTATAGTGTTAGTAAAAGAACTAGATTTTAGTTCTTTTATCTCTGCAGTAAGCGATTCTCTAGTGTCTTCTCTGCTTTTTCTTCAAGCCATATAATAATTGTTTTAAATTCTAGTTCCAAAATCGTACTTACATCTGTATTGATTAATCCCTGGCTGTGAGTATACCTCCTGTTCTTTCTTCTGAAATTTTCCATCTTGTCATTTTGTCCAGGAAAGAAAGAAAAGAAGAAAGAAAAAGAAAAAAACAAGTAAAAAATAACAACAAAACCAACAACAAAACCAAAAACATTAGATCCTATGTGTGTTTTATTCTGCTTGTTAAGAGAATCTAGATCCTAAAATAACAAAGAAAAAAATATATATAGTGAGGTTAGTAAAAAATATATAAAAGTAAAAATTGAAAAATTAACATAAAAAACTGAAAAAAATAAATGAGAAAATAACCATAAAAATAAAGAATAAAAGTACAAAGGAGGCTAGACACTATTTTTCTCTAGACCTGATACTTTGCATCCCTCCCTGATCAGTAAACTTTGTGTAAGCAAGTGGTTTATACTGATCTTATGGGGGAGGGGCCTGTTGTGTTGATTTTCAGGTGGACTTATCCTAGTGGAAATATGCCTCCAGGGAATAAGGACGCATGCCTTGGTGTAAGTGGCTCCAGACTCCTCTAGGTGAAACTTTTTGGCTGCCTGAAGGCTTTCAGTACTGATGGACAGGATGAATATGGTGGCACCCCATTCTCTAGCCCTGGAGCTGAAAAATCACACCATCCACTCTTCAATGAGCCCTTACAGAAGAGCAATCATTCTTGTCTCTCTGGTTTCATCAGAACCCTGTGTACTTCCTGCCTGTGTCCGAGCTTTTTTTTTCTTTCTTCTATTTTTTTTAATCTCAAGTGTGTGACTGAGTTTCAAAACTATAAATTTTAGGGACTCCTGTGCATAGGCCTTCACTGTTCCTCCTGGGAAGGGTCTCCCCAGTGCTTCTGCCATTTGCTAGACCTGTCCTAGGCAAGGTCACATGACCACACAGTGGTTCAAAGTTTATGGCAATACAGAGCAGAAAGCCAGTACCTAGACTCGCTGTTCTCAGCGAGTTTCCATGCTCCTATGCCAGCAACAGTGCAGCACTTAGGCACCACCCATTCTTCTTGTGACCAATGGGATCCTTAGACCACCATGTTACACTTGGGATTCTGTCCCACTTCACCACCTGGATACCTTTAAGCTAGGCATGTCCCCAACTATAGCAGACTTTTAAAAGTTCTGATATTGCGCTCTGTTCTTGGGTATTCAGAATTATTTTCTATCTATCTGTATTTGAGGGACAAAACAAGCTTAGGATCCCTCTAATCTTTTGCCATCTTAATTTCTCCTGGATATGTATCTTTTTAGTGTTGGCAGATATCACTTTATGTTTCCATAGTGGCCTGAATGATTCAGGAAAGGAGAATTGCAACAACATAGGCTGAGTAGTTGAGTAGGTCGGCTCCAGTGTACCCAGTAGGGTTGCAGGCAGGTATGTACTCAGGAGGCTGGATGTTTTATTCTTATTCCTACTGGTTTTGTCAGTGTGCCAGTCCTGGGATTTTGCTCTTGGAGACATTCATCACCTTCACTTTACTAATCTCTAAATCTCATATTCTGGCTCATGGTTTGGCTCCCAGGTCAGCATCTTCCTGCTAAATTTGGGAAGCTCTGCTGGGAGGCTGAGGGAGGTAGAGGGGGGAAGTTGATACTTCTCCCTATTCCATCCTGCTTTTGGGGACATCTCTTCTTGGATTCCAGCTTCTTCCAGAAAGGCTCAGCATAGTTTTCGCACTCACCTTCTCCCTCTGCTCCTCATCTATGGTGGGTTGGAAATTTTCTTGATGTCACTAACCTCTAGCCTCTCTAACCATATCCATCTCTTGTGCAACCATTTTCTATGATTATGCATTCAGAGAAGCTTCTATTTCCTTCTTGGACCCTGGCTGATTCAGTTAGTGAAAGAAGAAAGAGGCAAAGGCAATAGCTGAGATTGAAAAGGAAGGAGGACTATGGGTGTTAAAGGAGGGAGATGGAGGAGAACAGGAGTGAAAATTACCTCGGGAGATGTGTCAAAATCACTGAACAGTTCTAGGACCCAGTGGGAACACTACATATGGAGGTCATATGAGAATGTCAGGACCACAAAGGGCCCTCTATGGCTATAGTCAGCTGCTTGGATGGTGGCATAGGACAGGAAAGCCAGTGTTTTGAGTTTTGTCATGGGTGGGAGGCAGACCCAAGGGTAGCCCCCAAGCTCCTCATTGTCCGGTGGTTATGCTCTTGTGTGGTCACCTCCTCTGAGTAAGGGTAGGACCTATGATGCACTTCCAACCAATATAATATGGCAAAGATAAAGGGATGTCAGTCCTGTGGTTGTGTTATATTATGTAAAATTTTGCCTTGTTAGTTGACTCGCTTTGGACACTCTCATTGTTCTTGATGAAGTGGACATGTTTGGGAAGTACACATGGCACAGAACTTCAGGAAGACTGTAAAAAGTGAGGGTGGCTTCAGAGAGCTCAATGAGGTCTCTAGTCAACAGGTAGCAAGAAGCCAGGGCCTTCAGTCCTGTAGCATCAGGAATTAAATTGTGCAAACATTGGGTCATCTTGGAAACAGAATTTTTTTCCCCAGTTGAACCTCTAGATAAGAGCACAGACTGATCACACTTTGAGATCCTAAGTAAATGATCCAGCAAAGCTTGCCTCATCCCTGGATACACAGAAACTCTGAGACTATAAATGTGTTGTTTTAAGCTACCAATTTTGTAGTAATTTATTATGCAGCAATAGAAAATTCACATATCAGGTGAGCTTGACATAATGAGTTGGGGCAAATAAGAGGAGAGTCCTTGCTGGACTATGGAATCTCAGCTGGGAAAGGGAGTGGGGACAGGGGGTGTTGGCTGATAAGGAAGCAGACAAGTTCTTTCCAGTGAACTGATCACATAACTGAGAGCCTAGGCAGTGGGAAACATCATCTCTGAAGATGTTGAAACCAAAATATTACAAGAGTTATAGAATGCCTTAGGCTATAGAGGTAAGAGAAAGCAAGACCTTGATGAAGTCCCAAAAGTTCAATTTCGCTTTTGTTTCCTTTGCCTTTGGAGACATGCCCTGAAAGAAGTTGCTGTGGCTGATGTCGAAGAGGTTACTGCCCATGTTCTCCTCTAGGATTTTGATAGATTCCTGCCTCACGTTGAGGTCTTTTATCCATTTCGAGTTTATCTTCATGAGTGATAAGTGAGAATGGTCAAGTTTCATTCTTCTACATATATTTGTCCAATTTTCCGAGCACCATTTATTGAAGAGACTGTCTTTTTTCCACTGGATATATTTTTTCCTGTTTTGTCAAAGATTATTTGACCATAGAGGTGCGGGTCCATATCTGGGCTCTCTATTCTGTTCCACTGGTCTATGTGTCTGTTTTTGTGCCAGTACCATGCTGTCTTGGTGATCACCGCTTTGTAGTAAAGCTGAAATCAGGCAATGTGATGCCCCCAGCTTGGTTTTTCATATTCAGCATTTGCTTAGCAATTCGGGGTCTTTTTTGGTTCCATACAAATTTTAGGATTCTTTGTTCCAGGCTTTTGAAAAAATCCAGTGTAATTTTGATCGGGATGGCATTGAAAGTATAGATTGCTCTGGGCAGTATAGACATTTTAACAATGTTTATTCTTCTGATCCAGGAGCATGGAATGGTTTTCCACCTTTTGCATCTTCAATTTCATTCCTGAACATTGTGCAGTTCCTCGAGTAAAGATCTTTTACCTCTTTGGTTAGGTTAATTCCCAAGTATCTTATGGTTATTGGTGGTATAATAAATGGAATTGATTCTCTAATTTCCATTTCCATATTTTTATTGTTAGTGTATGGGAAAGCACTGATTTCTGTGCACAGATTTTGTATCTTCACACATTACTTAATTGCTGTATGTGTTCTAGTAGTTTGGGGGTGGAGTCTTTTGGGTTTTCCATATAAAGTATCATGTCATCTGTGAAGAGAGAAAGTTTGATTTCTTCTTTGCCAATTTGAATAACTTTTTAAAAAATTTTTTTAATTTTTATTTTTTTTTATTTTTTCAGTGTTACAAGATTTATTGTTCCTGCACCACACCCAGTGCTCCATGCAATAGGTGCCCTCCCCAATACTCACCACCAGGCTTGCCCAATGAGATGAACCATGAGAGACTGTGGACTATGAGGAATTTGAATAACTTTTATTTTTTTTTTTGCTGTCTGATTGCTGTCGCGAGGACTTCAAGTACTATGTTGAACAAGAGTGGCAAGAATGGGGATCCTTATCATGTTCCTGATCTCAAAGGGAAATCTGTCAGCTTTTCCCCATTGAGAATGATATTTGCTGTGGGCTTTTTGTGACCAGGATAATGCTGGCTTCATAGAAAGAGTCTGGACCTTTTCTTTCTGTTTCTATTTTCTGAAACAATTTCAGGAGGATAGGTATTATTTCTTCCTTGAATGTTTGGAAGAATTCCCCCACGGAATCCATCATGTCCCGGGCTCTTGTTTTTTGGGAGGTTTTTGATCAATGCTTCAATCTCATTACTAGATATTGGTCTATTCAGGTTGATTATTTCTTTCTTTTCCAGTTGTGGAAGATTATAGGTTTCCAGGAATGCATCCATTTCTTCTAGGTTGTTTAAATTATTGGCATGTAGCTATTGATAATAATTTTTGATGATTGTTTCTATTTCCTTTGGATTAGTCACGATCTCTCCCCTTTCATTTATAGTTTTGTTAATTAGGGTCCTCTCCCTTTTCTTTTGGATGAGTTTGGCCAGTGGCTTATCAATCTTATTGATTCTTTCAAAAACCAACTTCTGGATTCACTGATGCGTTCTACTGTTTCTCTAGTTTCTAACTCGTTGATCTCTGCTCTGCTCTTGATTATTTCCCTTCTTGTGCGTGGGGTTGACTTCATTTGTTGTTGATTTTCCAGCTCTTTAAGGTGTAAAGAGAGCTGGTGTATTTGAGATTTTTCCATTTTTTTGAGGGAGGCTTGGAATGCTATGTATTTACCCCTTAGGACTGCCTTTGCCATGTCTCATAAGTTTTGGACCAACGTGTCTTCATTCCCATTGGTTTCCATGAATTGTTTAAGTTCATCTTTGATTTTCTGGTTGATCCCAGCATTCTTGAGCAGGTTGGTCTTTAGCCTCCAAGCATTTAAATTCCTTCCAAGCTTCTTCTTGTGGTCGAGTTCCAGTTTCAAAACACTGTGGTCAGAGAAAATGCAGGGAATCATCTCAATCTTTTGGTATTGGTTGAGTCCTGATTTGT
Source organism: Procyon lotor (assembly GCA_028646535.1). Classification (NCBI taxonomy): domain Eukaryota; kingdom Metazoa; phylum Chordata; class Mammalia; order Carnivora; family Procyonidae; genus Procyon; species Procyon lotor. The sequence continues at coordinate 20,626,685 of CM053609.1, read as the reverse complement.
GGCCCAGTATGTGTTCTATTCTGGAGAAAATTCTGTGTGCACTCGAGAAAAATTAGTATTCTCTTGTTTTAGGGTGGAATGTTCTGTATATACCTCTGAGGTCCGTCTGGTCCAATGTGTCATTCAAAGCTCTTGCTTCTTTATTGATTTTCTGTTTAGATGATCTGTGTGTTCCTGAGAATGGTGTGTTAAGATCTGCTACTATTAGTGTATTCATATCAATATGACTCTTTATTTTGATTAACAGTTGGCTTATATAGTTGGCTGCTCCTATATTGGGGGGCATAAACGTTTACAATTGTTAGATCTTCTTGGAGTATAGACCCTTTAAGAATGATGTAGTCTCCTTCTGTATCTCTGACTACAGTCTTTAGCTGAAAATCTAATTCATCTGATATGAGAATCATTACCTCAGCTTTCTTTTGAGGCCCGTCGGCACGAAAGATGTTTTTCAGTCTGGATGTATGTTTTGGTTCCAAATATGTCTCTTGTAGACAACATATGGACAGTTTAGAAGACATATGGGTCCTACCGCTTTATCCATTCTGCAAGCCTTTGCCATTTTATGGGGGCATTTAGGCCATTCACATTGAGTGCTTATTGAAAGATAAGTGTTTATTGACATCCTGTTGCCTGTGTAGTCCTTGTTTCTATTGATTATTAATTTCTGTTCTAAGTCACTCATGAGTTCTTGCTACTTTCATAGAACCGCCTTCAATATTTCCTGGAGTGCCAGCTTGGTGGTCACATACTCTTTAATCCTTGCCGGTCTTGGAAGCTCTTTATCTCTCTATCCATTTTCAACATCAGCCTTGCCAGATAAAGTATTCTTGGCTGCATGTTCTTCTTGTTTAGTGCCCTGAATACATCATGCCAGCCCTTTCTGACTTCCCAGGTTTCTGTGGACAGGTCTGACATTATTCTAATGGGTCTTCCTCTATATGTAAGGATTCTCTTCCTTGTAGCTGCCCTCAGGACCTCTTGTCTAAAATTATGATTTGCAAGTTTTACTATGATGTGTCTCGCTGATTTTCTAGACTCATTGATCTTGGAAGGTGTCCTTTCTGCCTCTAGGACATGAATACTGGTTCCATTCCTGAGTTTGGGGAAATTTTCATTCAGAATTTGGTCGGCTATATCTTCTAGTCTTCTGTCTTTCTCTACCACCTCTGGGATTCCAATAATTCTGGCATTGGAACGTTTCATGGCATCATTTATTTCCCTACGTCTCTTCTCATGATTCCTGAGCAGTTAGCTCCAGCTTTCCTCCTGACCTTTCTTTACCATTTTATCCACCAGATCACTAATTCTATTCTCTGTCTCCATAACTCTAGTTGTTAGACTATTTAGATTGGATTGGATCTCACTGATAGCGTTTCTTACATCAGCTATACTGGTTCTCATTTCTGCCCTTGGAGATTCTATGTTGTCATTAATGTTTTTCTCCATCCTAGCTATTGCTTGGATAATTGTAATTCTGAATTCCCTATCTGTCATACTGTTTATGACCATGTCTAATAGTTCAGAGGGAGAGGGTGCAGTCTCTGGTTTTTCCTCTGTTGGGTGTTCCTCCTCCTAGTCATTTTGATAAGAGGTGAATGAGAGGATGTATAGCTGGATATTTCGCCCATGATACAGGCATGTTGCACTTTGGAAGGTTTAGGAGCAATTGCAATTCCCCACCAAAAAGAAAGAAGGAGGATAAAAAAAGATAGAGAGAAAAAGAAAAAGAGGAAATCCCAGCCAGTTGGCCCCCCAAAATAATTTATAAGGTATGTAGACCAACACAAACAAACATATAGACCAACAAAATTAAATGAGAAGAAATAAAAGAACCTAGTCAGAATAAACCCCAGCAATAAGATTTATGTAATACCAGAACAAAAGCAAATAGTTAGAAACACTGACAGAGGGGCGCCTGGGTGGCTCAGTTGTTACGCGTCTGCCTTCGGCCCAGGTCAGATCCCAGGGGCCTGGGATCGAGCCCCGCATCAGGCTCGATCTGCAGGAAGCCTGCTCTGCAGGAAGCCTGCTTCTCCCGCAACCATTCCCTCTGCTTGTGTTCCCTCTCTCGCTGTGTTTCTCCCTGTCAAATAAATAAAATCTTTAAAAAAAAAAAAAAGAAACACTGACAGAAGAATAAGATGGAAGGGTGGTTATAACTCCTTGTGGGCAAGGAAGGTTATTTCAGGTCTTCCTGGGTTTATCATTGTATTAAGCCTCCAGTTGTAATGTTAAGTAGTTTAAAAACAAAACAAAACAAAAACAAAAATTAAAGCAATAAATATGAAAATGAGTGAATAAAAAATAAAAAAAAAGATAAAAAATAGAGAATAAATAAGAAAAAAGAACTTGTATTTATGAAATATACAGGTTTGAGGGTATTTTATCAGGCTCTTAATATACTGATTTCCCTTGATGTTGGGGATTTAATATTTTATGGGGACCCTGTGGTTATAGTCATCTTCTTCTTCTTTTTTTTTTTTTTACTTGTCTTCTGGGGGAGGGGCCCAGCGCATTGTTTTCTAGTCAATCTTGCTTAGGTTGAGTCACCCTGCCTCACAATCAAGGGGCTGCACTCTGTGGAAACTGGTTTTTCATTCTTTCACTCTCTGAAGGCTTTTGACCTTTTGTAGCTTTTTAACCTTCACAGAGAATCCATGCAAGGAATCTGCCAGACCTCCATGTAACAGAGAAGCCTCAGTCTTCTCCCCTCTGGGTTGTCCATTCTGGATACTTCCCCTCCACAAAATTCTGCTTAGTGCTGTCTGTCACAGGTGTTGTGCACTCAGCAGTTCTGTGATGCTCTCCTGCTCTCAGGGCTCCAGGCTCAGGCAGGGTGTGGTCTGATTCCTGCAGGAGATAATGCTGGCCTCCTATGTGCTCTCTGGGGCTGACTGGGAGTGCCCCTGACCCAGCAGCTGAAGACTGTGAATGTCTTGCATTTGGGGGTGCACAGTCCAGGTAATGCTGTACAGAGAAAAGCTGCCTGTTCCTGGACCACACCGGACTCTCTAAGGGATTGTGGGAGAGTGTGCGCTCCGCCCACAAAATGGTATAGGAAGCTGAAATCTGCAGGTTCCGGAGCCACAGACTGGACCCCCCCACCAGTCTCTCTTTAAGGCTAGTGGTGTCCTTCCTGGGAGCGTGGGCCCAGGACTGTGCCCACAACCACCCTCTTCCACTAGTTGCTCCTCAGAACCTTTTGCTCTTTTTAAGAGTTTTTAACCAGACTCTAAATTTTTGCTGCTTTCCAGCTATAGGGCACTTTCCTTTGTGGTAATGCTGTCCTTGCACCACTTCTGGTGGCTCCCTCCCCTTTTGTTTATCCTCTGATATTGTTTCGAGTGTTCCCACTTTGCTTTACCTCTCCACTGCTGTCTTCTGCTCCTGTAGAGATCCAGAAGTGAAAAATCTTGCTCTTCAGGCTGATTTCATGTGTTCAGCGTGTTCTGGTAGATATCCAGCTCACTTCTGGGGACAGGTTGCAACAGGATCTGCTACTTCTCCGCCATCTTGCCCCCCTCCCAATTTCACGGTTTCTTAAAACATGAATATTCTATAGTATTAACCTATCATATGATTAACTATTCCATTACAAGGTATTTATCCAAGGGAACTGAAAACATATGCATATATGGATAATTGCATATGATAGCACATTCATTTGTAATAGTCAAAAAATAGAAGCAAAGCTAATATCCCATCAACAGTGAATATGTATGTGCATCATCCCATTGTCATATTCTGGAATACAATAAAAAATAATGAACTATTGATCCTCAAGCCAATATTGAAGAATCTTAAAATAGTCATATTGAAATGGAAGCAGTCAGACAAAAGAATGCGTGCTATATGATTGCATTTATAGAAAATATAGAATATATAAACTAATCTATAGTGAAAGAAAAGACATGAATAGTTCCTGGGGAGTAGGGTGAGGTTACAGGGGGAGCTAGAGAGGATACAAGAATACAGAATTAGTAAACTGCTGAGGGTATTGAATGTTTTCATTATCTTGATTGTATTGTTGGTTTTGTGGGTATATACATTAGCAAAATATAAATTGTACATTTTGAATATGTTCAGTTTGCGGAATATACATTTTCTTCACCAAAGAGAACAATCAGAAAATAAAAGCTCAGTGTATTAACAATTGAACCCCATCTATGTCTATATGTCCACTTGTTTTTCAGGGTGGATTGCTATTCTGGGTGCCATCTGGTTGCTAATTTTAGCTGATATTCATGATTTTGAGATAATTCTTCACCGAGTGGAATGGGCAACACTTCTATTCTTTGCAGCACTTTTTGTTCTGATGGAGGTAAGTCTTTAGAACTTTTGCAATGATGTAATCTTTTACCTTTTATATTTTGTATTTTATTGAGTGAGTGAGAAAAACCTGTTTATAACTTTCATATATTCACCAAAGAGAAAGTGATGGAGTTCGTAATTAGAATATTTTAAGTTAAACTAGCTTTTATCTCAGCCACCTAAATATTTCTGATAAAATTGTTTGATTGCTTTTTAAAAATTATCTTTGTGGCTTGTAAACTTATTTGAATTTCTTTTGCTATAAAGTGGAATTTGCTGTAAGTTGTGTTTTGAGCTGAATGACTTGTTACAGCAAATTGATAGGGTAATATCTTGATGATCAATTTATTTTGTGTAATACTTAAGTAAATATTCTGCGCTATCATGGAAAAGACTACATCAAAGAAAAGAGTGAATAATATGTATTGTTTTAGTTATAGTTATTGTTACAAAATTTATTCAAAAATATTATTCACATTATTGTTCAGTCTTGAAATTTGATTTATGAACTTGCATTCTCCTCAAATACAAGGTTTGATGATGTAGAAAAATACTACTCCCTAAAGGATATCCTCAAGCACAACAAATGTCTCACAGTAATTACCTCAACTTGCTGATGACAGATACATTCCGTTTTATTTCTTCTCTGGATTAAAACTTTTACAGTTTTCCACCCTAATTGTCTTTAAGACAAGTCCCTTGAATTTTTATAATTTAGTCTTTACTCATAATAGATTGTGTGAATGTAATCAAGTGACTCATTTAGTCCTTCCATATCTCTCAGGGAGTTGTGAATTATATTTAAGGTCCTTATTTTTCTATTCAAAAACTTCAACTTTTTTCTTCTGAAAAAAGTGTTCACACTGAACATATAGAATATGGAGGGGAAATTTCTGGTTACTGTTTTCATGATTGGACTTTGAAAGTCTCTGCCTTGATTACATGTTTACCCCAGGTATAAATTGCTATCTCATCTGGGTTTTGGGCATATTTTTCCTAGTTTTATGCTTCAGTTTGTGTTGATGGAATAAATAATGGGATTTTTTTTTAAAGATTTTATTTATTTATTTGACAGAGAGAGAGATCACAAGTAGGCAAAGAGGCAGGCAGAGAGAGAGGAGGAAGCAGGTTCCCTGCTGAGCGGAGAGCCTAATGAGGGGCTCGATCCCAGGACCCTGAGATCATGACCTGAGCTGAAGGCAGAGGCTTTAACCCACTGAGCCACCCAGGCGCCACTAAATAATGGGATTTTAAACAAATTTGGGATTAAAACAATTTTGTTGAGATGTAATTTACATATCATAAAATTTGCCAGGTGTGGTGCATGAACAATTAATCTTGAAATGCTGAAAAAATAAAATAAACGTCTTTGGGGGAAAAAATTCACCCATGGTAAGCTTATAATTCAATGATTTTTAATAAATTTGAAAATTTGCATCTTCCAAAAAGATTCTGCATGTCTTTTATAATTATTTCTAGCTCCCAGCTGCAGCTTTAGGCAACCACTAATTTTTCTACTTATTTGTCTTTTCTATATATTTTATCTAAAGGAATAATATACTGTATAGTCTTTTTGTCTAATTTCTTTAATAAGAATAATGATTATAATATCGAGGTTTATTCATGTCCTTGTATGTATCTTTATCTCATTTTTTATTACTGAATAGGATTCCACTATGTGCATATACTATATTTATTTACCCAATCACCATTTGATGAATATTTGTATATTCTTAGTTTTGAATTTTATGAATATTACTGTCGTAAACATTTGTGTATAAGTCTGTGTGGAAATACATTTTCATTTCTTTGAGGTAGATGTTAGGCTTTATCATAAATTTGGCTTCTTAAGAAACAGACAAAATGTTTTCCACAGTGGCAGCACCAATTTACATTCTCACCAGTAATGTTATAGGATTCCAGTGTCTCTACATTCTCACTATCACCTATTGGCTTTCATTTTGATTATTAGACATTCTAGGAGGTGTGAAGTAGTATTTCATTGTGATATTCAACATCATTTATTAGTTATTTTGTATGCTTGGCAAATTTCTATTCAAGACTTTACGCCACTTTTCTTTTAGGTTTTATTCTTTTTTGAGTCATAATAGTCCTTTATATGTTAATCTTTCACTAAATATATGATTTGATTCTAATTGTACATTGCCATATATAGAAACACAATTAATTTTTTATATTGATATTGTACCCTGTGACCTTGTTGAACTCATTTATTAGTGCAGTAGTTATTGTTGGATTCCTTAGAATTTTATTTCATATCATTTGCAAATAAAAACATTTTAATTTCTTACTTTTCTGATCTGGATGCCTCTAACTAGCTCACAATCTCTCCCTTCCTCTCTTTTCCATTTTTCCTTCTCTCTTTTTCCCTCTTGTCTTGTTGGCTAGAATTTCCAGTTCAGTGTTGGATAGAAGTGGTAAGCATTGACATCCATATGTTGTTCCTGAGGCAAAGGCAAAGCATTTTCACTATTATGCATAATATTTCTTCCAGGTTTTTCTTTTTTTTCCCCCAAAAATGTTTATTTTATTTTTTGTGTTACAAGATTTATTGTTCATGCACCACACCCAGTGCTCCATGCAATATGTGCCCTCCTCAATACCCACCACCAGGCTCGCCCAGCCCCCCACCTCCACTCCTCCTAAACTCTCAGTTTGTTGCTCAGAGTTCACAGTCTCTCATGGTTCATCTCCCCCTCTGGTTTCCCCCCATTCACCTTTCCCTTCCTTCTCACAATGTCCTCCATGTATTTCTTTATGCTCAGCACGTAAGTGAGACCATAAGGTAATTGGCTCTCTCTGCTTGACTTATTTCACTCCGCATAATCTCTTCCAGTCCCATCCATGTTGATACAAAAGTTAGATATTCGTCCTTTCTAATGGAGGCATAATATTCCATTGTATATATGGACCATATCTTCTTTATCCATTCATCTGTTGAAAGGCATCTTGGTTCTTTCCACAGTTTGGCGATTGTGGCCATTGCTGCTATGAACATTGGGGTACATGTGGCCCTTCATAGTAATGCATCTGCTTCTTTGGGGTAAATACCCAGTAGTGCTATGGCGGGGTTGTAGGGTAGCTCTATTTTCAACTTCTTGAAGAATCTCCACACTGTTTTCCAAAGTGGCTGCACCAGCTTGCAATCCCACCAACAGTGTAAGAGGGTGCCCCTTTCTCCACACCCTCTCCAACATTTGTTGTTTACTGTCCTGTTGATTTTGGCCATTCTAACTGGTGTAAGGTGGTATCTCAGTGTGGTTTTGATTTGGATCTCCCTGATGGCTAAAGATGATGAACATTTATTCATGTGTCTGTTAGCCATTTGTATGTCTTCTTTGGAGAAGTGTCTGTTCATGTCTTCTGCCCACTTTTTAATGTGATTATTGGTTTTGTGGGGGTTGAGTTTGAGTTCTTTATAGATCTTGGATATCAGACCTTGGTTGTAGTGTCATTTGTGAATATCTTCTCCAATTCTATGGGTTGCCTGTTTGTTTTGTTGACTGTTTCCTTAGCTGTGCAGAAGCTTTTTATCTTGATGAAGTCCCAAAAGTTCAATTTCGCTTTTGCTTCCTTTGCCTTTGGAGACATGTCCTGAAAGAAGTTGCTGGGGGTGATGTCGAAGAGGTTACTGCCTATGTTCTCCTCTAGGATTTTGATAGATTCCTGCCTCACTTTGAGGTCTTTTATCCATCTCAAGTTTATCTTTGTGTATGGTGTAAGAGAATGCTCAAGTTTCATTCTTCTATATAGAGATGTCCAATTTTCCCAGCACCATTTATTGAAGAGACTTTCTTTTTTCCACTGGATATTTTTTCCTGTTTTGTCAAAGATTATTTGACCATAGAGTTACAGGTCCATATCTGGACTGTCTATTCTGTTCCACTGGTCTATGTGTCTGTTTTTGTGCCAGTACCATGCTGTCTTGGTGATCACAGCTTTGTAGTAAAGCTTGAAATCGGGCAATGTGATTCCCCCAGCTTGGTTTTTCTTTTTCAGCATTTGCTTAGCAATTCAGGCTCTTTTGTGGTTCCATACAAATTTTAGGATTCTTTGTTCCAGGCTTTTGAAAAAATCCAGTGGAATTTTGATCGGGATGGCATTGAAGGTATAGATTGCTCTGGGCAGTGTAGACATTTTCACAATGTTTATTCTTCCGATCCAGGAACATGGGATGCTTTTCCACCTTTTTGTGTCTTCTTCAATTTCTTTCATGAGCGTTCTGGAGTTCTTTGAGTACAGATCCTTCACTTCTTTGGTTAGGTTTATTCCCAGGTATCCTATCGTTTTTGGTACTATCGTAAATGGAATATATTTCCTAATTTCTCTTTCCACAGATTCATTGTTAGTGTAGAGGAAAGCAACTGATTTCTGTGCATTGATTTTGTATCCTGTCACATTACTGAATTGCTGTATGAGTTCTAGTAGTTTGGGGGTGGAGTCTTTTGGGTTTTCCATGTAGAGTAACATGTCTGTGAAGAGAGAGTTTGACTTCTTCATTTCCAATTTGGATACCTTTTATTTCTTTTTGTTGTCTGATTGCTGTCTCTAGGATTTCTAGCACTATGTTGAACAAGAGTGGTGAGAGTGGGCATCCTTGTCATGTTCCTGATCTCAGAGAGAAGGCTGTCAGCTTTTCCCCATTGAGAATGATATTTGCTGTGGGCTTTTCATAGATAGATTTGATGATGTTGAGGAATGCTCCTTCTATCCCTATACTTTGTAGAGTTTTAATCAGGAACAGATGCTGAATTTTGTCAAACGCTTTTTCTGCATCAATTGAGAGGGCCATGTGGTTCTTCTCTCTTCTCTTATTTATATTCTATCACATGGATTAATTTTCGAATGTTGAACCACCCATGCATCCCAGGGATCAATCCCACTTGGTCATGATGAATAACCTTTCTGTTGTGCTGATGGATCCTATTAGCTAGGATCTTGTTGAGAATCTTGGCATCCATATTCATCAGGGATATTGGTCTGAAATTCTCCTTTTTGGTAGGGTCTTTGCCTGGTTTGGGGATCAGGGTAATGCTGGCTTCATAGAATGAGTCTGGAAATTTTCCTTCAGTTTCTATTTTTTGAAACAGTTTCAGGAGGATTGATAATATTTCTTCCTTGAAAGTTTGGTAGAATTCCCCAGGGAATCCGTCTGGTCTTGGACTCTTGTTTTTTTGGGAGGTTTTTGATCACTGCTTCAATCTCATTACTAGATATTGGTCTATTCAGGTTGTCAATTTCTTCCTGTTTCAGTCTTGGAAGATTGTGGGTTTCCAGGAATGCATCCATTTCCTCTAGGTTGTTCAACTTATTGGCATATAGCTGTTGATAATAACTTCTGATGATTGTTTCTATTTCCTTTGGGTTAGTTGTGATCTCTCCCCTTTCATTCATAATTTTGTTAATTTGGGTCCTCTCTCTTTTTTTGGATGAGTTTGGCCAGTGGCTTATCAATCTTATTGATTCTTTCAAGAACCAACTTCTGGATTCGTTGATGCGTTCTACTGTTTCTCTAGTTTCTAACTCGTTGATCTCTGCTCTGATCTTGATTATTTCCCTTCTTGTGCGTGAGGTTGGCTTCTTTGTTGTTGGTTTTCCAGTTCTTTGAGGTGTAAGGAGAGCTGGTGTATTTGAGATTTTTCAATTTTTTTGAAGGAAGCTTGAATGGCTATGTATTTCCCCCTTAGGACCGCCTTTGACATGTCCCATAGGTTTTGCATCACTGTGTCTTCATTCTCATTGGTCTCCATGAATTGTTTAAGTTCATCTTTGATTTCCTGGTTGATCTCAGCATTCTTGAGCAGGTTGGTCTTTAGTCTCCAAGTGTTTGAATTC
>CM053609.1:20577373-20616415 GCA_028646535.1 Procyon lotor | reverse complement strand
GTATTTACTTCAATGTGACTCTGTATTTTGATTAACAGTTGGTTTACGTAGTTGGCTGCTCCTATATTGGGGGCATAAATGTTTACAATTGTTAGATCTTCTTGGAGGATAGACCATTTCAGAATGATGTAGTGTCCTTTTGTATCTCTGATTACAGTCTTTAGCTGAAAATCTAATTTACCTGATAGGAGAATTGCTACCCCAGCTTTCTTTTGAGGCCCATTGGCATGAATGATGGTTCTCCATCCTTTCACTTTCAATCTGGATGTATCTTTTGGTTCCAAGTGAGTCTCTTGTAGACAGCATATGGACGGGTCCTGTCATTTTATCCATTCTGCAACCCTGTGCCATTTTATGGGAGCAGTTAGGCCATTCACCTTAAGAGTGATTATTGAAAGATAAGTGTTTATTGACATCATAATTCCTGTGTAGCCCTTGTTTCTATTGATTGTAAATTTCTGTTCTAAGTCACTCATGGGTTCACTCTACTTTTATAGAACCCCCTTTAATATTTCCTGGGATGCCAGTTTTGGTCACATACTCTTTTAATCCTTGCTGATCTTGGAAGCTCTTTATTTCTCCATCCATTTTGAATGTCAGCCTTTCTGGCTAAAGTATTCTTGGCTGTATTTTCTTCTCGTTTAGTGCCCTGAATATGTCTTGCCAGGACTTTCTGGCTTGCCAGGTTTCTGTGGACAGGTCTGACATTATTCTGATGGGTCTTCCTTCATATGTAAGGCATCCCTTCCCCCTAGCTGCTCTCAGGATCTCTTGTCTAAAATTATAATTTGCAAATTTTACTATGATGTGTCTCGCTGTGTTTCTAGACTCGTTGATTTTGGCAGGTGTCCTTTCAGCCTCTAGGACATGAACCCTTGTTGCATTCCCCAGATTGGGGAAGTTTTCATTCAGAATTTGGTCAGCTATGTCTTCTAGTCTTCTGTCTTTCTCTACCCCCTCTGGGATTTCAATAATCCTGACGTTGGAACGTTTCATGGTGTCATTTATTTCCCTAAGTCTCTTCTCATTATTCCTGAGCAGTTTGCTCCAGCTCTCCTCCTGCCCTTTCATCTCTACCATTTTATGCTCTAGATCACTAATTCTATCCTCCATCTCCATAACTCGAGGTGTTAAACTATTTAGATTGGATTGGATCTCACTGATAGCACTTCTTACATTGGCTATACTGGTTCTCATTTCTGCCCTTAGAGATTCTATGTTGTCATTAATGTTTTTCTCCATCCTAGCCATTGCCTGGATAATTGTCACCCTGAATTCCCTTTCTGACATACTCTAATGTCCATGTCTAATAGTTCTGAGGGAGTGGGCGCAGTCTCTGGGTTCTTCCTCTGTTAGGTTTCCTCCTCCTAGTCATTTTGATGAGAAATGGATGCGAGTATGTGTTGTTGGATATTTCGCCCACGATCCAGGCAGAGTGCACTCTGGAAGGTTTAGGAGCAGTTGGGATTCACCACCAAAAATTAAGAATAAGGATAAGAAAGATAGAGAGAAACAGAAAAAGAGGGGATCTCAGCCAGAATGGGCCCCGACAATAAGATTTATGAAGTATGTAGAGTGACACGAACAAACATATAGACCGACAAAAGTAGATGACAAGAAAGAAAAGAACCTAGTCTGAATGAACCCCAGGAATGTGATTATATTTAATATCAGAACAAAAGCAAATAGGTAGAAACACTGGCAGAAGGATAGGATGGGAGGGTGGTTATAACTCCTCGTGTGCGAGGAATGTTATATCAGGTCTCCCTGGGTTTATGGTTGTATTAAGCCTCTAGTTGTAATGTTAACTAGTTAAAAAGAAAAAAAAAACAAAAAACAAAATCAAACCAAAACATGTGAAAACAAGTGAGTTAAAAAATATAGAGAATAGAAAAGAGAGAAATAAAAAAAAAAACTTGTATCTATGAAATATACAGGTTTGAGGGTTTTATCCGGCACTTAATATATTGATTTCCCCTGTTGTTGGGGATTTAACGTCTTATGGGGACCCTGTGGTTACAGTCCTGTTGTTTTTTTGACTTGTCTTCTGGGGGAGGGGCCTGGCGTGTTGTTTTCCAGTCAATTTTGCTTGTGTTGAGTCATCCTGTCCCCCAGTCAAGGGGCAGAGCTTTGTGGAACCTGGTTTCTCAGTCTTTAGCTCTCTGAAGGCTTTTGGCCTTTTGTAGCTTTTTCTCCTTTTCAGAGAGTCTTAGGGAGGAATCTGCCTGTCTGTACCCAGACCTCCCTGTCACAGAGAAGCTGCAGTCTGCTCCCCTCTGGGTGGTCCAGAACAGACCGTCCCCCTGCAAATCTCCCAGGGCAGCCTGTCCCAGGTGGCGTGCACTCAGCAGTTTGGCGACTCCTCAGGCTCAGGCGGGGTATGGCCAGATTCTTGCCAAGATTAGTGCACAGGTCGAGCATTTCTTGCCTTCAGGGGTGCACTGTCTAGAGAGCGCTGTATCTGGAGAAAAGCTGCTGACACCGGGACCCCAGCAGACTCTCTAAGGTGCTTTCAGGAGCACTGGCACCTGGCCCACAAAATGGTGCGGGGAGTGGGACCCCGCCCCCCACTGGTCTCTCTTTGTGGAGAGTGGTGTCCTTCCTGGGAGTGTGGGCCGAGGCCCGAACCGGCGCCCACCCCCTTCCACTCGCTGCTCCTTAGAACCTTATGCTCTTTTTAAGTGTTTTTACCTGGGCTCTAAGTTATTGCTGCTCCGCAACCACCAGGAGCTTTTCTTTGGGTTATTACTGTCCTTGCACCGCTTCTGGTGGCTCCCTCCCCCTTTTGTTTATCTTCTGATACCATTTGGAGTGTTCCCGCTTTGCTTTACCTCTCTGCTGCTGTCTTCTGCTCCCATAGAGATCTAGAAGTGAAAAATCTTGCTCCTCTGGTTGATTTCATGGGTGTTCAGCGTGGTCTGGCAGATATCCAGCTCACTTTTGGGGACAGGTTGCCACAGGGTCTCCTACCTCTCCGCCATCTTGCCCCCCTTCTAACCTCCAGGTTTTTCTTAATAGAAGGTTTTTATCAGGATGAAAAACTTCCAATATATTCCTTGTTTTTGTGAATATTTATTGGAAATGTATATTGGATTTTGAAAAATCCTTGTCTATATTTTTTTTTACCAGAATATGGAATTTTTATTGGAATTGCATTGAACCTGTAGATCACAAGTTAACAAAACTGACATCTTGGCAACATAGTCTATTCATGAACATGGAGTATCTCTATATTTATTTAGTTCTTTGATTTCTTTTATTAGAGTGTAGTTTTCTTATACTAACCTTACACATATTTTGTTAGATTTATACTTCATTTAGGGGAGTGCTAATGTAAATGAAATTGTGAGTCTTATTTCAAATTCCTCTGTGAATTGCTGGTATAAAAGAAAGTGACTTTTGAATATTAATATTTATCCTGTAACATTACTATAACATTTATTAGTTCCAGGAAGATATATTTTTATTTTTATTTTTGTTATTTATTTTTTCCCAAATATGTTCAATTTATTTTTTTCAGTGTTACAAGATTAATTGTTCATGTACCACACCCAGTGCTCCATGCAATACATGCCCTCCTCAGTATCCACCACCAGGCTCACCCAATCCCCCACCTCCGCCCCTCCAAAACCCTCAGTTTTTTGCTCAGAGTCCATAGTCTCTCATGGTTCATCACCCCCTCTGATTTCCCCCTATTCCCCCTTCCCTTCCTTCTCACAATGCCCTCCATGTTTTCCTTATGCTCCACACGTGAGACTATAAGATAATTGCCTTGTCTATATCTATTGATATGACCATGTGAGTTTTATCCTTGAGCCTATTAACTTGAATCTATTAATATAGAATACCATATTAATGGATTTTCAGATGTTAAATCTACTTTGTATTCTTAGAATAAATCTCACTTGGTCATGGTGTATAATAAATTGTTGAATTTAGTTTGTATATCATGAGGGATATTAGTCTGTATCATTATTTTTATGTGATGTCTCTGGCTTTGGTATCAGCATAATACTGAATGAGTATAATAGAATAAGTTGAGAAGTGTTCTTTTGGAAAAGTGTGTGAAGGATTGGTTTTAATATTCAATTGAAGTGTTCAGTGAAGCCACCAGGGCCTGGAGTTTAATTTGTGGGAAAGTTTTGTGGTTATTTTATGAATTCAATTTCTTTGGTCATTCAGGTGTCTATTTCCTCTTGAGTAAAGTTTAGTAACTTTTGTCTTTTATGAATTTGTCTATTTCATTTAAATTGTTTATTTTGGCATAAATTTTTTATAATACTGCTTTATAATACATCTTAATTTCTATAAAGGCATTAGTGATGCCCCCTCTTTTATTTCTGATTTTGATGATTAGTCTCTTTTTTTCAAGCTTAGTATAGGAAAAGTTGGTCAAATTTTTTTTAGGAAAAATAATTTTTTTTTCTTTTTTAAAATTTAATTTTATTTTTTCAGTGTTCCAAGATGCATTGATTATGCACCACATCCAGTGCTCCATGCAATACATGCCCTCCTTAATGCCCACCACCAGGCTCACCAAAGCCCCACCTACCTCCCCTCCAAAACCCTCAGTTTGTTGCTCAGAGTCCACAGTCTCTCATGTTTCATCTCCCCTTCCGATTTCTCCCAATTCACCCTTCCTCTCCTTCTCCTAATGTCCTCCATGTTTTTCCTTATGCTTCACATGTAAGTGAAACCATGTGATAATTGAATCTCTCTGCTTCACTTATTTCACGCAACATAATCTCTTCCAGTCCCATTCATGTTGATACAAAAGTTGGGTATTCATCTTTTCTGATGGAGGCATAATAGTCCATTGTATATATGGACCATATCTTCTTTATCCATTCGTCTGTTGAAGGGAATCTTGACTCTTTCCACAGTTTGGCGATTATGGCCATTGCTGCTATGAACATTAGGGTACATGTCACCCTTCTTTTCACTGCATCTGTATCTTTGGGGTAAACACCCACTAGTGCAATTGCAGGGTCATAGGGCAGCTCTATTTTTAATTTTTTGATGAAGCTCCATATTGTTTTCCAAAGTGGCTGCACCAGCTTGCATTCCGACCAACAGTGGGAAACAGAATGGGTTTCCCTTTCTCCACATCCTCTCCAACACTTGTTTACTGTCTTGTTGATTTTGGCCATTCTAACTGGTGTAAGGTGGTATCTCAGTGTGGTTGTTTTTTTTTTTTTATTCCCCCAAATATGTTTATTTTATTTTTTCAGTGTTACAAGATTTATTGTTCATGCACCACACCCAGTGCTCCATGCAATACTTGCCCTCCTCAATACCCACCACCAGGCTCGCCCAATCCCCCACCCCTCCTAAACCCTCAGTTTGTTGCTCAGAGTCCACAGTCTCTCATGGTTCATTTCCCCCTCAGATTTCCCCCCATTTAACCCTCCCTTCAGTGTGGTTTTGGTTTGAATCTCCCTGATGGCTAAAGATGATGAACATTTTGTCATGTGTCTGTTAGCCATTTGTATGTCTTCTTTGGAGAAGTGTCTGTTCATGTCTTTTGCCCACTTTTTGATGTGATTATCAGTTTTGTGAGTGTTGAGTTTGATAAATTCTTTATAGATTTTAGATATGAGACCTTTGTCTGTAGTTTCATTGGTGAATATTTTCTCCCATTCTGTGGGTTGCCTGTTTGTTTTGTTGACTGTTTCCTTTGCTGTGCAGAAGCTTTTTATCTTGATGAAGTTCCAAAAATTCATTTTGCTTTTTTACCTTTGCATTTGGAGGCTTGAAAAAAGTTGCTGTCGCTGATGTTGAAGAATCCTGTGTTCTCCTCCAGGATTTTGATGGATTTCTGTCTCACGTTGAGGTCTTTGATCCATTTACAGTTTATCTTCATGTATGGTGTAAGAGAATGGTCAAGTTTCATTCTTCTATACATAGCTGTCCAATTTTCCCAGCACCATTTATTGAAGAGATTGTCTTTTTTCCACTGGATATTTTTTCCTGCTTTGTTGAAGATTAGTTGACCATAGAAGTGAGGTCCATATCTGGGTTCTCTACTCTTTTCCATTGGTATATGTGTCTGTTTATGTGCCAGTACCATGCTATCTTAGGGATCATTCTTGTAATAAAGCTTAAATTCAGGCAATGTGATGCCCCAGCTCTGTTTTTCCTCTTCAACATTTCTTTAGTGATTTGGGGGCTTTTCTGGTTCCAAGCAAATTTTAGCATTGTTTGTTCCAGCATTTTCAAAAATGCTGCTGGTATTTTGATTGGGGTGGCATTGAAGTTAAAGATTGCTCTGGGCAGCATAGACGTTTTAACAATGTTTATTCTTCTGATCCATGAGCATGGAATATTTTTCCATCTTTTTCTTTCAAAAGAAAATTTTTTTCATGAATGTTCTGTAGCTCCTCAAGTATAGATCTTTACATCTTTGGTTAGGCTTATTACAAGGTATCTTATGGTTTTTGGTGCTATTGTAAATGGAATCAATTTTCTAATATCTCTTTCTACAGTTTCATTGTTAGTGTATAAGAAAGCAACTGATTTCTGTGCATTGATTTTGAAGATTTTATTTATATATTTGACAGAAAGAGATCACAAGTAGGCAGAGACGCAAGGCAGGGAGAGAGAGAGAAGCACGCTCCTTGATGAGCAGGGAGCCCAATGTGGTGCTTGATCCCAGGACCCCGAGATCATGACCTGAGCCAAAGGCAGAGGCTTTAACACACTGAGCCACCCAGGTGCCCCTGTGCATTTATTTTGTATCCTGCCACATTACTGATTTGCTGTAGGAGTTCTAGTAATTGGGGGTAGAGTCTTTTGGGTTTTCTACATAATGAATCATGTCATCTGTGAAGAGAGAGAATTTGTCTTCTTCTTTGCCAGTTTGAATACATTTTAGTTTATTTTTTTGTCTGATTGCTGTTGCTAGGACTTCTAGTACTATGTAGAACAAGAGTGGTGAGAGTGGACATCCTTGTCGTGTTCCTGATCTCAAAGGGTAAGCTGTCAGCTTTTCCCATTGAGTATGATATTCACTGTGGGTTTTTCACAGATGGATTTCATGAAGTTGAGGACTGTTCCCTCTAACCCTATACTCTGAAGAATTTTAATCAGAATGGGTGCTGAATTTTGTTAAATGCTTTTTCTGCATCAGTTGAGAGGACCATGTGGTTCTTCTCTCTTCTCTTATTGATTCATTCTATCACATTGATTGATTTGCGAATGTTGAACCACCCTTGCATCCCAAGGATAAATCCCACCTGGTCATGGTGGATAATCTTTTTAATATACTATTGGATCCTATTAGCTAGGATCTAATCTCTAGATACTTAATTAGAGATCTCTAATTAAGATCTCTAATCTTAATTATTTCTCTTGTTGAGAATCTTGGCATCCATATTCATCAGGCATATTGGTCTGAAATTCTCCTTTTTGATGGGGTCTTTGCCTGGTTTGGAGATCAAGGTAATGCTGGCTTCACAGAAAGAGTCTGGAAGTTTTCCATCTGTTTCTATTTTTTTAAAATAGTTTCAAGAGAATAGGTATTATTTCTTCCTTGAATGTTTGGTAGAATCCCCCAGGGAATCTGTCAGGTCTTGGACTCTTGTTTTTTGGGAGGTTTTGGATCACTGCTTCAATCTCCTTACTAGATATTTATCTATTCTGGTTATTAATTTCTTCCTGTTTCAGTCTTGGAAGCTTATAAGTTTCCAGGAATGCATCCATTTCTTCTAGGTTGCTTAACTTATTGGCATATCGTTGTTGATAATAATTTCTGATGACTGTCTCTATTTCCTTGGTGTTAGTAGTAATGTCTCCCCTTTCATTCATAATTTTGTTAATCTGCGTCCTCTCTCTTTTCTTTTGGATTAGTTTGGCCAGCGGTTTATTGATCTTATTAATTATTTCAAAGAACCAGCTTCTAGTTTTGTTGATGTGTCCTACTGTATCTCTAGTTTCTAACTCATTGATTTCTGCTCTAATCTTAATTATTTCACTTCTTGTTTGTGGGGTTGGCTTAATTTGTTGCTGTTCTCCAGTTCTTCAAGGTGTAAAAAGAGTTAATTTATTTGGTATTTTTCAATTTTTTTGAGTGAGGCTTGGATGGCTATATATTTCCTCTTTAAGACCGCTTTTGCTGTGAGATCCCTTAAATTTATCCTCCCTTTTTCCCCCTCGTTTTTCTCCTTTTTGATGTTCAGCTTGGGAACTTTCCATTACCTTGTCTCCTAGATCACAGATACATTCTTTTGCATCAGCTAATCTTTAGTTTATTTCCTCCAGTGTAGTTTTTATTTGTTATTCTTCAACTCTGGTTGGTTCTTTTTAAATATTTTCTATCTCTTTATTGAAAGTTTCACATAGTTCTTTCACTTTTTCCTCCAGCCCAGTGAGCTTCTTTATGATTATTACTTTAAATTCTTTATCACACATTTTGTTTACATCAGTTTTTAGTTTTTTTCTGAAGTTTTATCTTGTTTTGTTTTTGTTGTTATTGTTATTGTTATTGTTGTTATTTGTTGTTATCTATAGTCTTTTGTTGTTATTGTTGTTGTTTTGGCATGTATTCCTTTATCTCCTTATTTTACCTGACTTTCTATGCTTGTTTCTGTGGATTAGACAGAACATCTACTTCTCCTAAACTTAAAGGAATGGTCTTATGTTGTGCTTGATAAGTTTCACTGGCTGGCTGGTTGTGGCTGTCCAGTGGGCACCTTGGAGTGGCAGGGATAGCTGGTATGGGTGGAGATTGGTGTGGTCCCTGGGTTCTAATGCAGTGGGTACCTTGGCACAACAGCTAAGGCTGATGTGGGTGCAGGCTGGGGAGTTCCTGGGTAGAAAGGTAGAAGAATCTGTATTCTGTATTTCAGGGCATAGAGTTGAGTATGTCTTCCTAATATTTTCCTTATAGGTTATGTTTTTTAAATATTTTATCTTTTCACTTTTTGTCCATGCGATTGGCCTTATACTAGATGTGGTGTATTTGTCTTCAATTATTGTGTTTAGGGTTTTGAATCTGTGCATATACTGTAACTTTGCTTCATAAGTCTGTTTCTCTGTTATTTAGTACATTAAATATTCTTAAGTTTTATAGATAGCTACCTTGTGAATTGTGGCCTTGAGCATGAAAAATGTCCTTCTCCGTTATATTTACTTTGTCAGCTACCCCTCCCTTTTTGTTTGTGTATTCTCTTGCTGGGTGTACTTTACCTACTCTTTCACTTTTAGTCTTTTGGAATCACCTTGTTTCAGGCATGTCTCTTGTATACATCACAGAATTGGGTCTCATATACTGCCAAATTGAAAGCCTCTTTCTTTTAATAGATGAGTTAAGTACATTCACATTTATTGATATGACTGACAGTCTTAATCTTAATTCTGGCATATATGTAAGTATGTGTATTTTGTTGTATTAGCTATGTTCATTTCTCTACAAGCTGTATGTTCTTTTTTCTTGTATTGGTAATTCTTATTTTTATTTTTTTTGGTATTTGAGACAGTTTGTATTTTTATTCTTATGGTTACCTTTGTGTTTAAGTCTTTTTAAATGCCACTAATACCCAATTTCCTTTTTAACCTTTACTATCTGGCTTTTCAGTTTTTCCCCAATATCTTTATTGCCTACGTATTTCCTGTACAGTAGTAAGATTTTTTTTTCTATTTTCATCTTTCATTCAATCTATGTATTTGTTTTAACCTTAGATGTAAATGTATATATTGTTAAATGCTGACCACTTATCCTTTTGTGGAAGTTATACCAGTAATAGTGAGTTGAATTAGCACAAGGCTTGGTGTTTATTGTTTATAGCTGCTTTTGTATTATGTAGGCAGAGTCATACAGTTGCAATAGATAACTTTTGGCCCACAGAACATATAGTACTTACTTCTCGGCCCATTACAAAAAATGCCTGCTCTAGATGACTCCTTACAAAGAGTTAAAAGAGAGCTGAAAGTCCTAAATTCTTGTACGTTGAAATTTTTTTCTATAGTCTTGATATTTTAAAGAGAGTTTAGCTGGATTTACATAATTTGTTTAGCTTTTCTCTTACTGATTTTTAAAAAGATGTTCCACTGCGTATATGTACCACATCTTCTTTATCCATTCATCTGTTGAAGGGCATCTTGGATCTTTCCATAGTTTGGAAATTGTGGCCATTGCTGGTATGAACATTGGGGTACATGTGGCCCTTCATAGTAATGCATCTGCTTCTTTGGGATAAATACCCAGTAGTGTGATGGCTGGGTCATAGGGTAGCTCTATTTTCAACTTCTTGAGGAATCTCCACACTGTTTTCCAAAGTTGCTGTACCAGCTTGCAATCCCACCAACAGTGTAAGAGGGTGCCCCTTTCTCCACACCCTCTCCAACATTTGTTGTTTACTGTCCTGCTGATTTTGGCCATTCTAACTGGTGTAAGGTGGTATCTCAGTGTGGTTTTGATTTGGATCTCCCTAATGGCTAAAGACGATGAACATTTTGTCATGTGTCTGTTAGCCATTTGTATGTCTTCTTTGTATCGACATGGAAGGGACTGGAAGAGATTATGCAGAGTGAAATAAGTCAAGCAGAGAGAACCAATTACCTTATGGTCTCACTTACATGCTGAGCATAAAGAAAAACATGGAGGACATTGTGAGAAGGAAGGGAAAGGTGAATGAGGTGAAACCAGAAGGGGATATATATGAACCATGAGAGACTGTGAACTCTGAGCAACAAACTGAGGGTTTAGGAGGGGTGGGGTGGGGGGCTGGGCGAGCCTGGCGGTGAGTATTGAGGAGGGCATGTATTGCATGGAGCACTGGGTGTGCTGCATGAACAATAAATCTTGTAACATTGAAAAAATAAAAGAAACATTTTTTGGGGAAAAAAAGCATATAGAAAAATTTCACTTAAAAAAGAGCAACGCAGAAGAAAAAAAATAAATAAATAAAAATAAAAAGATGTTCCATTATTGGCTTGTTTTGTATGTTGGTTTTGAAGGGAAGGAGAGGGGGAATGGGGGGAAATCAGAGGGGGAGATGAACCGTGAGAGACTGTGGACTCTGATCAGCAAACTGAGGGTTTTGAAGGAGAGGAGGTGGGAGGTTGGGCGAGCCTGGTGGTGGGTATTGAGGAGGGCACGTATTGCATGGAGCACTGGGTGTGGTGCATGAACAATTAATCTTGTAACAGTGAAAAAATAAAATAAACATATTTGGGGGAAGAAAAGAAAGGTGTAGTGTCATTCTAACTCTGCTTCGCCTATGGCCCTTGATGATTTTATATTCTTTAAAATCTAATAGTTTTATTAGAATGTAGTTGAGCTTTCAGTTTTTAGTTTAGTTTTTTTTTTCAAGTTAAATATATGAGCTGAGGTGGAGTGTTTTTGATTCTATTTCAAAAGCATCATTACAATTTGTTAGCAGAAACATGATTTAGCTAATAGGATCTAATAGTACATTCAAAAGATTATTCATCAAGACCATGTGGGATTTATCCCTGGGATGCAAGGGTGGTTCAACATTCCCAAATCAATCAATATGATAGAACAAATCAAAAGAGAAAAGAGAAGAACCACATGGTCCTCTCAATTAATGCAGAAAAAAGCATTTGACAAAATTCAGCATCCATTCCTGATTAAAATTCTTCAAAGTATAGGGATAGAAGGAACATTCCTCAACATCATAAAGTCTATCTATGAGAAGCCCACAGCAAATATCATTCTCAGTGGGCAAAAGCTGACAGCCTTCCCTTTGAGATCAGGATCACGACAAGGATGCCCACTCTTGACACTCTTGTTCAACATAGTACTAGAAGTCTTAGTGACAGCAATCAGACAACAAAAAGAAATACAAGGTATTCAAATTGGCAATGAAGAAGTCAAACTCTCTTTCTTCTCAGATGACATGACACTTTATATGGAGATCCCAAAAGACTCCACCCCCAAACTACTAGAACTCCTACAGCAATTCAATAATGTGGCAGGATACAAAATCAGTGCACAGAAATCAGTGACTTTCCTATACACTAACAATGAAAATATGGAAAGGGAAATTAGAGAATCAATTCCATTTACTGTAGCACCAAGAACCATAAGATACCTGGGAATAAACCTAACCAAAGAGGTAAAGGATCTGTACTGGAGGAACTACAGAACGCTCATGAAAAAAAAAATTGAAGAAGACACAAAAAGATAGAAAAGCATTCCATGTTTCTGGATGGAAGAACAAACATTGTTAAAATTTCTATACTGCCCAGAGCAATCTATACTTTCAATGCCATCCCGATCAAAAGTCCACTGGTCTTCTTCAATGGGTTGGAACAAACAATCCTAAAATTTGTATTGAACTAGAAAAGACCCCGAATTGCTAAGGAAATGTTGAAAAAGAAAAACAAAGCTGGGGGCATCAGATTGCCTGATTTCAAACTTTACTACAAAGCTGTGATCACCAAGACAGCATGGTACTGGCACAAAAACAGACATAGAGACCAGTGGAACAGAAGAGAGAGCTTGGATATGGACCTGCAACTCTATGGTCAAATAATCTTTGATGAAACAGGAAAAAATATCTGGTGGAATAAAGACAGTCTCTTTAATAAAAAAAAAATGGTGCTGGGAAAATTGTATAGCTATATGTAGAAGAATGAACCTTGACCATTCTTTTACACCATACACAAAGATAAACTCAAAATGGATAAAAGACCTCAACGTGAGGCAGGAGTCTATCAAAACCCTAGAGAAGAACATAGGCAGTAACCTCTTCGACATCAGCCACAGCAACTTCTTTCAGGACATGTCTCCAAAGGCAAAGGAAACAAAAGCAATAATGAACTTTTGGGACTTCATCAAGATAAAAAGCTTCTGCACAGCAAAGGAAACAGTCCACAAAACAAACAGGCAACCCACAGAATGGGAGAAGATATTCACAAATGACACTCCAGACAAAGGTCTGATATCTAAAATCTATAAAGAATTTATCAGACTCAACACTCACAAAACCGATAATCACATCAAAAAATGGGCAGAAGACATGAACAGACACTTCTCCAAAGAAGACATACAAATGACTAACAGACACATGACAAAATGTTCATCATCTTTAGCCATCAGGGAGATTCAAATCAAAACCATACTGAGATACCACCTTACACCAGTTAGAATGGCCCAAATCAACAGAACAGTAAACAACGAATGTTGGAGAGGGTGTGGAGAAAGGGGAACCCCCTTACGGTGTTGGTGGGATTGCAAGCTGGTGCAGCCACTTTGGAAAACAGTGTGGAGATTTCTCAAGAAATTAAAAATAGAGCTACCCTATGACCTTGTAATTGTGCTCCTGGGTATTTACCCCAAAGAAGCAGATGCATTACTACGAAGGGCCACATGTTACCCCAATGTTCATAGCAGCAATGGCCACAATCGCCAAACTGTGGAAAGAACCAAGATGCCCTTCAACAGATGAATGGATAAAGAAGATATGGTACATATATACAATGGAATATTATGCTTCCATTAGAAAGGACAAATATCCTAATTTTGTATCAACATGAACGGAAGAGATTATGCTGAGTGAAATAAGTCAAGTAGAGATAGCCAATTATCATATGGTTTCACTTATGTGTAGAGCATATAGAAAAACATGGAAGACATTAGGAGAAGGAAAGGAAAAGTGAATTGGGGGAAATTGGAGGGGGAGATGAAGCATGAGAGACTATGGACTCTGAGCCACAAACTGAGGGTTTTGGAGGGGAGGCAGATGGGGCTTTGGTGAGCCTGGTGGTGGGCATTAAGGAGGCAAGTATTGCGTGGAGCACTGGGTATGCTGCATTAACAATTAATATTGGAACAGTGAAAAAATAAAAATTAAAAAAATGCAGTGAATCAAGAAGAGAAAAGAAAGAAATATGATTATTATATTAGGGAGGGGTTAGATTCAGAAAGAGGTGTAAGTTGGATTTCTAAATACACAGTTTATATCCGGTTTTTTTAAAACTATAAAAATGTATTATATGGCAATATTAATGTTAAATTTAAATGAAAAAAAGAGAACTAAAGCATCAGTCATATCAAAGTAGTCCTATATTGACATTTAATTTTCTTGTGCGTACACATTTTTTGTCTGTATGCCTTTGTTTATGCTTTTAATTCTTCTATCTTTTAAAGCATTTCTTGGAAGACTTGATTTTTTATTTGGAAAGGAACCAATACTTATTTTGTGTCACAGTACTTAAGACCAATTTGTATTTCACTTGTAATCAAGATTCTCCACACATAAGTTCATTTTCCTAAAATAAATTGCATTTAACAGTTTTTTAAAAATCTGTTTTGGACTCTGAGCAACAAACAGGGTTTTGGAGGGGAGGGGGTGGGGGGTTGGGCGAGCCTGGTGGTGGGTATTGAGGAAGGCACGTATTGCATGGAGCACTGGGTGTGGTGCATGAACAATAAATCTTGTAACACTGAAAAAATAAAATAAACATATTTGGGGAATAAAACTAAAAAAAAATCTGTTTTGGATATATCAGAAGTTTAAATTGTTGATGAGTACAACAGAGAATTAGAAGGGGAAATCATTTGACATTGATTTCAAAATTACAGAGAATTTGAGATCAAGAAATGTCAGATGCAACATCTTTTAGCTTTGTTTCTACTTTTCTGCTTTTTTTTAAAAAGTTTCTCAGGGAAATGTTTGCATAATTATTTTTTAGAGTTGCATATTACCTTTAATTTCATGGTTTCCTACAAAATATTTTTCCATTAGAGGCCATTATAAACTACCTCTTGAAGTGCTGTGGGAATATTAACCCTAGTTTGAATACTATTAGAAAGCTTTCAGGCATTAAAGTGCTCCCCCCACACCAATTTTTAAAGGTAATTTGATAAGATTTCCCACTTTCCATCTTCAACCCAATATCACTTTTAAACTCCCAGTCACTAGTAGAAATCCTTTAAGATCTGTTGATGAAGAGGCACAGAGACTTTAGTTTCAAATATCAGTTCCATTTCACTATTTTGTTTTTCTTCTTTAGAGACTCCAATAAACAAATATTCCTTTGTTTCCTGTTTTCTATTTCCATCACTGTCTCTGTGACCCTTTTAATTAATTAATTAATTTACTTATTATTCATTCATGCATTCATTTTTATTCTCTTGGTTGTTTCTTTTTTTAAGAGTTTTATTTATTTGACAGACAGAGAGAGAGAGATCACAAGTAGGGAGAGAGGCAGGCAGAGAGAGAGGGGGAAGCAGGCTACCTGCTGAGCAGGGAACCTGATGCAGGGCTGGATCCCAGGACTCTGAGATCTTGACCTGAGAGGAAGGCAGAGGCTTAACCCACTGAGCCAACCAGGTGCCTCTCTCTTGGTCGTTTTTTTGTTTTTATTATTTTTTTTTATTAACATACAATGTATTATTTGCCCCAGGGTACATGTCTGTGAATTGTCTGGCTTACACATTTTACAGCACTTACCATAGCACATACCCTCCCCAATGTCCACAACCCAGCCACCCTATCCCTACTCTGCCCCCCCCAAGCCACCCTTAGATCCTTTCGAGAGTCTAGGAGTCCCTTATGGTTTGTCTCCCTCCCCATCCCTTCCTGTTTCATTTCTCTCCCCCACCCCCCACAACCCCCCACCTTGCCTCTCAAATTCTTCATATCAGAGAGATTATGTGATAATTGTCTTTCTCTGACTATTTTGCTTAGCATAATAACCTCCAGTTCCATACATGTCGTTGCAAATGGCCAGATTTCATTTCTCTTGGTGGTTGCATAGTATTCCATTGTATATATACCACATCTTGTTATCTCAATTGATTGTTCACAGTCAGTTACAGATCGAACTCTTGGTTGTTTTGATGCCTTTCTTCATTGGCCCATATTACATTTTTATTTATGTGTACTGTCCCTAGGGTATCCTATAATTTTCACTAATTTCTAAGAAATCTTTGTATTTTATTTTGTTCCTAAGGTCATTCAGCTCTCTGTTTCTCCCTTTTATTTGTTCACTATGTGTTCTCTTTTTGAATTTCTGATTTTAAGATGAATATTTGTATTTTTATTTATTTTTTTAAAAAGATTTATTTACTTATTTGAGAGAGAGAGAGGAGGGGGAGGAGCAAGAGGAAAAAAGAGAAGAGAGTCTTAAGCAGATTCTGCATTCAGCAAGAAGCCTGATGCAGGGTTTGATCTCCTAAACCTGAGGTCAAGACATGAGCCAAAACCAAGAGTCAGTCACTCAACCAACGGCACCACCCAGGTACCCCGATGTTTAGATTTTTAAATGCCTGCTGGAGCATATTTATTCAGTTTGAAGTATGGACTTGCAGTTTTCGTTTGTTTCATAGATGTTTTCAAAGGGAAATATTCGCCAGTGATATGTGTGAAATTTTAATTCTTGATGTTTTTTGCTAGCTCTGTGTATGACTTCAATTCAAAGCTATTGTATTTGATTTTTTTTGTTTGTTTTGTTTTGTTTTGTTTGCCTATTTAATGGCGCCCTCTTCTGTCAGCAGAGCAAAGTTTTGGCATTTTTGATTTGTAGGACCCCACTTTTGCCTTATTTTCTTTTTAATTTGACCACCTAATTACCAAAAGAAACTTCTCATGTCCTCTGCGCTCTTTTATCCCTCAGAAGTTGGGCATTCCCGGGAGGGCCCCATCAGTGCTCCTGTGCCATTTACACAAATTCTCACTGGAACCCTTAGTCTATAGTAGCTTCTTGTGCATGGCCCTGCACCATCACCCTCGTCCTTTGCTAACTTCCTTTATTTCTTCCCTTTGGTTTATCTTTGTAAAGCCTCATGGAGAAGGGAAGAGGATAGGAGGAGTGCTGCTATTTTCTATTTTTATTTATAGATAATTTGCACATTTGGTGTTTTCTATCTTCAAGTTATGTGGAAGTCCTGGTTTTGTAGAGTTTTACTTCTCTCTTCTTGTTTCTCTTGTCTTTTGAAGAAGAAATTTTGTGAGACAGGCAGTTATACCACTCCTATTGTCCTTAGTTGCTCACATTGTCAACTTCTTTTTTTTAATTTAAATTCATTAGCTAACATTATTAGTTTCAGATGTAGAATTTAGTAACTTGTTATTTACATGTAACACACAATGCTCATCATATCATGTGCCCTATTTAATGCCCACCACCCAATTACCCCAAACCCCCACCTATGTTCCCTCCAGCAACCCACAATTTGTTTCCTCGCATTAAGAGTCACTCATAGTTTGTCTCCCTCTCTGATTACTCCTCATTCAGTTTTCCCTCACTTCCCCTATGATCCTCTGAACTGTTTCTTATATTCCACCTGTGGGTGAAACCATATGATAATTGTCTTTCTCTGACTTATTTCACTCAGCATAATACCCTCCAGTTCCATCCATGTCGATGTAAATGTTAAGTAGTCATCCTTTCTGATGGCTTAGTAATATACCATTGTATATACATACACCGCATTTTCTTTTTTTTTTTTTACTTTTATTTTATTTTTTCAGTGTTCCAGGATTCATTGTTCATGCACCACGCCCAGTGTTCCATGCAATATGTGCCCTCCTGAATACCCACCACCAGGCTCACCCAACCCCCACAACTCCCTCCCCTCCAAAACCCTCAGTTCATTTATCAGAGTTTGCAGTTTCATGTTTCATCTGTCCCCCTAATTTCTCCCAATTCACCCTTCCTTTCCTCCTCCCAATGTCCTCCATCTTTTTCCTTATGCTCCACATGTAAGTGAAACCATATGATAATTGACTCTCTCTGCTTGACTTATTTCACTTAACATAATCTCTTCCAGTCCTGTCCATGTTGATATAAAAGTCGGGTATTCATCCTTTCTAATGGAGGCATGATATTCCATTGTATATATGGACCATATCTTTATTCATCCGTCTGATGAAAGGCATCTTGGATCTTTGCATACACCACATTTTCTTTATCCATTCATCTGTTGATGGACATCTGGGCTCTTTCCATAGTTTGACTATTGTGGATATTGCTGCTATAAAAATTAGGGTGCTTGTACCCCTTTGGATAATTACATTTGCATCTTTGGGGTAAATACCTAGTAGTGCAATTGCTGGGTGGAAGGGTAGCTTTATTTTTAACTTCTTGAGGAACCTGCCTACCGTTTTCCAGAGTGTCTGTACCACCTTGCATTCCCACCAACAGTGTTTTTGTTTTTGTTTTTGTTGTGTGTATGTGTGTGTGTGTGTGTGTGTGTGTGTGTGTGTGTGTGTGTGTGATGTTATTCACCATAGAGTACATCATTGGTTTTTTGATGTGGTATTCCATGATTCACTGTTTGTGTATAACACCCAGTGCTCCATGCAATATGTGCCCTCCTTAATACTCATTAAGGAGTAATAAGGAGATGGGTTCACCCATCTCCCGAACCCCATCTCTTCTAAAACCCTCAGTTTGTTTTCCAGAGTCCATAGTCTCTCATGGTTCATTTCCCACTCCGTTTTCTCCCCCTTTGTTTTTCCCTTCCTTCTCCTAATGTCCTCCATACTATTCCCTATGTTCCATAAGTAAGTGAAGCCACATGATAATTGACTTTCTCAGTTTGACTTATTTCATTTAGTATAATCCCCTCCAGTCCCATCCATGTTGATGCAAAAGTTAGATATTCATCCTTTCTGATGACTGAGTAATATTCCATTGTGTATATGGACCACATCTTTACCTATTCATCTGTTGAAGGGTATCTTGGTTCTTTCCACAGTTTGGCTATTGTGGACACTGCTGCTATGAACATTAGGGTGCATATGGCCTTTCTTTTCACTACATCTGTATCTTTGGGGTAAATACCCAGTAGTGCAATCCGGTGGGTCATAGGGTAGCTCTATTTTTGACTTTTTGAGGAACCTGCACACTGTTTTCCAAAGTGGCTGGAACCAACAGTGTAAGAGGGTTCTACTTTCTCCACAATTTCTCTAACAATTGTTGCTTCTTGTCTTGTCAATTTTTGCCATTCTAACTGGTGCAAGGTGGTATCTCAATGTAGTTTTAATTTGAATTTCCCTGATGGCCAATGATGAACATTTTTTCATGTGTCTGCTAGCCATTTGTATGTCTTCATTGGAGAAGTGTCTGTTCATGTCTTCTGCCCATTTTTTGACTTGATTATCTGGCAACCCACAGAATTGGAGTAGATATTTGCAAATGACACTTCAGACAAAGGGCTGATATCCAAGATCTACAAAGAACTTTTCAAACCCACCAACAGTGTTAAGATTCTCCTTTCTCTGCATCTGTGCCAACATTTGTTGTTTCCTGACTTGTTAATTTTAGCCATTCTGACTGGTGTGAGGTGGTATGTCATTGTGGTTTTGATTTGTATTTCCCTGATTCCAAATGATGTGGAGCATTTTTTTTCATGTGTCTGTTGGCCATTTGTAGGTCTTCTTTGGAGAAATGTCTGTTCATGTCTTCTGCCCATTTCTTGACTGCGTTTTTTGTTTTTTTAGGTGTTGAATTTGATAAGTTCTTTACAGATCTTGGACAGTAGTCCTTTATCTGATAAGACATTTGCAGTTATCTTCTTCCATTCTGTTGTCTTTTAGTTTTGTTGACTGTTTCCTTTGTTGTGCAAAAGATATTTATCTTGATGAAGTCTCGGTAGATAATTTTTGCTTTTGTTTCCCTTGTCTTTGGAGATGTGTCTAGCAAGAAGTTACTGCAGCTGAGGTTGAAGGGGTTGTTGCCTGTGCTTTTTCTCTAGGATTTTGGTGGATTCCTGTCTCACATTGAGGTCTTTCATCTGTTTTGAATTTATCATTGTGTATGCTACAAGAAAATGGTCCAGTTTCATTCTTCATCATGTGGCTGTCCAATTTTCCCAACATCATTTGTTGAAGAGACTGTCTTTTCTCCATTGGATATTCTTTACTGCTTTGTTGAAGTTTAGTTGACTATATATCATATATCCAACTTCTAAAAGGAAACTATTGTATGTAAATCAATGAATACCATGCTGTGGCAACTGCAGGTCAGGTGTACAGTGATTTTACATAGTGTTCCTACCACAGCAGGCTACATGGGTGGGTGGAGTGTGTTTTGGGGGAATGGCTAGGAGGATGAAGTGTCAGTATTTTGACTCCTGGCCCTGTCCTTGTTACTTTGCTATTTGATGTACCTATGAATGAGGAGATGGGTCCTTGGCAGTTGAAAGGACTTCAGTCTTACATGTACTAAGCTCTGATGACCAGGGAGGCACTTATCTTTGTGTTTCATAGGCTTCATGCCCTTGTCTCTGCCCCACCTTGAGCTCACACACCCAACCTGCCTGTAGAACTGAGCTCCACCTTCTCATCTCTTGGAGTTGAGGTTGTGGCAGCCTTAGCACCTCCAGTTTTGGCTTGCCCTTACTCCCGCTTACTTCCACAGCCAAGTACTCTGAAGTGGCCCTGTTTCTGGGTCTTAGATGAATCCCAGACTCTGCACTGTGCAGTTCCTCCATCTGTCAAGGACATCTGAAGCATCTCTTTTGTGAAGACTTCCCAAAGTTTATATTCCAAGATGGCAAGTGATCCCTCCTCTCTGATCCTGTTTCCAGGCACATAGCAGAGCTTGCAGCTCTGACTTTCTAATGTCTTTCTAAAAGGCCACCCTGCCTGGAGGGCAGGGCCTCTGTCTCACCTGCCTGTTCCCTAGAAGTGGGCCCTGAGTTTGGTCATCCTGGGGCTCAATGGGAGGATATTGAAAGAATGACCATGGGAACTTGTACAGTGCCCTTGCCAGGTGGTATCACTGACTGTGGCTCTAGGAGGAATAGTATCTCCACAGAGACTCAGAGTCTGAGGCAAATTATCAGCAGTTCAAAAACAGAAGAAGTAAAACCAGTAAATCAGCAAAATAGTAATCAATACAAGTTTATTGTGAATATGGGCAGCAGCCAGTCATGAGGTAGAGGCTTTCTCTTCTCTGGTCATCCAATGTGGTCACCCTCCATTCTAGGGCCCCTCCTGGGGGCATCTGCCTCTCCTGTGCTGGTTGAGTACATTTGAAGTACTGGACATTGGGGGTGGTGTGATCTTGGGCTCATGTTTTCCTTAGGACATAAATTCTTGTCTATGCTGTAATTTTTTTTAAAATTTATTTATTTATTTTCAGTGTTATAAGATTTATTGTTCCTGCACCACACCCAGTGCTCCATGCAATACGTGCCCTCCTCAATACCCACCACCAGGCTTGCCCAACACCCACCCCCCTCTCCTCCAAAACCCTCAGTTTGTTTCTCATAGTCCACAGTCTCTCATGGTTCACCTCCCCCTCTGGTTTCCCCCCATACACTCCTCCCTTCCTTCTCACAATGCCCTCCATGTTTTTCTTTATGCTCAGCATGTAAGTGAGACCATAAGGTAATTGGTTCTCTCTGCTTGACTTATTTCACTCTGTATAATCTCTTCCAGTCCCATCCATCAAAAGATGGGCAGAAGACATGAACAGACACTTCTCCAAAGAAGACATACAAATGGCTAACAGACACATGAAAAAATATTCATCATCTTTAGCCATCAGGGAGATTCAAGTCAAAACCGCATGAGATACCACCTTACACCAGTTAGAATGGCCCAAATCAACAGGACAGTAAACAGCACATGTTGGAGAGGGTGTGGAGAAAGGGACACCCTCCTACACTGTTGGTGGGATTGCAAGCTGGTGCAGCCACTTTGGAAAACAGTGTGGAGATTCCTCAATAAATTAAAAATAGAGCTACCCTTTGACCCTGCCATAGCACTACTGGGTATTTACCCCAAAGTAGCAGATGCATTACTAAGAGGGGCCACATGTACCCCAATGTTCATAGCAGCAATGACCACAATTGCCAAACTGTGGAAAGAACCAAAATGCCCTTCAACAGATGAATGGATAAAGAAGATATGGTACATACACACAATGGAATATTATGCCTCCATTAGAAAGGACGAATATCCAACTTTTGTATGCTGTAATCTTCTTATAAGGAGAAGAAGAGACAAACTATACATATTTGCCCATCGCCACTCATATAACTTCTACCTCCTTTAAGAAACAAGAATAAAGGATGCTGGGATAAAATAGTAAGGTGTTAGGAAGTACTGATAATGTCCTTAGAAAAAGTTATTTAAATTAAATAAACTTATGAAGAAGCAGCAGTGTCTCAGAGACAAAGTTATCATTGTACTTGTTGAGTAGACTCAGTTGGCAATAAATGGCAGAAATTCTTGAGAAATCTAATGAATGGTTGCTAAATCCAAGTACAATTGGATCAAGAAGTCGAAGGATATTGTCAGAACTGTGATGCTTGTCCTTCGCCCAATATCTGGTATTTGCTCAGATTTATTTCCAAGCTGGCTCCTCCCAGGATGATGTGGAGAAGCCTAGCCCACAGTCGAGAATCTCAGAAAGAGAGATTCTCTCCCAGTATCTTATCCACCTTCCAGGGGCTCTGATGCTCCATCCATCAGGAAGGAGCCAACAATGGTGGGAGGAAGTAGGCATACAGTTTATAGGGAATGAGGAGGGCTGACTTTCAAAGGGAGGAACTGATGTTTTTTGGAAAATGAGTGTGTATGCGTGTGTTTGTCAGCTTGACCTGTCAAAAATGCTCAACCTAAAAACATTCTGATATGATGCCTCAATGCCTGCTCAGAGGGTCCACCACACTGCCCTGTTGAGGCCTTTCCCACACACAGTATGCTGGCTTTTCCCACAGTCAGGACTCCCTTCCCCCAGATTAAGGTCCTTCCTCAGTCACCAAATTCATAGTCTATTTTATTGGTGAGTTTTTACACCAGTTATTGTTTGTGTAAGGTCTGATTCCACAGAGATGGATAGTAAATGTTGGGATTGTGCCCATGTGCTTGTGGAGCCCAGACATAGTACGTGCTTAGGAGTATTTGAGGAGTGAATGATTTACTTTAAGACTGACAGTTTCTTCTGTTTATAGATTTTTCTTGGATTTTTTTTTTGTAAACTAAGAACTAGATTTCTTAAAATTCGGGAGTTTATACTTCAATTTGGGGGAAAAACATTAAGAAAGCAAATATAACTAGTTAATTTATAATTATGGCCTCAATAAGTTCCATTTAAATGTAATGTTGATTTGTTGAATAAATCAAGTCATAGACACATTTTAATGTTCCTAAAGTTATGAAATCGTCTAAGCTTCATAAAAAGAAATCGTTTCATCTATTTTAATTTTTCTTGAAAGTCCCTATTTGTCAAAAAAATAGTAAAACAGTTTTTCTTTCATGATTTCAAAGCTTGCCAATATTATATAGCTGGAAGAATTCAAAAAGGTTCTCATGCTTTCTATAGTTGTGCAGTCTGTGTCACCAGGAGTCCATTGGGTCTCACAGATCATTGAATTTCCATTGCAGGAAACCTTAGAGATTATTTAATTGAATCCTCTCATTTTTATGAATAAAATTCAAATATCAAACATATCAAATAGCACTCCCTAGGACCCTTCTAAGCAAAGTGACTGCAGCTACAGACGGCTCCCTGTCTTTCCTATATCCCTCAGTCATTGGGAAGAATTCATTGTAAATCTTGTGGCCCCAGCCCCATGAGGCTGCCAGTGCCACCCCCTGGTAGGCAGGTCTGAGTTGACTAAACAGCCACATTCTGCTACTGCACTGGGTTTTATATCCAGGATTCGTGTGATCATTTGGGAGAGACCTGCACCACCACCTGCAGCTTCTCTTAGGGGACTGTTTACAGAACACAACTTTCCTGGTCCTGAAGCCAAGTCAACTTTAGCAAAGTCCCAGTCCCCTATGGGCAGGAGAAACGTCCTGGTGTTCTATTCTGCTCTCCCCACAAACTCTGAAATGCTGTCTAGTCTGGCAGTTGTGGCATTCATCTTGGGCTGAAGGCACTGTTTTTTCCAACCCCCTGCCTTCTGTGGGCATTCTTCATTCATTCTTGGCCAAATGCTGGCCTTGTATTCTTCTGTACAAACAGGGTGCGGAGGCAGTAGGCTTTCTTTGCAGCATTAAGGGGGGCCAGACTGGATCCCCCTTAACCTTCTTCTCCCTCTGATGGTGTAGCCAGGAGAGGAATTTTTTTTTTTTTTTTTTTAAGGAATCTGCCATTACTCTAGGATGTAAAGTTTGGAGCTAAGTTCCAGTGAACCTGCAAAAGGACCTAATCTTGAAAGGTCCAAACTCTACAAGACAGTCGTTATTAGTTTTTTGTTGTTAGCAAGATATAGTGTGTCATAGATTTAATCCATTGTACTCAAGTTTCTCTACCAAAGAAGCAATAGGATTTTTAAAATATAAGTACTTAGTCTTTTTAAAAAAAATATTTTATTTATTTATTTGACAGAGAGGAGAGAGATCTCTAGTAGGCAGAGAGAGAGGGGGAAGCAGGCTCCCCACTGAGCAGAAAGCCTGATGTGGGGCTCAATCCCAGGACCCTGAGATCATGACCTGAGCTGAAGACAGAGCCTTTAATCTACTAAGCCACCCAGGCACCCCTATAAGTACTTAGTCTTATATTGATTTCCTTCCCTCTGTAATAATTTCTATATATTATCAACCATGAATTTGCAAATGCAATTAAGTGTAACTAAAATTTAGTATTAGACATTGTTGACAGTTAAGTAACATAGATTGTGAATTTATGCTCTAAATATGATTTTCTCTTACATCTTTTTAAATTATAAGATACGTATTCTTGTGTGGACAGGGAACTATTTTAACATTATTTTAAGATTATTGTCATTAAAATATTAGACTTCAAAATAAGAAATGCAACTTTTAAAACCTCCTGAGATGATTACTAATATTGGATATTCAGGTTTACTTGTTCATTTCCTGTTTTATTATTTATTTACATGCAGTTGTGCATGTTGTTCGCACAGTGACATGCATGAGGCATGTTGAAATCCCAGGCAAACAAAACGAAATTTTCCTGATTACCTTATCTACCCTCTGCATTTGATTGTCTCTGAGAGGCATCTTTGGTAGGGTCTTATATTCCAGATATAGAACAAAAAATATGATTGTGGAAACATTTTCCTTAAGTTTTTAAAGCAGTAGTTTCTTTGAAAAAAAATTCTAATTTAAGAATTTTAACTTTAACAAAAAGAGTACTATTCACACTAATTAAAGTTATAAAATTTAGATAAAAAGAAAATACCTATGCATCACGCACCATTGAGAATCATCAATATTTTATTGTATAGCCCTTTTATTCTCTATATGTATGTTTATTTATTAAAACAAAATTAGAATCATTTTTTAATTAGAATCATTTATGCATATACATAAATTTATAATTAAAAATATAATTAAAAATTTTTCCACATCACACACATATTCTCTAATAACCTGCTTCTAAATTTTTTTCACGTAAATCTATTGCCATATTATCTAAAATATCATATGGTTGTGCCATCCTCAGCTGGCATTTTGGATATTTTCTACTTTTTTCCCACCTGAAACAGCTCTGTAAATAGCATTTTCTGCAACTGAGCGACTCTTTCTGACTTCTCTTGCTGTGTAGGGTCTCAGCAAGAAAGAGATTATGTACTTGAAGGCCAAATGTTTGGGGAAAGAATGGGTGTGTTGAAGTTCTGCACCAGATAAGAACAGAAGTCATGACAGCATGGCCCAAAGGTGCAAGAGGAAAGCTTGGATTTGTAGCTCTAGAGAGGGCTGCCCAGCCCTGGTTTGTAGCAGGATGCTGCCTAATAGTCTGCAGCCTGGCCAGGAAGGAGCCACAAGATTAAATAAACCCTGTTCTTCCCAACTGTTGAGTTCTGCCAGTGTGTTCCATTGGCCAGACCCTCATAAGACCAGAAGATAGGAGAGCTTGACTGAGGTAGGCCAAGAAGCACAGCTTCCAGGTGCACAGAGCCAAGGAGAAGGCTGAGAGTGGGCTGGGGGCAAATGGGGGCTGTTCCAGTTTAGTCCTGCTCTTGTGACTGTTAAGATCTATTTTTTATCCTAGTCCAGGAGAAAACCACCTGTACCCAAGACAAGAGTTGCATCTTATCCCATCAGCTACTTGCAGTATCAACTGATGTTGATTCAGTTATACCTGAAACTTGAAGTGTTAACTACTCTAGTGCTTGCTCTTCATATATGGCAATAAAGAATAAAGGGCAGGGGTGGGGGAAGAAGCAGTGAAATACCATAACACTTATCTGCTTCAGTCCCAGCTTCTATAGCTGGCATGAAGTCTGGATAGTTAACCAATTTCCTTCTTTAACACCATCTTTGCCTTACCCTGCCACCACCTCAGCTACATGGGTTTTATTCACTGTTGGAGGTGACCCAAACCTTCTTTCCCATAGGATCTGAGTCCTTGGCGGTCATGTCTTCACTGGAGTGCACAGGTGTCCATGGATTGGGACCGACAGAATGCAAGGAAACACCTACGTGAATGCCCCACTTCTGGATAGTTCTCCTTACCCCTATGCAGGAACAGCAGCCCAGATGCCTCTGATAATTGGGATTGGTCCTCCTGGATAGCAGAGGGACTCCTCTTGTCTGCTTACTGGTTACAAGTGTATAAGGATCCCAAAAGGCCACAAGATGCTCTCAGTTTCCAACATAACAGCACTTTCATTGTGCTCTCTGTTAGCTGCATTTCCTGAGCACAAATCAGGAAGCAAAAATTCATTAACTGGGTTACTGGGTATTATAGCAAGAAAGACCCCTCCTGTCTCTACCCTTTGGTTCTCGCACTCATGCTTTCTAGTAGATATGCAGGAGATAGTGACATACATATATTGTTCATTTGTTTAAAACATATACTGCATAATGTAGGACACCCCAACTTTGCAGAGTTTTGGGTTGCAGCAGCAGATAGTGCAGCTGAACATTCAGTGGGCCACCATTCAATCAAGTCCAGTATTTCTGGGTAGTAGCCCACATGTTAAGACCAGAGAATCCTGTTATGATGTACTTCCTTCATTGTACTAGGAATTCCTGTCAAAGGACTTGGGGAGGAAACCAAGGATTAGAAAGCAAAATCTAACTCAATAAATTATGGGGCTGGTTGAAGCCTTGCAAGATGAGAAAGTAAAATTTTATCTGTAACATGTATTTCTTTTCAACCTAATCATAGGAGCCCTTTAAACAACCTGGATTTATTCTCTTATAGTTGTGGAGACCAGAAGTTTGAACTCAGTGTTGGCAGGAAGTTTCAGAGAATGTCTAAACTCAGGGTGTTACTTCTGAGACTTCACAGCAAAATCATAATTTTTATGTTTTAACTTATTAATCTGGTTGATTACATTGGTTGACTTTCACATTTTTTTAAAAAGGTTTTATTTATTTATTTGGCAGAGAGAGAGAGATCACAAGTAGGCAGAGAGGCAGGCAGAGAGAGAGGGGGAAGCAGGCTCCCCACTGAGCAGAGAGCCCAATATAGGGCTCGATTCCAGGACCCTGAGATCATCACCTGAGCCAAAAGCAGAGGGGTTAACCCACTGAGCTACCCACGTACCCCGATGTTCCCTTGTATGTAATACATGGAATTGTCTGGATGCTCTCAGTATTTTTTTTTTTTTTGTCTTTAGTTTCAGAAGTTTACGGTGTGTCTTAATGTGGATCTCTTTAGATTCATCCTATTACCATGTTCCTGGGGTTTGCTCAGGTTTTTGAATCTACAGATTTGTGTCTTTTGTGTACAGGCTTGTGTCTTTGCTAAATTTGGGGAAATTTCAGCTTTTATTTCAGAAAGTACTTTCTCAACACTATCCTCATTCTCACCTTGGAATCCAATGACATAGATATTAGATTTTTTTTCTTAATAATCCCACAGGCCAGAGTCTCTATTCACCTTTATTTCCAATTTGTTTTCTCTCTGTTGTTCAGATTTGGTGAATTCTATTGACCTGTTTTCAAATTCATTCCTTGAGCCCATACTAAGAATTTTTTAAAAAGATTTATGTTACTGTATTTTTTAATTCTGTAATTTCCTTTAAGAAAAATAAGCTCTATTTCTCCTCTCTGATTTTACATTTTTAAAAAAATTTTAAGGAGAATTTGTAATTAATTATTGGGACATTTTTATGATGATTGCTTTAAAATCCTGTTTAGATAATCCAACATTTGATTTATCTCAGTGTCAATGTCAATTTGATTGTCCTTTATCATTCAAACTGTTTTGTCATCATTGTATTGTTTTTTTTGTTTGTTTGTTTGTTTTTTGATTTCTGACATAACACATGACTTTTGGTTGTATCCTGAATATTTTACCCATTATTTTAAGGAACTGTCATACTGAAATCTTTTATTTCAGCAGGAAGTCATCCTGTTTTAAGTTTAGCCCTCAGGTTCTGACCTGTGGTCTATGGTTTTAATGACAACTTAATATTCAAAGAGCTGGTAGAAGGGATTTCCCCAGGTTGGGCTGCATGGGTTTTTCTATGTTGGAAAAGAGGAGTCACAGTCTTGCAGGAATGAAGAGGCCTCCTAATGGGTGTTTGTTATAGTAGGATCCCCTTTCCCATGGGAGCCTCAGAACACTTTTTGGACAATGCACTGTGATAGGATACCTCCACCAGTGTCCTACAGCTTCCCTAGGTATTTCTTGGCAAAGAAGGGGGTTTCAGGCCTGGTATCCAAAAGATCCCAGGTTTGTGTCATAGTGGTATCTCTCTGTAGAATCTGTGTGCCTACCAGGTATTTCTCAGCAGGGGAGGGATAACTTTCCTGGTTACCTTTGTTGGCATGACTTCTATTGATATTCCTTGTTGAGGAGCCATAATCATCTGGTATTGTCAAGAGGGATCCCATTCCACCCAGGGGAGGAACAAGCCCATGTGTCCACCTTATCTTTCTATGTTGAGGGGTCAGAAAATGTTGGTTGGAGATGGATGATGTCCTGTTGCTGATCATTCTTCCTATCCTGAGGTACCAAACCAGTTTGCTTTCCTATTACCACCTTTAAGAGTTCTCCTTTAGTTGTCTTTTGATTTATTTCCAGGGTTTATAGTTGTGCTTAGCAGAGATGGGCAGGTAGAAGGGGGTCTATACCATTCTGTTCAGACTGGAAGTCTCCTGAAATTTCTCATTCATTTATTTTTAATCTCTGTCATTTTTTTTTAGTTGGTTTCCAGTAAAGAACATACATTTGGATCTAATTTTAAACTACTCACTGTTATGTCTTAATTTGATATATTGTTATATTTCCTTGGTATTTTCTTTTCCCATCTACTGATGAACATATTGTTAAAATGCTTTTGTATCTATTTTCCCATGTTTTGAAGCTATAGATTCTCTTATTTATTCTCTTAATTATTAGCTTAAACATTAAAAAAATAGCTCAACCTATCTTTATAATCATAAGAATAAAACAAGAATTGGCTGTTTTAGGGAGTTGGGAGACTTTAAGTAGATTTATTGACTTCTCAGGTGATAGGTTGAGGTTTGAGAATTTTGCCTTGTGATATTGAAAAGTTAGCCTTCAGGTGCTTCTTGGATCTTTTGGGAAAAATGTTTGAGCAGCAGATGTCTTTCTGTACTGCTGCAAATGCCATTTATTTTCTTAGAATGTTTGCCAAGAACAATAACATTGGTATTTTCACAACAATGTGTTGTTCTCATTGCACTTGAAATAAAATCCAAAGCCTCAACCATAACTTATTAACCATGAATGATCTGGTTGCAGCTACCACTCATACATTATTTTCCATATGTTCACTTGTTCACTGAATCCAGACCCAAAGTCCTTCTTACTAGGTGAATGTGTATTTGTACTAGTCAATTCTACCTGAGTGCTCCTCCTAAGCATGCTGCTGGCTGCCTAACAGAGCCTGGTACATAATAAGCACTCAATAAACATTTGTCAAACAAATAAAGCAATGAATGGAACTGAGCAATGTAGAATATTGCTTTATGAGGATTTTACATTTATAAAATACTTATGTTTATAAATGGAACTGTGTATCCAGAGATATAATAGTCATTCACAATAATTGTCACAGGTGCTGTGTGGAGAGTTGTTCTTGGATGGATTCATCTAAGAAGGCTTCTTGTGAGAATATTTTTATCAGAGTCTTAAACAGAGAAGAAATAAAAAAATCACAGTCTTTAGGCAGTATTAGGAAGCTTTGGTGATTTCTTGGTTCCTAAGCAATGAGTTATCCTTTTAGGCATGTTCACACTTTGTGTCCATTTCTGTATTTGGGTGTCCAGGGTGTTTGGAAAGTCTTCCTGTCCATCTAGATTTATTTGTTTCTTTATAAGTGGGACATTTTTAGCTATGCCAAGAGTCTGTCATTGAAAATAACAATAGTGCTAATAATAAGAGGGATAAAGGCTCTAATTTGTAGGTTTCATGTAATAATTTCATGTTAATAGTTAATAATTCATGCCAAATTCTGAACCAAACTTCGTTGCAACATTCCATGCTCTCCTTGGCTATCCATCATTTCCTTGTATATAAGTTACTTTTTAGCATAAGTTACCTTTAATCATAAACCCTGAGGTTTATAACATAAAAGTCATATGTTTCTTATATTCTCAACTATTTTAAGAAATGTTAAAGTCAAATGAGAAATAACATAATGTGAATGAGTAAAAGAGAGTTCATTCACTGGAAAAACTAGTTTTGAGTAGTTCTGTCAGAGAGTACAACTGCCAACACTTGAGGAGTAGAGATTGACCATTAATATATTCAGATTGGGAGTGCCTGGGTGGCTCAGTGGGTTAAAGCCTCTGCCTTTGGCTCAGGTCATGATCTCAGGGTCCTGGGATCGAGTCCGGCCTTGGGCTCTCTGCCCAGTGGGGAGCCTGCTTCCTCCTTTCTCTCTGCTTGCCTCTCTGCCCACTTGTAATCTCTCTCTCTGTCAAATAAATAAATAAAATCTTTAAAAATATATATATTCAGTTTGAAAGTTAAAAAATACCAATGACTTTGGGGAAAAATAACAAATATAGAAACTACTCCCTTAAAAATAAAACTAAGCAAATGGAAACACAAGAAAACACAGCACTATCACTACCAAAAACACTTAATAAAAAATTTTAATTTAATGTTATTGTTTTAGTATTTTTCAATAAGTATGCAAGTCTCTTCTAATATATCTCTTCCATGGAATATGAAAATAGAATTAGTTTTTAAATTGTAGATGCCTTTAATGGGTCTCTGATTCAGTGTGAGGGAACAACATAAGAAGTTTATTTTTAGAGAATGAGAGTGGTTGTCTAGCTTTTCTACTAGGCTCATGTAGTCATTTACATGAGGGTCATTTACAAACAAGGTTGTTGGTGAATGCATTGCAAAGATACATGCATAATTCTGGGGGGGAATGGATACACAGCTATTTTCATTTTTGGATGTTTGCAGTAAAAAGGACTTATAATGAGCTCTTATTAATTTCAATAATCTGTTTCTAACCTACTTGTGACATTCTGTAAAAATAGTGCTGTAATTTAAGTTCAGTTAAAAAAATTTCAATTATAATGTATTCCAAATATTTGTGAAAATAGCTGAATGGTATCAGCTACTAAAATATCAGAACTTTCAATATATTTTAGGGGTTTTAAAAATTAGGGTGTGTGTGTGTGTGTTTGATCAGGTCAGATTTTGATGGAGATGATTTTAAAATAAGATGAGATCATGAAAAAGAAAAAAAAAAAAAAACCAGCAGGGAAAGGGAGATCAGAAGACATCTGATAAAAGGACCCCAAAGAGCAGATGACTTTCTATTTGACCTCTTGAATAGTGACATACTTGTGCTTCCACCTTGGTACAACTGATGGTCATGGGACTTTTAAGTATTTCCTTTCAAATTCTGACAGAATTCAGGTTGACTCACATCCTTCTCTCTTCATCCTGAGTTGCTGTGCGACTCAGGCTGACCTCTGTTACCCTGCAGAGGGCTCTAGAATGGACACAAGGTCTAGCTATGCCCCTGCTCAGATCCCTTGGTGGTGATTATGGATGCACAGATCAATTGCAGAGGATTTGGCAGAGAAGAAATAGCACATTTAATCTATTTTTAAATCTAGAAGTTAGCTGAAGGAAGAGTATTTTAACTGAGTTATATAATAAGAAAGAATATTGAATTGTTCTTTGGGGGTATAGACCTAATAAAGTTTATTCCTCTCTCCAATTGCAATTGAAACTGTGCACAAAATACAAAATCCAAGTACCCATGGACTGAAAAATAAACAAAACCAAGTGGATTGTGCAAGGGAGTTGATACTTGAAGAAGTAACCCTCTTGGGGTGATTTTTTTCTTTCTCCTAGATTTCCTTCCAGGACAGGCAAGCCTTAGTCATAGCATGGCATGGTGGCATAAATGCCTAGCACTCCCATAGTATCCTCATCTTTCCACCCAAAGAAGCCAGGGAAAGTAGCACCTGTGGGCTGGAGAATGAAGGAATCTCCGAGAAGAGGGCCAGGGAATTCCACACCCCCAATTCTGTGCATGAACGTGTATAATTCTGAACAATGCATGTGTGGTACAGACCAGACTAGTGAAGGCCTAAAGAACTATTTGAGATTAGAACCATTCATACAAGTCTCTAACTCCTGTATGCTGTACAGGTACAAATCAACATAGCAAGGTTTAAAGAACTCAACAGGAACTTGAACCCTCTGCACAAGTTTCTAAGTGCTGAACTCAGCCAGTATATGTGAGACAGACTGAAACTATCATGGAAAATATGAATTTGAACCACTATGCATGGAAGGTGAGAAATAAATTGTGGTCTGAATTTAACTTCTAGCTGAAAAAGAAAAAAGAATAATCTCCAGAAAATTATAACAGGACTTAGAGTCTAAGTATCTTAACATTGACAATATCTAGAGATAATGCCAAAGGACTCAACATACAAAGAATGAGGACTATATAATTAATTCTAAGAGGAAAAAAGCAATAAAGAATTCTTAATCCCAACATGATCCAGATGTTGAAATGACCAAAGAATTTAAGCCATCTATTATAACATGCTCAATGAGGTAAAGAAAAATAAATTTAAATGAATGAAAAGATAGGAATCTTTAGGAGAGAAACAGAAATTACAAAATAGAAGCAAATGCAAAGGTCAGAACTTAAAAAATATAACACTTCCATTAATCTTGTAACACTGAAAAACTAAAAGTATTTGGCGAAAAAAAAAAAAGAAAAAAACTTTATGGGTTCAATGGCAATGAATATTACAAAGGAAAAGGTCAGTGAATTGAAATAGAACAATATATGTCATCCAGTCTGAAAGGCTTGGTAAAGTGTCACATATTTATTTCATTTGCCATTTTATAAAGGAGTTCTTATTAGATAGTTCTATTTTGACTTTCTTTTTTCAATTAAGAAATCAGTTATTGGGGGAGGGGTACAAGATGGCAGAGGAGTAGGGGACCCTATTTCAACCAGCCCCCTGAATTGAGCTGGATATCTGCCAAACTACTCTGAACACCCATGAAATCAGCCAGAGATGTAAGAAGATATATCAGGACATATACCAACAGAATGTCTCCAGTGGCTGGTTTTGAGGTGTGGAGAGGGGAGCCATGATTCTGTGGGCAGATATCAGAAGATAAATGGAAGGGAGAGGGAGTCGCCATAA
The DNA here is from genome assembly GCA_028646535.1 of Procyon lotor. NCBI lineage: Eukaryota > Metazoa > Chordata > Mammalia > Carnivora > Procyonidae > Procyon > Procyon lotor. The sequence continues at coordinate 20,582,942 of CM053609.1, read as the reverse complement.
GCGCTCGCACTGGGAAGGTGAAATAACACAGGAGTGCAAAACTGCCCTATGCTGGAGTCCAGGCACAGACTCACAGACTGGTAGCCAGAGGGAAAGGACTTTAGAGTAGCCCCCTAGGCTGAAACCTAGAGCTATGGGGGCATGTGTATGAACTGAGGGCAGCTGGTGGTTTTAGAAGCACAAAGGACAGAGACGTGCCTGGACCTGGAAGCAAGGGCTGGGAGTGCTGTGGTGGGGCGCACAACCCAGATCACTGTGTTTTTTAGCACCACAGACAAAAACAAAGTCAGTGTGAGCTGGAGAGCTTTCTGGAGAACAGTCTTCAATCTCTCTGTTAGGACACAGTCACTTCTGCTCAAACTCTTGGAAGGGACATAGAAACCTGCCAGGGAAAGCTGCCAGATAAAAAGTGGTTTTCACTGAGCTCATCCCCCACCACAGAGAGCAAGGCAATTCTGTACAAACAGGATTGCCTGAGTAACAGTGCTTCAGGTCCCTCCCCACAGAGGACAGGCTGAAAGAATAAGAGGCCAAGAACCCTAAAATTCCTATAAAAAAGGTGCATCTTGCTTGGATTGTGGTCAATAGTTTGGGCTTTGTACATTTCTTCAACCACCTCTCACCAGAATGACTAGGAGAAGGAACCCCCAACAGAGGAAAAATCAGAGACTGTGACCTCTGCCACAGAAATATTGAGTATGGACATAAGCAAGATGTCAGAAATAGAATTCAGGGTAACAGTTACCCATAAAATGGCTAGGTTGGAGAAAACCATTAGTGGCAATAGAATCTCTAATGGAAGAAATGAAAGCTGATCTGGCAGAACTTAAAAATGCTATCAGTGAGATAACATAATATACATATAATAATACATTATATGTTAATAAAAAATAAATTAAAAAAATGCTATCAGTGAGATCCAATCTAATCTAAATACTCTAAAAGCTAGGGTAAATGAGGCAGAAGACTGAATTAGTGCTCTAGAAGACAAACTGATAGAAAAGAAGGATCAAGAGGAGGCCTGGAACAAAAAACAGAGAAGTCATGAAAACAGAATTAGAGAAGTAAATGATGCCATGAAATGTTCCAGTGTCAGAATTATTGAGATCCCTGAGGGAGTGGAGAGAGAGAGGACTAGAAGATATAGTTGAACAAATCCTAGATGAGAATTTCCCTAGTCTGGGCAATGGAACAAGTGTTCATGTCCTAGAAGCAGAGATGACACCCCCCAAGATCAATGAGGATAGAGAGACCTCCAGACATGTAATTATGAAATTCCTGAATTGTAAATTCAGAGAAAATGTCTTAAGGGCAGTTAGAGGGAAGAGATTCCTTACATACAGAGGGAGGAACATCAGAATAATGTCAGACCTATTCACAGAAACCTTGCAAACCAGAAAGGGCTGGCAAGACATAGGGCACTAAATGAGAATAACATGCAGTCAAGAATACTTTATATGGTAAGGTTGACATTCAGAATGGATGGAAAGATAAAGAGCTTCCAAGACCAGCAAAGAATAAAAGATTATGTGACCACCAATCTGGCGCTACAAGAAATATTAAGGGGGGGTTCTGTAAAAGAAGAAAGACCCCAAGAGTGATATAGAATAGAGATGCATGGAGATAATCTATAGACAAAGTCCTCAAGGGTAACATGATAAAAATGAAAACATATCTTTCAATAATCCCTCTCAATGTGAATGACCTAAATGCTCTGATAAAATGGCAAAGTGTTGCAGACAGATAAAATGACAGGACCCATCCATAAGCTGTCTACAAGAGATGCATTTCAAATGTAAACATACATCCAGCCTGAAAGTAAAAGGATGGAGAACCATCTTTCATGCCAACAGGACTCAAAAAAAAGCTGGGGAAGTGATTCTCATATCAGACAAATCAGATTTTAAGCTAAAGACTATAGTCAGAGATACAAAAGGATATTACATCATTCTTTTATTATTATTATTATTATTTTATATTTAATTTTATTTTTTCAGTGTTCCAAGATTCATTGTTCAGGCACCACACCCAGTGCTTCATGCAATACATGCCCTCCTCAATACCCACCACTAGGCTCACCAACCCCTACCTCCTCCCCTCCAAAACCCTCAGTTTGTTTCCCAGAGTACATAGTCTCTCATGTTTCATCTCCCCCTCCAATTTCCCCCAATTCACCCTTCCTTTCCTTCTCCCAATGTCCTCCATGTTTTTCCTTATGCTCCACATGTAGGTGAAACCATATGATAATTGACTCTCTCTGCTTGACTTATTTCACGCAGCATAATCTCTTCCAGTCCTGTACGAGTTGAAACAAAAGTTAGGTATTCATCCTTTCTGATGGAGGCATAATATTCCATTGTATATATGGACCATATATTCTTTATCCATTCATCTGTACAAGGGAATCTTGGCTCTTTCCACAGTTTGGCGATTGTGGCCATTGCTGCTATGAACATTGGAGTACATGTGGTCCTTCTTTTCACTGCATCTTATCTTTGGGGTAAATACCCAATAGTACAATGGCAGTGCCATAGGGTAGCTTTATTTTTAATTTCTTGAGGAAGCTCCACACTGTTTTACAAAGTGGCTGCACCAACTTGCATTCCCACCAACAGTGTAAGAGGGTTCCCCTTTCTCCACATCCTTTCCAACATTTGTTTGCTGTCTGCCTGATTTTGGCTATTCTAACTGGTGTAAGGTGGTATCTCAATATGTTTTTTTTTGTGAATCTCCCTGATGGCTAATGATGATCAACATTTTTTCATGTGTCTGTTATTCATTTGTATGTCTTTTTGGATAAGTGTCTGTTCATGTCTTCTGCCCGTTTTTTGACGTGATTCTGTTTTGAGTGTTGAGTTTGAAGAGTTCTTTATAGATCTTAGATATCAGACCTTTGTCTGGAGTGTCATTTGCGAATATCTTCTCCCATTCTGTGGGTTGCCTGTTTGTTTTGTAGACTGTTTCCTTTGCTATGCAGAAGCTTTTTATCTTGATGAAGTCCCAAAAGTTCATTTTCTTTTTTGTTTCCTTTGCCTTTGGAGACATGCCCTGAAAGAAGTTGCTGTGACCGATGTCAAAGAAGTTACTGCCTATGTTCTACTCTAGGAGTTTGATGCATTCCTGCCTCACGTTGAGGTCTTTTAGCCATTTTGAGTTTATCTTTGTGTGTGGACACTACATCATTCTTAAAGGTTCTATCCTCCAGGAAGATCTAACAATTGTAAATATTTTTGACCCCAAAATGGGAGCAGCCAACTACATAAGCCAACTGTTAGTCAAAATAAAGAGATATATTGATAAGAATATGTTAATTGTAGGGGATTTTAACATGCCATCTCAGTAACAGACAGATAATCCAAACAGAAAATCAATAAAGAAACAGAGATTTGAATGACACATTGAACCACATGAACCTCATAGATATATACAGAACACTCCACCCTAAAACAACAGAATACTCATTCTTCTTGAGCGCATATGGAATTTTCTTTAGAATAGACCACATACTGAGTCACAAATCAGGGCTCAACCAATACCAAAAGATTGAAATGATTCCCTCCATATTCTCAGATCACAATGCTTTGAAACTGGAACTCAACCACAAGAAAAAGTTTGGAAGAAATTTAAACCCTTGGAGGCTAAAGACCATCCTAATCAAGAATATTTGGATCAACCAAGAAATCAAAGAAGAACTTAAACAATTTATGGAAACAAATGAGAATGAAGGTACATTGGTCCAAAACCTATGGGATACAGCAAAGATGGTCCTAAGGGGGAAATACATAGTCATCCAGCCTCATTTGAAAAAAAAATTGAAAAATACCGAATATGAACCGAGGCATACAAACTCTCTTTACACCTTAAAGAACTGGAGAATCAACAACAAATTAAGCCAACCCCACACACGAGAAGGGAAATAATTAAGATTAGAGCAGAGATCAGTTAACTGGAAATCAGAGATATGGTAGAACACATTAATGAAACTAGAAGATGTTTTTTGAAAGAACTAATAAGATTGATAAATCACTGTCCAGACTAATTCAAAAGAAAAGAGAAGGAACCAAAATTAACAAAATTATGAATGAAAAGGGAGAGATCATGATAACACAAAGGAAATAGAAAGAATTATCAGAAATTATAATCAACAGCTATATGCCAATATGTTAAGTAACCTAGAAGGTTAGATGCATTCCTGGAAACCTTAAAAGCTTACCAGACTAAAACAAGATGAAATTGACAACTGGAATAGACCAATATCTATTTTTTTTCAGTGTTACAAGATTTATTGTTCATGCACTACACCAAGTGCCCCATGCAATATGTGCCCTCCTCAATACCCACCAACAGGCTCGCCCAGCCCCCAACCCCCACCCATCCTAGACCCTAAGTTTGTTGCCCAGAGTCCACAGTCTCTCATGCTTCATCTCCCCCTCTGAATTCCCCCCATTCCCCCTTCCCTTCCTTCTCACAATGCCCTCCCTGTTTTTCTTTAAGCTCAGCACGTAAGTGAGACCATAAGGTAATTGGTTCTCTCTGCTTGAAATATCACTTCACATAATCTCTTCCAGTCCCATCCATGTTGATACAAAAGTTGGATATTCGTCCTTTCCGATGGAGGCATAATATTCCATTGTATATATGTAACATATCTTCTTTATCCATTCACCTGTTGAAGGGCATCTTGGTTCTTTCCACAGTTTGGCAATTGTGGCCATTGCTGCTATGAACATTGGGGTACATGTGGCCCTACTTTGTAATGCATCTGCTTCCTTGGGGTAAATACCCAGTAGTGTGATGGCGGGGTCATAGGGTAGCTCTATTTTCAACTTCTTGAGGAATCTCCACACTGTTTTCCAAAGTGGATGCACTAGCTTGCAATCCCACCAACAGTGAAAGAGGGTACCGCAACCTCTGCAACATTTGTTGTTTACTGTCCTGTTGATTTTGGCCATTCTAACTGGTGTAAGGTGGTATCTCAGTGTGGTTTTGATTTGAAACTCCCTGATGGCTAAAGATGATGAACATTTTTTTCATATGTCTGTTAGCCACTTGTATGTCTTCTTTGGAGAAGTGTCTGTTCATATCTTCTGCCCATTTTTTAATGTGATTACCGGTTTTGTGGGTGTGAAGTTTGAGGAGTTCTTTATAGATCTTAGATATCAGACCTTTGTCTGGAGTGTCATTTGCGAATATCCTCTCCCATTCTCTGGGTTGCCTGTTTGTTTTGTTGATTGTTTCCTTAGCTGTGCAGAAGCTTTTTATCTTGATGAGGTCCCAAAAGTTCAATTTTGCTTTTGTTTCCTTTGCCTTTGGAGACATGTCCTGAAAGAACTTGCTATAGTTGATGTCGAAGAGGTACTGCCTATGTTCTCCTCTAGGGTTTTGATAGATTCCTGCCTCACATTGAGGTCTTTTATCCACTTCGAGTTTATCTTCGTGTATTGTGTATGAGAATGGTCAGGTTTCATTCTTCTACATATAGCTGTCCAATGTTCCCAGCACATTTATTGAAGAGATTATCTTTTTTCCACTGGATATTTTTTCCTGTTTTGTCAAAGATTACTTGACC
>CM053609.1:20549670-20576873 GCA_028646535.1 Procyon lotor | reverse complement strand
GCTACCCCAGCTTTCTTTTAAGGCCCATTGGCATGAATGATGGTTCTCCATCCTTTCACTTTCAATCTGGATGTATCTTTTGGTTCCAAATGAGTCTCTTGTAGACAGCATATGGACGGGTCCTGTCATTTTATCCATTCTGCAACCCTGTGCCATTTTATGGGAGTGGTTAGGCATTCACATTAAGAGTGATTATTGAAAGATAAGTGTTTATTGACATCATGATTCCTGTGTAGTCCTTGTTTCTATTGATTGTATATTTCTGTTCTTAGTCACTCATGGGTTCTCCCTACTTTTATAGAACTCCCTTTAATATTTCCTGGAGTGCCAGTTTCTTGGTCACATACTCTTTTAATCCTTGCCGATCTTGGAAGCTCTTTATCTCTCCATCCATTTTGAATGTTAGCCTTGCTGTATAAAGTATTCTTGGCTGCATGTTTTCTCATTTAGTGCCCTGAATATGTCTTGCCGGCCCTTTCTGGCTTGCCAGTTTCTTGGACAGGTCTGACATTATTCTGATGGGTCTTCCTCCATATGTAAGGGATCTCTTCCCCCTAGCTGTCTCAGGACCACTTGTCTAAAATTATAATTTGCAAATTTTACTATGATGTGTCTCACTGTATTTCTAGACTCGTTGATTTTGGCAGGTATCCTTTCTGCCTCTAGGACTTGTACCCTTGTTCCATTTCCCAGATTGGGGAAATTTTCATTCAGAATTTTGTCAGGTATGTCTTCTAGTCTTCTGTCTTTCTCTACCCCCTCTGGGATTCCAATAATCCCGACGTTGGAACGTTTCATGGTGTCATTTGTTTCCCTAAGTCTCTTGTCATGATTCCTGAGCAATTTGCTCCAGCTCTCCTCCTGCCCTTTCTTCTCTACCATTTTATCCTCTAGATCACTAATTCTATTCTCTGTATCCATTACTTTAGCTGTTAAACTATTTAGATTGGATTGGATCTCACTGATAGCACTTCTTTCATTGGCTATACTGGATCTCATTTCTTCCCTTAGAGATCCTATGTTGTCATTAATGTTTTTCTCCATCCTAGCCATTGCCTGGATAATGGTCACCCTGAATTCCCTTTCTGACATACTGTTAATGTCCATGTCTAATAGTTCTGAGGGAGAGGGCACATTCTCTGGGTTTTTCCTCTGTTGGGTGTTCCTCCTCCTAATCATTTTGATGTGAGGTGGATGAGAGGATGTATAGTTGGATATTTTGGCCACGATCCAGGCAGAGTGCACTCTCTCTGCTGCTGTCTTCTGCTCCTGTAGGGATCCAGAAGTGAAAAATCTTGCTCCTCTGGCTGATTTCATAGATGTTCAGTGTGGTCTGTCATATATCCAGCTCACTTTTGGGGACAGGTTGCAACAGGGTGTCCTACCTCTCCACCATCTTGCCTCCTTCCTCCTAGACCAATATCTATTAATGAGATTGAAGCAGTGATCAAAAGCCTCCCAAAAACAAGAGTCCAGGACCTGACGGATTCCTTGGGGAATTCTACCATTCAAAGAAGAATTAATACCTATTCTTCTGAAGCTGTTTTAAAAAATAGAACCAGAGGGAAAACTTCCAAACTCATTCTATGAAGCCAGCATTACCCTGGTCCCCAAACCAGGCAAAGACCCCATCAAAAAAGAAGAATTTCAGACTAATATCCCTGATGAATATCGATGCCAAGATTCTCAACAAGATCTTAGCTCATAGGATCCAATAGAACATCAAAAAGTTTATCCGCCATGACCAGGTGTGATTTACCCCTGCAATGCAAGTGTGGTTCAACATTTGCAAATCAATCAAGTGATAGAACACATTAATAAGAAAAGAGAAAAGAACCACAAGGTCCTCTATTAATGCAGAAAAAGCATTTGACAAAACACAACATCCTTTCCTGATTAAAACTCTTCAGAGTATAGGGATAGAGGGAACATTCCTCAACTTTTATAAAATCCATCTATGAAAAACCCACAGGAAATATCATTCTCAATGGAGAAAGCTGAGAACCTTCCCACTGAGATCAGTAATACAACAAGGTTGCATTCTTGCCACTGTTGTTCAACATAGAAGTCCAAGCAACAGCAATCAGACAGCAAAAAGAAACAAAATGTATTCAAATTGGCAAAGAAGATGTCAACGTCTCTGCCTTCACAGATGACATGTTCCATTATGTGGTAAACCCAAAAGACTCCATCCCCAAACTATTAGAACTCATACAGCAATTCAGTAATGTGGCAGGATACAAAATCAATGCACACAAATAAGTTACTTTCTTATAGACTAACAATGAAACTGTAGACAGGGAAATTAGAGAATTGATTCAATTTACAATAGCACCAAAACCCGTAAGATACCTTGGAATAAACCTAACCAAAGAGGTAAAGGATCTATACTTGAGGAACTATAGAACACTCATGAAATAAATTTAAGACACAAAGAGATGGAAAAACATTCCAGGTTCATGGATTGGAAGAATAAACATTGTTAAAATATCTATGCTGCCCAGATCAATCTATACTTTCAATGCCATCCTGATCAAAATACCATTGGCATTTTTCAAAGTGCTAGGACAATCAATCCTAAAATTATATGGAACCAGAAAAGACCCTGAATCACCAAGGAAATGTTGAAAAAGAAAAATAAAGATGGGGGCATCATATTTCCTGATTTCATGCTATATTACAAAGCTGTGGTCACCAAGACAGCATAGTATTTGCACCAAAACTGACACATCAGTGGCACAGAATAGAGAGCCCATATATGGACCCTGATGTCTATGGTCAACTAATCTTCAAGAAAGCGGGAAAAAATATCCAGTGGGAAAAAAGACTGTCTCTTCAGTAAGTGGTGCTGGGAAAATTGGACAGCTAGATACAGAAGAATCAAACTCAACCATTCTCTTACACCATACACAAAGATAAACTCAAAATTGATGAAAGACCTCAATGTGAGACAGAAATCCATCAAAATCCTAGAGGAGAACTTAGGCAGTAACCTCTTCAATATCAGCCACGGCAACTTCTTTCATGACATGTCTTCAAGGGCATGGGAAAAAAAAGCAAAAATGAACTTTTGGGACTTCATCAAGGTAAATAGTTTCTGCACATCAAAGAGAGCATTCAACAAATGGAGGAAACCCAAGGAATGGGAGAAAATATTTGCAGATGACACTACAAAGGGCTGGTATCCAAGATCTATAAGGAAGTTCTCAAACTCAACACTCAAAAAACAGATAATCACGTCAAAAGATGTGCAGAAGACATGAACAGACACTTCTCCAATGAAGACATCCAAATGGCTAGCAGATACATGAAAAACAATGTTCATCATCATTAGCCATCAGGGAAACTCAAATCAAAACCACATTGGAAAAAAAATACCCACATTGAGATACCACCTTACACCAGTTAGGTTGACAAAAATTGACAAGGCAAGAAACAACAAATATTGGAGAGGATGTGGAGAAAATGGAAGCCTCTTACACTGTTGGTGGGAATACATGCTGGTACAGCCACTCTGGAAAACAGTGTGGAGATTCCTCAAAAAATTAAAAATAGAGCCACCCTATAACAGCAATTGCACTACTGGGTATTTACCCCAACAATACAGATGTAGTGAAAAGAAGGGATACATGTACCCCAATGTTCATAGCAGCAATGTCCACAATAGCCAAACTGTGGAAAGAGCTGAGATATCCTTCAACTGGATACAGAAGATATCATATATATTTACAATGGAATATTACTCAGTTATCAGAAAGGATGAAAGCGAACTTTTGCATCTACATGGATAGGACTGGAAGAGATTATGCGGAGTGAAATAAGTCAAGTGGAGAGAGTCAATTATCATATGGTCTCCCTTACATTGGAGCATAAGGAAAAACATGGAAGACATTAGAAGAAGGAAAGGAAAAGTTAATTGGGGTAAATTGGAGTGGAGACAAACTATGAGAGACTCTGGACTCCAAGAAACAAGCTGAGGCTTTTAGGGAGGAGATGGTGGGGGGATGGATGAGCCTGATGGTGGCTATTAAGGAGGGCACATATTACATGGAGCACTGGGTGTTATATGTAAACAATGAATTTTTGAACACTATATAAAAAACTAATTCTATGGTGACTAACATAACACCATAATAAGAAAAAGAAATCAGTTACTTTGAACTGAGTTATTAGAATAATGTTCCAGTATCTTGAAGATTTTCCTTTATGTTGTTTTACACTGAATACCATGAACCTTGGTATGTTGGTTAATTATATGACACTAAATATATAAATAAATAGTTGGTTATAGGCACACATCAAGGTGTGGACATAATACAGTGTATCTGTATGTATGTGTATATATATTTGTGTGTATACACACATACATAATCATCTCTATTTGATTTATAGCAGAAATTTTTAAAATTATGTTAATCACCATACAATGCATCATTAGTTTTTGATGTAGTGACACCCAGTGCTCATTGCAACATGTGCCCTCCTTAATAGCCATCACTGCACTACCCCATTCACCACTCCCCTCCCCTGAGAAACCCTCAGATTGTTTCCCAAAGTCCATAGTTTTTCATGGTTCATCTCCCCCTCTTATTTCTCTCCCTTCAGTTTTCCTTTCCTTCCCCTAATGTCCTCAATGCTATTTCTCATGTTCCGCATATCAGTAAAACCATATAATTGTCTTTCTCTGCTTGACTTATTTCACTTGGCATAATCCCCTCCAGTTCCATCCATGTCAATGAGAATGTTGGGTATTCATCTTTTCTCATGGCTGAGTAATATTCCATTCTATATATGGACCACATCTTTATTCATTCATCCGTTGAAGGGCATCTTGTCTCCTTCCACAGTTTGGCTATTGTGGACATTGCTGCTAGGAATATTGGGGTGCATGTGCCCCTTATTTTCCCTCCTTCTGTATCTTTGGGGTAAATACCTAATAGTGCAATTGCTGAGTCATAGAGTAGCTCTATTTTTAACTTTTTGAAGGAACTCAATATTGTTTTCTAAAGTGGCTGTACGAGCTTGCATTCCTACCAATAATGAAAGAGAGTTCCTCTCTTTCCACATTCCCTCCAACATTTGTTGTTTCTTGCCTTGTCATTTTTTGCCATTCTAACTGGTGTAAGGTGGTATCTCAGTATGGTTTTGATTTGAATTTCCCTGATGGCTAATGATGTTGAGCATTTTTTTCATGTGTCTGTTAGCCATTTGTATGTCATCTTTGGAGAAGTGTCTCTTCATGTCTTCTTCCCATTTCTTGACTTACTATTTGTTTTTTGGGTAGCAGAGAGTTTTAACCTGTCTTAGACCTCTGGTTTTTCTTTCAATCAACAGTATAGAATGAAATAAAAGGACTGCATTTAATTGTGTTTTGCAAATTAAAAATTTTATTTATTTATGGATTATTATGCATCAGTATTTCTTATCAAATGGTCAAGGCTGATTTTGTGGCACCGTTGGCACTGCCTGGAGACATTTTTGGTTTTCACATTGGGGACTGGAAGCCAGGGATGGTAAGCGTTCTGCAATGTATAGGTCAGCTGCCACAGTAAGGAATGACTTAGTTCCTGATGTCAACACTGCAGACTAGATTTATGAACAGATTTATCTAACTAGATTTATCCTTACAGTTTTCTTGATATAATAGCAAACTTGATTGAGAATTGTGATAAAAAAACAACGTTTGGGTTCCACAGCTTTTAAATGAGGACTAAAAAACAGCTCTACATGTGGATAGAGAAGTTGTAAACTTGTATTTAAACATGGTAAAGCTGATATTTAGTCATTCAGCATGGTGACACACAGTGCAAAGGCTGTATTTGAGAGGTGCAAGGGAGCTGTGTCATGCTATGTTTTGTTCTCTATTGTTGCTTACTGTCCAGGATCCATCATGGGCAGCACAGCATCCCTTGTCTGGCTGGGACCAAGGTGGCAGCCTGAGCAGGACAGCTCTTGAAACTTACATCACCTTCATTTAGTCTTGTTTCCTACCTTTCCTTGGACACAATTTTCTCAGTCTGTCTAGTACTGAGAAAATAGTTACATCAGTTAAATAGATCTTTCCTATTTTTCTTTGACAGTTATAAAAACTATGCATTTTCTTTGAATCTTCTAAAACTCTAAATGTGATGTTGAACTTCAAAGAGAAATTTGAAATGCAACTTACTTGAATGACCTTCTATATGGAATGACATTTCATTATGTACAGTTGAACAGTGCCCTTATACACCAAACCTAAAGAGATGGCATTCCATTTGACTTTAAATTTAATGTGGACAGTAATACAAATCAATGAGAAATTCCTGCCTGTGGTATTGTGCTTTCTTTTCAGTGAATCTTCAGTGTGCCTATCTGATAGTAAATTATTTATAGACTGTGTACTCGTGTCTGATCCTTTATAAGACATGAGAGCCTGGACTTGCCTTATGTTCACTTGTTTTCATTTTAAAGATTTTTTGAAGAAAAATTGCATCTATTCTCAGTTTTAAACTGATTCTCATCATATATCCATTTCTTCTAGGCACTGGCACATCTTCACTTAATAGAATATGTTGGAGAACAGACTGCTTTGCTAATAAAGGTACATTAGATACTGCAATAGAATGTGCTTCATCCACTGTTACTTTGATTTGTATAAAAAGATATCTGGTTAAGAATAGGTCACAGATTATGTAAAAATTATGGCAGGGAACATTTTTTATCCTGTGTAGCCTAGAGATGAAGGGAGACTTTTTCCAAAGACTATATAATTACAGATGCCTGCAATTTTACTATTAGGCTTCAGTTAAAACTGTCTAAGAAGGAAAGCAATAGAAACACCAGTGTTAGTAAATGAATGCACAGCCCCAGGGCTCTGCCAGGAGATAAGATTTGTGTAACTAGTGTGTGCTGCCACCAAGAATGGAGCCATCCTTCTCCCCTCCCCAGGAGCTGGTTGGCTTGGGTGTGGCTAGGAATCACTTTCCTCCATTTCTTTTAGACCCAGCTGATGCTCCTGGTTAATACTCAGGAAAGCCCAGGCTGGTCTTGTTTATACACCTGGGTCTACCTTGGTCTTCTCCTGTGTGAAAGGAAAGACTGACAGCCCTGTGAGTTCCACACGTCCTACCATCACATCCTCAATGTATGGGATTTATCAGTGCCTCCATGATATGTATCACTGCTATTATCTTCTCCCTTCCAGATGGTCCCAGAGGATCAGCGCCTCGCTACTGCCATCATCCTGGTGGTCTGGGTTTCAGCCATTGCATCATCCTTGATTGACAACATCCCATTCACTGCAACAATGGTTAGTTGCACTATTCCTCCATGTGATAAGGACCTGACTTTCAGCCTGGACATGATCTGGGCTCACCAGAGGAAGCAGAGAATGAACATAATCCCTTTGCTGCACTCATAGTTATGGAGTAAAGATGTGGCAAAGCTTGGGGCCAGCTGGGCCAGGGGTGCTGAGTCCACACTGCAGGCTGGAATCCATGGAGGGGACCAAGGGAAAGATCTTGATTTATGTGAGTCAACATGGACAGCCACCAAATGCTAAGATACCAAAGATACAGCCATTGTATAAATTGGCATGCAGCTTTCTAAAACTGCCACATCTATTCTGTGACTCAGCAGGTTGGCAGGTGGTGTCCACAGTGGCTACATTATAGGAGAACATGGAGAGCCACCGCGGTTTTCATCTTAGTCTGGAGGGTACAAACAGGTCTGGCTGGTGGGTGGAATTCCATGTTAGTGACATTCCTATGTTCTCAGCCTTGCTGTTTTCCTGGGGGCTGAACAAGAAAATTCAAGAGAATTTGGTGGAAATACCGTCAGGTCAATATAGGGTTAGAGATAAGTTTGTCTATCTGATAGGTGGCTATCAGATATGTAGTGAACACACTGGAGCTGCAACCCAGTTCTCTGCTGCCCAGTGTGCAGAGGACAGCCTGTGTTTCAGCCCAGCCTCATTCTACTGTGAGAACATGCTCTGGCCAAAGTCATTCTCCAGGTCAACAGAATACATATCTGTAGAGATTTTAACAGGTGTAGAAACTTAATTAAAAAGGGTCAGAAAGCCAGCAGATACATTCAGCATTTCCAATGACTAGTAATGCTGGCAGATGTGCTGGCGGAGAGACTGAGGCTGTGTCTGACAAGGTTGTGAGCCATCTACTCAAAATTTCTGAGAAAATTATAAGCATGATTCCATTATTCCAAGGCAGTGAGCTGGAGAGACGGAAAAAAAAAAAAAAAAAGCCCATTTCTTCCTGGGTGGTATCTTCTCTCCAGAGTCTGTCTTATTCATATGTCAACTGTGAGTTGAGAATGGCAGGGAGGAAGCCCTATTTACATTTATTCATGACATTTCTCTTCTTCTGATGGTTAGAGAAGACCACCAAATAATTCAGGAAATGCAGAAGACTTAAATTCTACCTGGTAGGATCATGCTATTGATTTTTTGCTTATTTCAGTGTCCAGAGTCAAAAGAACTAGATCATAGATGGGCTTATCTCTCTAATTTGGCTGGATGGGGCTTCAGTGAAAATTACAACACAAGCACAGCTGAACTTTGGAAGAGCACCCCAGGCTTTTTTGGGATTAGATTTGCTCCTTTAAATTTTCCTTATTTCTTGAGCTCTCCCCTTCATTTTGACTTTTGCTTATCTTTAATGGTAATACTATTAAACAATATTTAACAGTAGATCAACTTAATATTGCTATTCCATCATTGTTTAGGGCAATTAGATCAGACATGGAGCCTCTGAAGCAGGAAGCTTGAAGCTTCCGTCTCTTCTTACTCTTTGTGTCATTGTTAATTTCTCACTTGCTTGGGGCAGAGTGGGATCCAAATGGCTGAGACCATGTGAGGCACTGGAGATATTGGATGGTGGTTCTCCATCAGTTGGTTTGAAAATGTTTACTTTTTGTTTTGTTTTGTCTTTAACTTTTAATTAATTAATTAATTTTTAAGTAGGCTCCACACCCAGCATGGAGCCCAGTGTGGGGTTTAAACTTATAACCATGAGAGGCAAAACCTGAGCTTACATCAAGAGTTGTACATTTAACCAACTGAGCCACTCAGTCACCTCTTTAATTTTAATTTTTTAAAAAGATTTTATTTATTTATTTATTTATTTGACAGAGGGAGAGAGAGACATCACAAGCAGGCAGAGAAGTAAGCAGGCTTCCCGCTGAGCAGAGAGCCCAATGCGGGGCCCAATCCCAGCACCCTGAGTTCATGACCTGAGCCGAAGGCAGAGGCTTTAACCCACTGAGTCACCCAGGCACCCCTAATTTTTATTTTTTTAATTAAAGTATAGTTAACATACAGTGTTATGTTAGTTTATACAATATAATGACTCAACAATTCTATACATTACTCAGTGCTCATAGCTTTAAGTGTGTGTTTTATTTTTAATATAGTTGACATACAATGTTACATCAGTTTCAGGTGTACAACATAGTGATTTGAATTTACACATTATGCTATATTCACCACAAGTGTAACTACCATCTGTCCCAATACATTCCTATTATTATATCATAACTGTATCCTTTATGCTGAGCCTTTTATTTCTGTGATTTATTCATTCCATATCTGAAAGTCAGTATCTCCCACTGCCCTTCACCCATTTTGCCCAAACCCCTCCCCTACTCCCCTCTGGCAACCATCAGTTTGTTCTTTGTATTTATAAGTCTGATTCTGCTTTTTGTTTGTTTATTCACTTGTTGTTGTTGTTTTCTTAAATTCCATTTATGAGTGAAATCATATGGTGTTTGTCTTTCTCAGCCTTAACAAATATTTCCATACAGGATAATTGGTTAACATCTATGCTTCCCCTTCCTTCCCCATCCTATCTACAGTTGATAAGGACCTATGGGAACCACACATGAACTCAGACCTGAGTTTGTAGGCACCTTCTTAGGTCTCCCCAGTACATTGTAGTAGAGACTATATTGGAAACTGGCAATACATTGCTAATGATTGAGAATTCCCTGACAGTCTTTCTCCATTTACTTCATTTAAACCTTATCTTTTCAGCCTTATTCACTTGAATAGGAAGAATTCTCAGGCTATTTTCAAGTAAAAATGTGATTATTCTTGTCCTGGATGTTGAATTCAAAGGATGATAATTTATGCACATAATTTTATGGGTTGTCTCTGACTTCTTGGATCCTCATCATTATCTGTATTATCATTCAGTCTTGATGTGGAAGTCAGTTTTTCATGGCTTGTTCTCATGTACCTTCTTCAGGTCTTCATATTCTCCTCCCTCCTACCTGCCCTGCAGGAGGTGCTAAGGCAGAGGGCAGACTGTTAACAAAGAATGATGCTCTTGCAGGGTGGTAAAAGTCAGAAGCATTTCACATTTGCTTTTGTTGTCTATATAATCTCATTTTGTTTTCATTCATCTTTTCTTTCTTTTTCTGTTTTTTATTTTTTTATTTTGTTATGTTAGTCACCAGAAAATACATCATTAGTTTTTGATGCAGTGTTCCAAGATTCATTGTTTATGTACAACACCCAGTTCATCTTTCATCTTTTCTTAAAACATCCAGGATCGGGGTGCCTGGGTGGCTCAGTGGGTTAAGGCCTCTGCCTCTGGCTCAGATCATGATCTCAGGGTCCTGGGATCGAGCCCTGCATCAGGCTCTCTTCTCAGTGGGGAGACTGCTTCCCCCTCTCTCTATGCCTGTCTCTCTGCCTACTTGTGATCTCTCTCTCTCTGTCAAATAAATAAATAAAATCTTAAAAAAAAAAAAAAAAAAACCATCCAGGATCAAAATAATGTGGAGGGTAGAACCTGGTCCAGCAGGTTGCAGTTGGACTTAATAACATGAGCATTTGTAGCAATAAACACTTCAGGTTCCGGAGAAGGTGGATGTGGACTTGAATCCCAGCTCTATCATGGTGCAGGCTGAGAATGAATTGGGTTAGAGAAACAGAAATGACAGCAGCAGAGAGATGCTGTTTTCTCCATTACGTTGGCAGAGCTCATGCAGTTGGATCACTGTGGTACTGGCAGTCTGTCAGGTTGGAAGTCAGCTCCTTGGGGCAGTGCATACCTTCTTTGGGAGGGGTTTCCCCCTTCTCAAAGAGAATGGTTTTGAGAGATCCTGCAGTGCCTAGGTTGAGGGTCCTTCACCTTCCATGGCCTGAGGACTGGTCACTACATTGCCAGATCCTAGCTCCATGGCATCTAAGTGGCACATTTGGAGCACTAGTAGCTTCACAGAAGGTTGATCACAGTATGTCCCAGAGACATAGGAAAACAAACAATAAACTGTAAGAACACTCAGGGAGGTTTTAAGCATTGAGTAAAAAATACTTTCTGGAACTAAAACCTATAACTTTGGTTGTTTGTTTTAAAGATAAAGACATTTTACTTTATTATTTCAGATCTCCTTTTTTTTTTTAAAGAAATAAATTACAATATATATAACTAAGGTCCCAAACCTCTCTTAACTTTTAAAAAATGTTGAATAATGAATTGAAGAAAAGTCAGTGCTTTAGACCTGAGTTAGTGGGTTTGAAGCCAAGTGAAAGAGCTAACTAAAAGTACAGAGCAAAAGTACCAAGGAACAAAATAATGAAAAAAGACAAGAGATTTGGTGAGACCCAGGAGACCAACCATAGTAATAATAGGAGATCCAGGAAGAAGAAAAGAAATGCATTGCATTGACAATATGCAGTCCCTCCATCTCAAGTGGGGTCTGGGTGGCAGCAGCCTTGAAGCTTGTACAAATGCATGAATTGGTTAGTCAGAACTGCCAAGTCAGAACCTGCACCTTGACAAGATGCTAGATGACCACCTGAACATGTACATTAGAGATGTGCTGGTCTGGGCCAAGGCCCCATCCAGGGGTGTTCCCCTACCACTATCAATATGCCTGACATTGCAGAACTATGATCCCATCCTCTCCACTCTCAGGATCCCCTGTGAAGATGCACATCATCCTTAGATGGCTTATTAAATTCCACACAAGAGAAATCCAGCCAGGAGTGGTAATTCCTCACAGGCTCAAGGACTTTTCTATTTATCAGAGATGGCTGGGACAAGTCTATAAGTTGAGTGTCCAAATTTAATGTCTCCCCTGCAGAGAGCTGTCAGGCATCAGCAGCAAAATGACAACCAGCAAGAGTGCTAGCTGTGGATAAGTGAACACTGACTCCAGTGGTGGTGGGTTTAAGGAAGGCAGGTGGTAGGTGCAGAGAGGGTAGGTGTGGTGGAGTAGAGGGAGAGCAGCTGTGCTGGGCCCAGGGAGAGCAGGTGTAGTGGGTGTAGGAAGGGCAGGTGCTGTGGGCATAGAGAGAGGGCAAGGTGTGCTCGGTCAGAGGGAGGGCCGTACCTGTCCAGCTGTGATACATCTTCTCCCTGCAGGGAAGTAGGCTTGGTATATGAACTTACTTGATTTTTCAAAAAAAAAAAAAAAAGCAGGTATCACTATTTTTCTATGAAAAAGTCTCAATTCTCAAATGTTGACAATTAATTCAAATTTAAAAACTGACCCTGCTGGCTTCTGTTCTTTTTTATTTTCTTCTTTTATTTTTTCAGTGTTCCAAGATTCATTATTTATGCACCACACCCATTGCTCCCTGCAATATGTGCCATCCTTAATACCCACCACCAGGCTCGCCCATCCCCCATCCTCTCTCCTCCAAAACCCTCAGTTTGTTTTTCACAGTCCACAGACTCTCATGCTTCATCTCCCCCACCAATTTACCCTAATACACTTTTCCTTTCCTTCTCCTAATGTCCTCCAAGTTATTCCTTATGCTCCAAAAGTAAGTGAAACTGTATGATAATTGACTTTCTCTGCTTGATTTATTTCACTCAGCATAATCTCCAGTCCCATCCATGTTGATACAAAAGTTGGGTATTCATCCTTTCTGATGGCTGTGTAATATTCCATTGTATATATAGACCATATCTTGTTTATTCATTCATCTGTTGAAGTGCATCTTGGCTCTGAACACAGTTTGACTTCTGCTCTTTACATTCTCTTTCACAGAACAGCTTCTCCTCTTGCTACTCGCTGTCTGATATTACACTGGGTTGTCCTAGGGCAGCTGTCCACCAGAAAGTGCTGTCCCTGCCCCTTTGACATTGCTTCATGCCCCTGGTCAGCCCTTTTCCCTGAGAACCACTGCTACTTCCTGTTGTTGCCTACCTGAGCCACCTCAGCTTCTCTCTGAGCATCTCCTGCCACATGTCTCTTTCATTCCTGTAAGGGAGAGCCTAGCTAGCCTCTCTTTAATTGTTAATTCTCTTGTACTCAGTCAGTAGCCATCCTTCCCAGTGTCCTGGATCAGATGCCAAATGTAGGGGTTCGAGGTCGGGCAGCAAGGTATGTGTCCTCCTGCTTAGATAGCTGAAAAAGAGCTTTATATATATTTTTAGATGAATTGATACTACAGTATTTAAATATAAGTGTATAGATTTAAAAGAATGGTGGAGAATGGTCAAGTTTCATTCTTCTACATATAGCTGACCAATTTTCCCAGCACCATTTATTGAAGAGACTTTCTTTTTTCCACTGGATATTTTTTCCTGTTTTGTCAAGGATTATTTGACCATAGAGTTGCGGGTCCATATCTGGGCTCTCTATTCTGTTCCACTGGTCTATGTGTCTGTTTTTGTGCCAGTACCATGCTGTCTTGGTGATCGCCACTTTGTAGTAAAGCTTGAAATCGGGCAATGTGATGCCCCCAGCTTGGTTTTCCTTTTTCAGCATTTGCTTAGCAATTCGGGGTCTTTTCTGCTATATGTAGAAGAATGAAACTTGACCATTCTCTTACACCATACAAAAAGATAACTCAAAATGGATAAAAGATCACAACGTGAGGCAGGAATCTATCAAAATCCTAGAGGAGAACATAGGCAGTAACCTCTTTGACATCAGCCAAAGCAACTTCTTTCAGGACATGTTTCCAAAGACAAAGGAAATATATGTAAGCCCTAACGAGGGACTGTGGAAGCAGCAGCAGTGTTCCTGTTCTTGGGCTATTGAGCTCAATGGCTGGATAGGAGCAGGACCCATGATCCCCAGGGGCAGGGCATAAGTTAGGAGCTATGAAAGAATGCAGCCCTCAGTCTCCCCTGCCTGCACTGGGCAATTGCCAGCCATACAATCCCTTATCCCATGACTGACTCCCTGCATGCCCGTGCACAGGGAAAATACAAGCTTGCTTCAAGATATTTGCCATCCCTTTGTACTTCTTTCCCACACTTGGGGGCATCTGTCCTTGCTTTCCTGATAAAAAAAAAAACAACAACAAAATTAAATTAAAGGTATGTGCAAAGCTTCTGCACAGTGAAGGAAACAGTCAACAAAACAAACAGGAAACCCAAAGAATGGGAGAAGATATTCGCAAATGACACTCCAAAGGACTGATATCTAGGATCTATATTTTAGTATATGTGCTGCCGAAGCGAGCACGATATCTAGGATCTATAAAGAACTCCTCAAACTCAACACTCACAAAACAAATAATCACATCAAAAAAATGGGCAGAAGACATGAACAGACAGTTCTCCAAAGAAGACATGCAAATGGCTAACAGACACATGACAAAATGTTCATCATCTTTAGCCATCAGGGAGATTCAAATCAAAACCACACTGAGATACCACCTTACACCAGTTAGAATGGCCAAAATCAACAGGACAGTAAACAACAATTGTTGGAGAGGGTGTGGAGAAAGGGGCACCCTCCTACACTATTTTTTTTATTATAAAAAAAATAGGAGAGGGGGGCAAGATGGCAGAGAGGTAGGACACCCTGTTGCAACCTGTCCCCAAAAGTGAGCTAGATATCTGCAAGACAACGCTGAACACCCATGAAATCAGCCAGAGGAGCAAGACTTTTCACTTCTGGATCTCTGTGGGAGCAGAAGACAGCAGGGGAGAGGTAAACAAAAGGGGGGGGAGCCACCAGAAGCAGCGCAAGGACAATAATACCCAAAAGGAAAGCGCCAGGTGGTTGCAGAGCAGCAATAACTTAGAGCCCAGTTAAAAACACTTAAAAAGAGCATAAGGTTCTGAGGAGCAGCGAGTGCACAGGGCCCAGGCCCATGGTCCCAGGAAGGACGCCATTCACCCCAAGAGAGAACAGTGGGGGGCGGGGTGCCTGCGCTCCTGAAAGCACCTTAGAGAGTTTGCTGTGGCCCTGGAGCCAACAGCTTTTCTCCCTGTATAGTGCTCTCTAGTCGGTGCACCACCAAAGACAAGAACTGCAAGGCCGGTGAGGTAATATTGGCAAGAATCAGGCCACACCCCGCCAGAGCCTGGAGCCTCTAGTGCAGGGGAATGCACTTAGTGGCTCTGGGCTGTCAAACTGCTGAGAGCATAGTCACACGGAGCCACCAAACTGCTGAGTGTGCGCCACCTGGGAAAAGGCGGCTGTGCTGGGAGATTTGCAAGGGGAGTGTTCCTTCTGGTCCATCCAGAGGGGAGCAGACTATGGCTTCTCTGTGACAGGGAGGTCTGGGTACTGACAGGCAGATACCTCGCTCAGACTCTCTGAAAAGGAGAAAAAGCTACAAAAGGTCAAAAGCCTTCAGAGAGCTAAAGACTGAGAAAGGAGGTTCCACAGAGCTCTGCCCCTTGACTGGGGGGCAGGGTGACTCAACCCAAGCAAGATTGACTGGAAAACAATGCACTAGGCCCCTCCCCCAGAAGACAAGTAAAAAAAACCCAAAAAACAAAAAACAAAAGACTATAACCATGGAGTCACCATAAGACTTTTAAATCGCCAACATTAGGGGAAATCAATATATTAAGTGCTTGATAACACCCTCAAACCTGTATATTTCATAGATACAAGGTTTTTTTTTTCTCTATTCACTTTTTTTTAAAAATTTTTATTCACTTCTTTTCACATTTCTTGGTTTGATTTGTTTTTTGCTTTTATTTTTTTTTAACTACTTAACATTATCTCTAGAGGCTTAATCCAATGATAAACTCAGGAAGACCTGAAATATCCTTCCTCGCATATGAGGAGCTATAACCAACCTCCCATTTTACCCTTCTGTCAGAGTTTCTACTATTTGCTTTTGTTCTGGTATTATAGAAAATCTCATTCCTGAGGTTCATTCTGACTAGGTTCTTTTATTTCTTGTCATCTACTCTTGTCGGTCTATATGTTTTTCGTGTTGGTCTACATACTTTATAAATCTTATTGTTGGGGCCCATTCTGGATGAAATCCCCTCTTTTTCTGTCTCTCTCTCTCTTTTTTATCCTTATTCTTTCTTTTTGGTGGTGAATCCCAATAGCTCCTAAACCTTCCAGAATGCACCTTGCCTGGATTGTGGGCAGAATATCCAACTATACATCCACTCCTCCACCTCCCATCCAAATGACTAGGAGGAGCAACACCCAACAGAGGAAGAACCCAGAGACTGCACCCTCTCCCTCAGAACTATTAGACAAGGAAATTAACAGTATGTCAGAAAGGGAATTCAGGGTGACCATTATCCAGGCAATGGCTAGGATCGATGAAAATATAGAATCTCTAAGGGCAGAAATGAAAACCAGTATAGCCGATGTAAGAAGTGCTATCAGTGAGATCCAATCCAATCTAAATAGTTTAACAGCTGGAGTTATTGAGACAGAGGATAGAATTAGTGATCTAGAGGATAAAATGGTAGAGAAGAAAGAGCAGGAAGACAGCTGGAGCAAACAGCTCAGGAGTCATGAGAAGAGACTTAGGGAAATAAATGACACCATGAAATATTCCAACGTCAGAATTATTGAAATCCCAGAAGAGGTAGAGAAAGACAGAAGACTAGAAGATATAGCTGACCAAATGCTGAATGAAAAATTTCCCAGTCTGGGGAATGGAACAAGGGTACATGTCGTAGAGGCTGAAAGGACACCTGCCAAAACCAATGAGTCTAGAAATACAGCGAGACACATCATAGTATAATTTGCAAATTATAATTTTAGATAAGAGGTCCTGAGAGCAGCTAGGGGGAAGAGATCCCTTACATATGGAGGAAGACCCATCAGAATAACGTCAGACCTGTCCACAGAAACCTGGCAAGCCAGAAAGGGCTGGCAAGATATATCCAAGGCTCTAAATGAGAAGAACATGCAGCCAAGAATACTTTATACAGTAAGGCTAACATTCAAAATGGATGGAGAGATAAAGAGCTTCCAAGATCGGCAAGGATTAAAAAAGTATGTGATCAAGAAACCAGCACTCCAGGAAATATTAAAGGGGGTTTTATAAAAGTAGAGAGAACCCATGAGTGATTTAGAACAGAAATTTACAATCAATAGAAACAAGGGCTACACAGGCAACATGATGTCAATACACACTTACCTTTCAATAATCACTCTTAATGTGAATGCCTAACCACTCCCATAAAATGGCACAGGGTTGCAGAATGGATAAAATGACAGGACCCGTCCATATGCTGTCTACAAGAGACTCATTTGGAACCAAAAGATACATCCAGATTGAAAGTGAAAGGATGGAGAACCATCATTCATGCCAATGGGCCTCAAAAGAAAGCTGGGGTAGCAATTCTCCTATCAGGTAAATTAGATTTTCAGCTAAAGTTTGTAATCAGATATACAGAAGGACACTACGTCATTCTGAAAGAGACTATCCTCCAAGAAGAACTAACAATTGTAAACATTTATGCCCCCAATATAGGAGCAGCCAACTACATAAACCAACTGTTAATCAAAATAAAGAGTCACATTGGTAGGAATACAATCATAGTAGGAGATCTTAACACACCACTTTCAGTAGCAGACAGATCATCTAAACAGAAAATCAATAAAGAAACCAGAGCTTTGAATGACACATTGGACCAGATGGACCTCATAGATATATACAGAACATTCCACCCTAAAACAAAAGAATACTCATTTATCTCGAGTGCACACGGAACTTTCTCCAGAATAGACCACACACTGGGCCACAAATCAGGACTCAACCAATACCAAAAGATTGAGATGATTCCCAGCATTTTCTCAGACCACAATGCTCTGAAACTGGAACTCAACCACAAGAAGAAGTTTGGAAGGAATTCAAACACTTGGAGGCTAAAGACCAACCGCTCAAGAATACTGAGATCAACCAGGAAATCAAAGATGAGCTTAAACAATTCATGGAGACCAATGAGAATGAAGACACATCGATGCAAAACCTATGTGACATAGCAAAGGCAGTCGTAAGGGGGAAATACATAGCCATCCGAGCCTCACTCAAAAAAATTGAAAAATCTTGAATACACTAGCTCTCCTTACACTTCAAAGAGCTGGAAAACCAACAACAAAGGAAGCCAACCCCACACACAAGAAGAGAAATAATCAAGATCAGAGCAGAGATCAATGAGGTAGAAACTAGAGAAAGAGTAGAATGCATCAATGAATTCAGAATTTGGTTCTTTGAAAGAATCAATAAGATTGATAAGCCACTGGCCAAACTCATCCAAAAGAAAAGGGAGAGAACCCAAATCAACAAAATTATGAATGAAAGGGGGGAGATCACGACTAATCCAAAGGAAATAGAAACAATCATCAAAAGTTATTATCAACAACTCTATGCCAATAAGTTAAACAAACTTGAAGAAATGGATGCATTCCTGGAAGCCCATAATCTTCCAAGACTGAAACAGGAAGAAATTGACAACCTGAATAGACCAATATCTAGTAATGAGATGAAGCAGTTATCAAAAACCTCCCAAAACAAGAGTCAAGGACCAGACGGATTCCTTGGGGAACTGTCCCAAACTTTCAAGGAAGAAATAATACCTATTCTCCTGAAACTGTTTCAAAAAATAGAAACAGAAGGAAAACTTCCAGACTCGTTCTATGAAGCCAGCATTACCCTGATCCCCAAACCAAGTAAAGACCCTACCAAAAAGGAAAATTACAGACCAATAACCCTGATGAATGTGGATGCCAAGATTCTCAACAAGATTCTAGCTAATAGGATCCAATAGCACATTAAAACGATTATTCATCATGACCAGGTTGGACTTATCCCTGGGATGCAAGGGTGGTCCAACATTCGCAAATCAATCCACGTGATAGACCAGATTAATAAAAGAATAGAGAAGAACCACATGGTCCTCTCAATTGATGCAGAAAAAGCGCTTGACAAAATTCAGCGTCTGTTCCTGATCAAAACTCTTCAAAGTATAGGGACAGAACGAACATTCCTCAACATCATCAGGTGTATCTATCAAAAGCCCACAGCAAATATCATTCTCAGTGGGGAAAAGCTGACAGCCTTCCCGTTGAGATCAGGAACATGACAAGGATGCCCACTCTCACCACCCTTGTACAACATAGTGCTAGAAGTCCTAGCGACAACAATCAGACAACAAAAACAGATAAAAGGTATTCAAATTGGCAATGAAGAAGTCAAACTTTCTCTCTTCACAGACGACATGTTACTCTATATGGAAAACCCAATACGACTCCACTCCCAAACTACTTGAACTCATACAGCAATTAAGTAATGTGGCAGGATACAAAATCAATGCACAGAAATTATTTGCTTTCCTATACACTAACAATGAAACTGTGGAAAGAGAAATTAAGGAATCTATTCCATTTACGATAGCACCAAAAACCATAAGATACCTGGGAATAAACCTAACCAAAGAGGTGAAGGATCTGTACTTGGAGAACTACAAAACACTCATGAAAGAAATTGAAGAGGACACAAAAAGGTGGAAAAGCATTCCATGTTCCTGGATTGGAAGAATAAACATTGTTAAAATGTCTATACTGTCCATAGCTAGCTATACTTTCAATGCCATCCTGATCAAAATTCCACTGGATTTCTTCAAAAGCCTGGAACAAACTATCCTAATGTTTATACGGAACCAGAAAAGACTCCGAATTACTAAGCAAATGCTGAAAAAGGAAAACTAAGCTGGGGGCATCACATTGCCCGATTTCAAGCTTTACTACAAAGCGGTGATCAGCAAGACAGCATGGTACTGGCACAAAAACAGACACATAGACCAGTGGAACAGAATAGAGCCCAGATGTGGACCTGCAACTCTATGGTCAAATAATCTTTGACAATACAGGAAAAAATATCCAGTGGAAAAAATACAATCTCTTCAATAAATGGTGCTGGGAAAATTGGACAGCTCTATGTAGAAGAATGAAACTTGACCATTCTCTTAACCATACACGAAGATAAACTTGAAATGGATAAAAGACCTCAATGTGAGGCAGGAATCTATCAAAATCCTAGAGGAGAACATAGGCAGTAACCTCTTCGGCATCACCCACAGCAACTTCTTTCAGGACATGTCTCCAAAGACAAAGGAAGCAAAAGTGAAATTGAACTTTTGGGACTTCATCAAGATAAAAACCTTCTGCACAGCGAAGGAAATATTCTACGAAACAAACAGGCAACCCACAGAATGGGAGAAGATATTCGCTAATGACACTACAGACAAAGGTCTGATAAGATGCTCTTCAATAGATGAATGGATAAAGAAGATATGGTACATATACACAATGGAATATTATGCCTCCATTAGAAAGGACGAATATCCAACTTTTGTATCAACATGGATGGGACTGGAAGAGATTATGCGGAGTGAAATAAGTCAAGCAGAGAGAGCCAATTACCTTATGGTCTCACTTACGTGCTGAGCATAAAGAAAAACATGGAGGACATTGTGAGAAGGAAGGGAAAGGTGAATGGGGGGAAACCATAGGGGGAGATGAACCATGAGAGACTGAGGACTCTGAGCAACAAACTGAGGGTTTAGGAGGGGTAGGGAGGGGGGCAGTAGTCCAACCTCACCTGTATTTCTCCCGGTGTTGGTGATACCTTGTGGCTCAGCTGGGTTCAGTCCAAGCAGAGTCTTTGCCAACTCCTGCCTGATTTTCAACACCCGCAGGGCTATGATCCAGGATTCACTCCTCCTTGGTCTCTTGGTCTCTTTCTTTCTCTTGGTCTTGTCTTTGGTGGTGCACTGTCTAGAGAGCGCTGTACATGGAGAAAAGCTGTGGGCTCCGGGGCCACAGCAGACTGTCTAAGGTGCTTTCAGGATCGTGCACAACGGGCCCACAAAATGGTTTGGGGAACGGGTCCCTGCCCCCCACTGGTCTCTCTTTGAGGCGAGTGGTGTCCTTCCTGGGGGCGTGGGCCCGGGCCTATGCTTATGACCACCCTCTTCCACTTGCTGCTCCTCAGAACCTTATGCTCTTTTTAAGTGTTTTTAACTGGGCTCTAAGTTATTGCTGCTCCCCAACCACCTGGCGCTTTCCTTTGGGGTATTACTGTCCTTGTGCCGCTTCTGGTGGCTCCCTCTCCCTTTTGTTTATCCTCCGTTACCATTTCGAGTGTTCCCACTTTGCTGTACCTCTCTTCTGATGTCTTCTGCTCCCGCAGAAATCCAGAAGTGAGAAGTCTTGCTTCTTCGGCTGATTTCATGAGTGTTCAGTGTGGTCTGGCAGATATCCGCTCACTTTTGGGGACAGGTTGCAACAGGGTGTCCTACCTCTCCACCATTTTGTCCCTCCTCCCAGTCCAATCCATGTTGATAGAAAAGTTGGATATTCATCCTTTCTAATGGAGGCATAATATTCCATTGTATATATGGACCATATCTTCTTTATCCATTCATCTGTTGAAGGGCCTCTTGGTTCTTTCCACAGTTTGGCAATTGTGGCCATTGCTGCTATGAACATTGAGGTACATGTGGCCCTTCTTTGTAATGCATCTGCTTCTTTGGGGTAAATACCCAGTAGTGCAATGGCAGGGTCATAGGGTAGCTCTATTTTTAATTTCTTGAGGAATCTCCACACTGTTTTCCAAAGTGGCTGCACCAGCTTGCAATCCCACCAACACCGTAAGGGGGTTCCCCTTTCTCCACACCCTCGCCAACATTCGTTGTTTTCTGTCCTGTTGATTTTGGCCATTCTAACTGGAGTAAGGTGGTATCTCAGTGTGGTTTTGATTTGAATCTCCCGGATGGCTAAAGATGATGAACATTTTGTCATGTGTCTGTTAGTCATTTGTATGTCTTCTTTGGAGAAGTGTCTGCTCATGTCTTCTGCTCATCTTTTGATGTAATTATCGGTTTTGTGAGTGTTGAGTTTGAGGAGTTCTTCATAGATTTTAGATATCAGATCTTGGTCTGTAGTGTCATTTGGGAATATCTTCTCCCATTCTGTGGGTTGCCTGTTTGTTTTGTTGCCTGTTTCCTTTGCTGTGCAGAAGCTTTTTATCTTGATGATATTTTAAAATATCATATTTTAAATGAATTTTAAAATATATTTTAAAATATCATCAAGATAAACATGAAAAACAAAAACATCATCTAAAAAATAAAAAACAACAAGTTCAATTTCACTTTTGTTTCCTTTGTCTTTGGAGACCTGTCCTGAAAGAAGTTGCTGTGGCTGATGTTGAAGAGGTTACTGCCTATGTTCTCCTCTAGGATTTTGATAGATTCCTGCCTCACTTTGAGGCCTTTTATCCATTTCTTTATCTTACACCATACACAAAGATAAACTCATGGTTTATCTTTGTGTATGGTGTAAGAGAATGGTCAAGTTTCATTCTTCTACATAGAGTTGTCCAATGTTCCCAGCACCATTTATTGGAGAGACTTTCCTTTTTCCACTGGATATTTTGTTGTTTTTTTTAAATCCACTTTTTAAAAAGTGTTTTAAAAACACTTTTTTTTTGTTTGTTTTTTAAATCCAATATTTTTTTTTAAAGCCACTATGGGCAATTTTGGTTGGGAAATATAACCCATTTACATTTAAAGTAATTATTGATAGGTAAGGACTTACTTTTGTCATCTTGTTAATTGTTTTATTATTATTCTGTAGTTCCTTTGTTCATCCCTTGGTGTCTGACATTGTAAATTGATGCTTTTCAACAGTGGTATGTCTTCATTTCCTTTTCTTTATCATGTGTGTATCTACTACTATAGTATCCACTATATGGTTTTTGCATTGTTGTTACCCGGAGGCTTTCATAAAAGACCTTATAGTTACAAAAATTTTTCTCATTTTATATTTTTCATGTCATAATATACATCTTTTCTCCTTGTGTATCCATTAACAGATTGTTGTAGCAATGGTAATTTTTGATACTTTTGTCTTTTAACTTTTATACTGGAGTGAAGTGATTCACAATCCATCAATATAGTATTAGAGTATTCTGAATTTGACTCTATACTTACATTTACTAGTGAGTTTTATAATTTCATTTGTATTCTTGTTACTTATGAGTAACATTTCAGCTTGAAGAACTTTCTTTAGCATTTTTTGCAAGGCATGTCTAATGGTAATGGACTTCCTTATCATCGGTTTGTCTGGGGACGTCTTTATTTTTCCTTTATTTCTGAAGGACTGCTTTATTGGTAAAGTGTTCTTTGTTGGCAGTACTTTTCTTTCAACACTTTGAATATTTTCTTGTAGACCGCAAGGCTTTATGAGAAATCCACTGAAGGCCTTATGAGGGTTCCCTTTTATGAGAGAAATTATTTTCTCTTGCTGCTTTTAAAATTCTTTGTCTTGGGTACCTGAGTGTTTTGGCTAAGTGTCTGCCTCAGCTTAGGTCATGATCCCAGGTCCTGGGATTGAGTCCCACAATGGACTCCCTGCTCAGTGGGAAGTATGCTCCTCCCTCTTTCTCTGTCCCTCTTTCTCCCTCTGCCCCTCCCCTGGCTTGTCTCTCTCTTGCTCTCTCTCTCTTTCTCTCTCAAATAAATAATATCTTAAATAAAATAAAATAAAATTCTTAGTCTTGATTTTAGGCACCTTAGCTACAGTGTGTCTTAGAGAAGAATATTTGGGTTGAAATTTTGGGGTAATCTGTTAGTTTCATGAACTTGGGTATCCAGATCTCTCCCCAACTTTGGGAAGTTCTCAGCCATTATTTCTTTAAATAAGCTTGATACTCCTTTTCCCTTCTCTTTTTCTGGGATTCTAAAGATACATAGACATTTTTCCTCTTAATAGTATCTCATAAGTTTTTAGGGTTTCTTCATTACTTTTTATTCTTTCATTTTTTTCTCATTTGTTCGATAATTTAAAATAATTTGTCTTTTTTAAAAGATTTTATTTATTTATTTGACAGAGAGGAGAGAGATCACAAGTAGGCAGAAAGGCAGGCGGAGGGAGAAGGGGAAGCAGGCTCCCTGATGAGCAGAGAGCCTGATGCAGGGCTCGATCCCAGGACCCTGAGATCATGACCTGAGCTGAAGGCAGAGGCTTAACCCAATGAGCCACCCAGGTGCCCCTAAAATGATTTGTCTTTGAGCACCATGAATTTTTGTTCTGCTTGGTCAAGTCTGCTGTTATAGATCTCTATTGAAATCTTCAGTTAAGTCTTTTTTTCTCCAGCTCCAAAATTTCTGTTTTTTTTTTTTTGTTGTTGTTTATTTTCTTTTATTGAATTTCTCAGTTTGTTTCTGTTTTGTTTTCCTATTTTTGTTAAGATTTTTTTTTTTTTCCTATTTTTGTTAAGCCGGGAAGATGTGGAGAGGGATTTAAGTGGCTGGTCTCAGGGAATACAAATACCTATGGGGCAAAAACTGGTAAATCTACAGAGGATCTGCAGCAACCATGCTGGATATTGGTGTCTTTAGTGGTGAAAGCTACCAGGGTCATCTGCAGAGCAGGTCACTGGGAACTGCGGTCAGTCCTGCTGTGTAGCTGTAATGATAGTGGTGGGACCTGGTTTTCTTCCTTGTTCATAGCCATCTCTGTATGTCTCAGGTTTTCCAGGTCTCTGGATGGGGTAAAACTGAAGTACTTCCTTCATGTGATACTCTGAAAGTCTAGGGAAGTAGGCTACTTAACCCACTTTCTCTTTCGTGGTGAGAGGAGCTCATTCTAGCTGAGAAGTTCCTTCTTAGTACTGAACAGTGCTGGCTTGGGGGATGGGATGGTATTCATGGTAAAATGAAGCTGTTTTTCCTTAACTTTTGTGTGGTTTTCTCACATTTTTTATTCCACTGACATTCCTTTTTTTTTTTTTAGATGTATTTATTAATTTTAGAGAGAAAGAGAAATTGGGAGTACAAGTGGGAGGGGAAGAAGAAGAGGGAGAGAGAATCTCAAGCATACTCCACACTGAATATGGAGCCTGATGCAGGGCTTGATCTCAGAGTACTGAGATCATGACCTGAGCCAAAACCAAGAGTCAGATGCTTAACCAACAGGTACTCTGTTTCCCTGAAATTTTTTAAGTGGACCCTAGTCTTCTCTTGGAGCTACTTTTGTTTGTGGATTATTAATTGTTCATCTTTGAGAAGGGACTGAGGGTGGGTCTCATACTCCACCATTTTGGTGACAGCACTCCAATTATCTCTTGTATGAGATGAGTTGTTTCTCTCTTGCTGCTTTCAATATTTTCTCTTTGTCTTTTGGATTTGATAATTTGACTATAATTTGTCTTAGTGTGAGTTTTCTTGAGTTTATCCTACTTGTAGTTCATGGAGTTTCTTAGACATGTATATTTGTGGGTTTGCTCAGAGTTGGAAAGTTTTGGTTAGTATTTCTTCAAATATTTTCTCTGCCTCTTTTTCTTTATCTTCTTTTGGGATTCCTATAATACATATGCTAGTATGTTTGATGGTTCTCACAGGTTTCTGAGGCTCTCTTAATTTTTTTTTTTCATTAATCTTTCCTTCTGCTTCCCAGACTTGATCATTCCAAATGTCTTACCTTCAGGTTTCCTGACCCTTTCTTTTGCCTGGTTAAATCTGCTATTGAATTCTAGTGAGTTTTTATTTCAGTTATTGTACTTTTCAGCTCCAAAATGTCTACTTCATTCCTTTTTAAAATTTGTCTCTTTATTAATATTCTTGTTTATATATTATTTTCTTGATCTCATTTTTTTCTTGTCTATGGCTTCCTTTTGCTCACTGAACACATTTAAGATAGTTGAATTAACATCTTTAACAAATAATTCTAATGCCTGGCTTCAGGGATGGTTTATGTCAAAGTATTCTTTATTCTTATACCTGCAAATGGACCATACATTCCTATCTCTTTTCATGTTTTTAAATTTGTTGTTGTTGTTGTTGTTGAAAACTGGGCATTTTGGGTATTATGTTTTTGTCTGTAGTGTCATTTGCGAATATCTTCTCCCATTCTATGGGTTGCCTGTTTGTTTTTTTGACTGATTCCTTCGCTGTGCAGGAGCTTTTTATTTTAATGAGGTCCCAAAAACTCAATGTCGCTTTTGTTTCCTTTGTCCTTGGAGACATGTCCTGAAAGAAGTTGCCGTGGCTGATGTCAAAGTGGTTACTGCCTATGTTCTCCTCTAGGATTTTGATAGATTCCTGCCTCACATTGAGGCCTTTTATCCATTTCGAGTTTATCTTTGTGTATGGTGTAAGAGAATGGTCAAGTTTCATTCTTCTACATATAGTTGTCCAATTTTCCCAGCACCATTTATTGAAGAGACTGTCTTTTTTCCAATGGATATTTCTTCCTGTTTTGTCAAAGATTATTTGACCATAGAGCAGCGGGTCCATATCTGGGCTCTCTATTCTGTTCCACTGGTCTATGTGTCTGTTTTTGTGCCAGTACCATGCTGTCTTGGTGATCATCACTTTGTAGTAAAGCTTGAAATCTGGTAATGTGATGCCCCAGCTTGATTTTTCTTTTTCAGCATTTGCTTAGTGATTTGGGTCTTTTCTGGCTCCATATAAATTTTTGGATTGTTTTTTCCAGGCTTTTGAAGAAATCCAGTGGAATTTTGATCGGGATGGCATTGAAAGTATAGATTGCTCTGGGCAGTATAGACATTTTAACAATGTTTATTCTTCCGATCCATGAACAAGGAATGCTTTTCCACCTTTTTGTGTCTTCTTCAATTTCTTTCGTGTGTGTTTTGTAGTTCTTCGAGTACAGATCCTTCACCTCTTTGGTTAGATTTATTCCCAGGTATCTTATGGTTTTTGGTGCTATTGAAAATGGAATAAATTCCCTAATTTCTCTTTCCACAGTTTCATTGTTAGTGTATAGGAAAGCCACTGATTTCTGTGCATTGATTTTGTATCCTGCCACATTACTGAATTGCTGTATGAGTTCTAGTAGTTTGGGGGTGGAGTCTTTTGGGTTTTCCATATAGAGTAACATGTCGTCTGCGAAGAGAGAAAGTTTGACTTCTTCATTGCCAATTTGAATACCTTTTATTTCTTTTTGTTTTCTGATTGCTGTCGCTAGGACTTCTAGCATTATGTTGTACAAGGGTG
>CM053609.1:20524532-20549170 GCA_028646535.1 Procyon lotor | reverse complement strand
CATGGATTGATTTGCGAATGTTGAACCACCCTTGCATCCCAGGGATCAATCCCACTTGGTCATGATGAATAACCTTTTTGTTGTGCTGTTGGATCCTATTAGCTAGGATCTTGTTGAGAATCTTGGCATCCATATTCATCAGGGATATTGGTCTGAAATTCTCCTTTTTGGTAGGGTCTTTGCCTGGTTTGGGGATCAGAGTAATGCTGGCTTCATAGAATGAGTCTGGAAGTTTTCCTTCTGTTTCTATTTTTTCAAACAGTTTCAGGAGGATAGGTATTATTTCTTCCTTGAAAGTTTGGAAGAATTTCCCAGGGAATCCGTCTGGTCCTGAACTCTTGTTTTTTGGGAGGTTTTTGATCACTGCTTCAATGTCATTACTAGATATTGGTCTATTCAGGTTGTCAATTTCTTCCTGTTTCAGTCTTGGAAGATTGTGAGTTTCCAGGAATACATCCATTTCTTCTAGTTTGTTTAACTTATTGGCATATAGTTGTTGATAATAATTTCTGATGATTGTTTCTATTTCCTTTGGATTAGCCGTGATCTCCCCCCTTTCATTCATAATTTTGTTAATTTGGGTCCTCTCCCTTTTCTTTTGGATGAGTTTGGCCCATGGCTTATCAATCTTACTGATTCTTTCAAAGAACCAAATTCTGGATTCGTTGATGCGTCCTATTGTTTCTCTAGTTTCTAACTCAATGATCTCTGCTCTGATCTTGATTATTTCCCTTCTTGTGCGTGGTGTTGGTTTCCTCTGTTGTTGGTTTTCCAGTTCTTTGAGGTGTAAGGAGAGCTGGTGTATTCAAGATTTTTCAATTTTTTTCAGTGAGGCTTGGATGGCTATGTATTTCCCCCTTAGGACTGCCTTGCCGTGTCCCATAGGTTTTACATCACTGTGTCTTCATTCTCATTGGTCTCCATGAGTTGTTTAAGCTCATCTTTGATTTCCTGGTTAATCTCAGTATTCTTGAGCAGGTTGATCTTTGTCCTCCAAGTGTTTGAATTCCTTCCAAACTTCTTCTTGTGGTTGAGTTCCTGTTTCAGAGCACTGTGGTCTGAGAAAATACAGGGAATCATCTCAATCTTTTGGTATTGGTTGAGTCCTGATTTGTGGCCCAGTATGTGGTCTATTCTGGAGAAAGTTCCGTGTGCACTCGAGATAAATGAGTATTCTGTTTTTTTAGGGTGGAATGTTCTGTATATATCTATGAAGTCCAATTGGTCCAATGTGTCATTCAAAGCTCTGGTTTCTTTATTGATTTTCTGTTTAGATGATCTCTCTGTTACTGAGAGTGGTGTGTTAAGGTCTCCTACTATGATTGTATTCCTACCAGTGTGACTCTTTATTTTGATTAACATTTGGTTTATGTAGTTGGCTGCTCCTATATTGGGGGCATACATGTTTACAATTGTTAGATCTTCTTGGAGGATCGACCCTTTCAGAATGATGTAGTGTCCTTCTGTATCTCTGGTTACAGTCTTTAGCTGAAAATCTAATTTATCTGATAGGAGAATTGTTACCCCATCTTTCTTTTGAGGCCCATTGGCAGGAAAGATGGTTCTCCATCCTTTCACTTTCAGTCTGGATGTATCTTTTGGTTCCAAATGAGTCTCTTGTAGACAGCATATGGACGGGTCTGCCGCTTTATCCATTCTGCAACCCTGTGCCATTTTATGGGAGTGTTTAGGCCATTCACATTGAGAGTGATTATTGAAAGATAAGTGTTTATTAACATCATGTTGCCTGTGTAGCCCTTGTTTCTATTGATTGTAAATTTCTGTTCTAAATCACTCATGGGTTCTCTATACTTTTATAGAACCCCCTTTAGCATTTCCTGAAGTGCTAGTTTCTTGGTCACATACTCTTTAATCCTTGATGATCTTGGAAGCTCTTTATCTCTCCATCCATTTTAAATGTCAACCTTGCTGGATAAAGTATTCTTGGCTGCATGTTCTTCCCATTTAGTGCCTTGAATGTGTCTTGCCAGCCCTTTCTGGCTTACCAGGTTTCTGTGGACAGGTCTGATGTTATTCTAATGGCTCTTCCTCCATATGTAAGGGATCTCTTCCCCCTAGCTGCTCTCAGGACCTCTTGTCTAAAATTTTAATTTGCAAATTTTAGTGTGATGTGTCTCGATGTATTTCTAGACTCATTGATCTTGGGTATTATGTTTTAATAACCCTGGAGATTTAATTCTCCCATTCCTTAGGGATCACTAAATCTTGCTTTTTGAAACACTGGAGCCATTCATTTCTGACTTTTCTAAACTTTTTTTTTTTTTCAAAATGTGCATTTTTTGTTGCGTTTGTCATTGGTATTTTTCTTCTACTATTTCTGCAGTAAACCAGTATTTTGAAACAGTTTTTCTTAAGTGTTTGGCTCCCAAACTGGTGGCAGGGGCAGAGGGGTGGAACAAATCGTTCCATGAAATCTCCTAGAAGCTGCTTTATCCCTCAAGGATTAAAACAATGGCCAGTATTTGTGCTGACACTCAAGGACCAAAAGCAGTGTATAGTAATGAACACACATACCCAATTTTTGGAAGACAAGATCCTTATTGTCCACTTTACTAGAAGGAAGTTGCATATAAAAGTGGTTATCTGCCACAGGGCTGGGGTTATGGAGAATGTTAACCAGTGTAAGAAAGGCCGAAGTTAAACAACTTCTTTTTTAATCTCTTGCCTGACTCCTGCAAGTGTTTGCTCACATTCCAGATTTCCAAAATAGTTAAAGACATACCTCAGAGGCATTGTGGATTTGGTTCTAGACTACCCAGAAAAGTAAATATTGCAATACGGTGAGTCCACTTTGCCTACTCCTCCAAAGAGCCAAAACTCCAAGTCTGAAACTGCCTCTGTGACAACATTTGAGTTCATTATGAGAAAACAGAGGCCAAGATTGAAACATTCCATGAGAACTGCTCAGGGGTTCCTGGGCAAAGAGTTTCTGTTTCTGCATCAGATAGATTTCCCAGGATGTTTTCTCTTCCAGTTCAGTTTTGGGGCTACCAAAAATGAAATGATCCTTATGATCCAACAAATAGTAAAGGCTCTTTCTTAGGCCTTACAAGGCTTCTCTGCATAACTGTATGCAGGGCTGGCAGAGCAACCTGTGCAGTAGGAGTGTGTGCAATAGGTACATAGGTCTGCAGGTTGGCTGCAGCTTACTGGTCAGATGAGGCCACCCTCAACACAGCTTCCCTGTGGGGACCCCATAGGGCAGCAGTATTTCCTAGGACATACTCTCATTGTGACTGAACCTGAAGCTCCAGAGAGGCTTGCAGTAACATGAGATGCTTCTTTCTAGTCCACCTGCCTTTCATTGGTCCAAGCAGGTCACAGCCCAGTGTCAGTGGGGTGGGAGAGTGGATATTTCTGCCCCACTCAGGGCCACTGCAGAAGTCCTATTGCAGAGATAAAGAACTAGGGAGTGATCCAATCTTCCTAGATAAACAATGAAGCATTACTTTTTATGATATCAAGTGACCTGCTCTCCAGCAGAGCATGGTTCTGCTGCCCCCTGATTCTCTATAGCAAATTAAATCACATGTCTCATATTGTCACATTGGTTTCAGCTTTCTGCTTGTGACTTTGGGAAATCCTTTCTGAACAGGTTGCCATTGGAGTCCCCCTCCTCCTGCTCTTTAGAGATGTTCACACAGGCAACTTCCCTGAGGCAGCAGATTCAAGGGTCCCTCCTTAACATCTCATGGGCTGCCCTGAGGTGCCTAGCAGTGACAATATGGACCAACATTCCCCTCATGCCAGCTGAAAGCAGGCTTCATAGCTACATCCTCCCTCTGGCAACATTCTCCTACATCAGCAACATGAGTCACAAAAGGACATGTTTTGGAGCACAAATTCTTACAGAAATGTTGCAACTGCCACATGTTTCTTTGATAACAATTATGTAAAATTCATCTCTGTCAGAAAGGTACACTGGACGCTAGCATGACTTACTAGAAAATATTACATTCCAGTTATTGAATTGATGCCTGTTATCATACGAACATCAGCAGGGTCAGGAAGACTGCACAGAGGGCAGTGGTGAGAAATGGGTTAGTACAGATTTACCATTCTTCTGCAGTTTGGAATCAGAGAACTGTGTTCAGGTTCCTGTTTGGTCACTTATAAAGATGTGTCTCTCCATGCCTTGATTTCTTCATCTGTTGATTGAAGGAATAACAAATACACCTGAGGGATGTTTGAGGATTAAATAAAATGATAAGTGCATGGAGTTAGTATAGGACTTGGTCCAATGCAGGACTAAGAAACGCTGGTTAGATGGTTATGGTTATGGTCTCAGCCACTGTAGAATATTCTACAGGACTACCGCACTTAAGATCTACAACCACAGTTAGGGCAGTTGAGGCAAAAAAGGATCATTTAGTTGGTTATATGGCTGGAAACAAAAACATATCAGTGGGCTCAAACTCTAGGTTTTGTGGATTCTGAAGTTTACTTTGGCTTCCTTTTGAACATCCTGTGCTTCTTACAGTTTGCTTAAAAAGTGCTTTGGGGGGCTCCTGGGTGGCTCAATCATCTGCCACCCTAAGGCTCCTTAGGCAGCTGCCTTCAGCTCAGGTCATGATCCCAGAGTCCTGGGATCGAGCCCCGCATCGGGCTCCTTGCTCGGTGGGAAGCCTGCTTCTCCTGCTACCACTCCCTCTGCTTGTGTTCCCTCTCTAGCTGTGTTTCTCTCTGTCAAATAAATAAAATCTTTAAAAGAAAAAAAAAGCGCTTTGGATCTTGCAAATCAGTCACAGAAAGCTCCTCTGGGTTTCCATGGATGTGATTTTAGTTCTTTTCTCTACAGATTCCTGTGCTCCTGAACCTCAGCCAAGACCCTGAAGTCAGTCTGCCTGCACCACCACTCATGTATGCCCTGGCCCTTGGTGCCTGCCTGGGAGGTAAGGGGATGCTGATGCATGCAGGGAAGGGGCCACTGACATCGTAGTGACCCCAAAGTGGTGGTTTATACATCCCTAACTGAAGGTAAATTAAGGAGAGTTTGGATGATTTCTGAAGTAGAAACTCACCTTCAGCTTTGACTAAAGCAATTTTAGAAGTGAAGTCTGTGACTTCCCACTCTCTGCAGAACTTCCTCTGACATTCCAAGACTGCAGCCTGAGGACAATCATTACTGACATATCAAAGTGAATGTGCTCCCACACTACACCCACACAGATGTGGCTTATGTTTAGAAACAGATTTTGAATCAGAAGCCATGCTCAGTTGCAGTTTCTTATTCCCTCCGTAAGGGGTTGGGAAGTGGTAAATAGGTAAGCAAAGAACTAGAGACTCTAACCTAATAGTAAGAAGAAAGATTAAAGATTTTTCTTTTTTGGAGAAGGGTATTGTCCTTTAGAGAATTTGAGAAGTGAATTAGTGAAAGTGTCAGGAGAGACTAACCTCTGGTGAGCAAACAGAAGGGCTTTGATAATCTTTTGAGGGAGCTGTGTTAGAGTTAGAGTCCTTCTCATATTTAGGAGGCCTAATCACCTAATCACACAAGAGGATTTTGGAGAATCTTAGGTAAACATACCAGATACATTTTAAGCTTTTATTCTTAAATCCAGACATGGTTAGATAATCCAGCTTGCTTTGTTCTTTGTTCCCTATTAAATCAATAACTTTCTGTTTAGTTCATCTCTTCGTTTATAAAGGGAGATTAATGTTATTCAGTGAATTTGCTATGATTTCTGGAGGCAGCTAATTTACCTCATTCAGCATTTGAGACCTCAAGTTCTTATGAGACTATATTCCTGTTAAAGTGGCCCCCATTTAAGCATTAGCCCCTAGAAAAGTAATAACTGTGTTCATAGCTACATTTAACATTGGTGATGGAAACAGAATCCAGGGACGCCTGGAAAGGTGTTCTTTGTGTGGAACTTTGTTCATTAAACCTCACTGAGAATCTACTATAACCTGACACTGTGCTTTTGAATGGGGAGATAGTCACCTCAGCTAAGGTTACACCTTAAACAGATATGTCCTCTTGTGACAGAATGCAGAGAGTGCTTAGTGAGCACCAGAGACAGACAGTGGTCCTCTAGAGAGGAAACTTTTGAGGGTGAGAAACCTGTTAGGCTAGTACTGATTCCCTGGGTTACAGACTGTATGATTCTGTATATGATTTTCTTAAAATGATACAGTTGTAGAAATGCAGACTAGATTAGTAGTTAGTGGGGGTTAAGTACAGGGCAAAGTGGAAGGAAGTTTGTTTTGCTGTAAAAGGGCAATAGGAGGGATCATTTTTGTGATAAAAAATGTTCTATATATTGACTGTATTAAAGTCAGTATTCTGGGGCCCCTGAGTGGCTCAGTAGGTTAAAGCCTCTGCCTTCGGCTCAGGTCATGATCTCAGAGTCCTGGGATCGATCCCCGTATCAGGCTCTCTGCTCAGCCAGGAGCCTGCCTCCCCCTCTCCCTGCCTGCCTCTCTGCTTACTTGTGATCTCTTTCCCTCTGCCAAATAAATGAATAAAATCTTAAAAAAAATAAAGTCAGTATTCTGACTGTGACATAGTTCTATGGTCTTCAGTTATATTACCTTTGAGGGAAACTGGTAAATGGTACATGGGATCTCTTA
This sequence comes from Procyon lotor, assembly GCA_028646535.1. Lineage (NCBI taxonomy): Eukaryota > Metazoa > Chordata > Mammalia > Carnivora > Procyonidae > Procyon > Procyon lotor. The sequence continues at coordinate 20,542,576 of CM053609.1, read as the reverse complement.
ATATTATTCCTTACAACTTCATGTGAATGTATAGTTACCCCAAAATAAAACTTCAGTTACAATGATAGAAAAAGGAAAAGCCAGAGGGAATAATTTCATATTGATTAAATCCATAATTTCTAAATAATTGCTGAACTAAAGTAAATATAGATAGATAGGCTCAATGAAAAATAAAGTCAAGGAAATATTCCAGAATCTAGAGGCAAAAGTCAAAGAATAAATTATAGAAGAAAAATAATATACATAAAAGTTCAATAAGGGAAATCCAATATTTGACTCTAAGAAAAAAATCTCAGGAAGGACAGAATGAAATGAAAGAAGGAATTTATCCAAAAAAATAATAGAAGCAAATATTCCAGAATAGAGGCAGCACACAAGTGGATACATACCTAATACCATCTTTCTGAAATTTTAGAACTCTATGGAGGCTTAGAAACTTGCTCAATTGTCATACAATAGTAAATCTCAAAACTGGGCATCTAGCAGTTCAGCTCCAGAGTTTGTTTTCCTAAGCTCTCTTTGTGTTGAAAACAGGTAATTAGAAATACCAGGTTCAGCAAAAAAAAATGGTGCAAAAATATTAGTGTTCAAATTTGAAGCCAATTAAAATGAGACATAATCTTAAAATGATAGAACATAAGAAATGAGACTCAGTTGGACCTTGGTCCTGGTGGATGTCTTGGCCCTGCAGGGGTAGCATTTACATAGTCTTGGACGGTATGAATGTTGTTGACTAGTTTTCTCAGTTGGAACAAAGCTATTTCCAACCCAGAAAATCTTAGCTACTTGTAAAACATACTATGGTTGTTAATTTCTTTGACAATCAAGCTTTTCTATTTTATTTGAAGGTCTTCAGAATCCAAATTTAACATTCTTTCCACTATACCTGCTGATATAGATAACTCCTCTATTCCGAATGTGTGCAGGACTGGCTGTCTGGCTAACCCAACACTGCTCCCAATTTCTTCTCCTTTGTGTCCCTCTACTATAATAGTTGCTTCAGTAGCTGCTTTGTAGACTGTCTCATTTTGCTGGCCAATAAGAGATGATGAAAACCTGTTTGGTAGCTTCCTGACATAGATTTTGGCCTTCTGAAAAAAATGTATTGGTACCAGTTCTTTTCAATGTTTCCTACCTTAGATGTGACTATGAAACCATCTGTGATGGGAAAGAGAGGCCAAGACAATTTTGAAGACCCACCTCTGAAATTACTTATAAGACACTGACTTAATGCTTGGCAGCCTTCTGCCCGCAGGCTTCTTATTACATGGGAGGAGATTATTTTCCTTTGTGTGTAAAGCACTGTTATCCAGGTTTTCTGTTACCTGCAGTTGAAAGCATTCTTAAAAGAATCAGCCATCCAGGGCGCCTGGGTGGCTCAGTCGTTAGGCATCTGCCTTCAGCCCAGATCAGATCCCAGGGGCCTGGGATCGAGCCCCGCATCGGGCTCTCTGCTCTGCGGGAAGCCTGCTTCTCCCGCTACCATTCCCTCTGCTTGTGTTCCCTCTCTCGCTGTGTTTCTCTCTGTAAAATAAATTAAAAAATCTTTAAAAAAAAAAAAAAAGAATCAGCCATCCAAAAGAATGAAATCTTGCCATTTGCAACCATTTGGATGGAACTATCGAGGGTATTATACCAAGCTAAATCAATCAGTCAGAGAAAGACAAATACCATATGATTTTACTCATATGTGGAATTTAAGAAACAAAACAGATGAACTTAGGGGAAGAGAAGGAAAAATAAAATAAGATGAAAATAGAGAGGGAGGCAAAACACTAGAGATGCTGAACTCTAGGAAACAAACTGTTGGTTACTGGAGGGGAGGTGAGTGGGGAGATGGGGTAATTGGATGATGGGCATTAAGGAGGGCATTTGATGTAATGAGCACTGGGTTTTTATATGCAGCTGATGAATCACTAAATTCTACCCCCAAAACTAATAATATACTATATGTTACCTAAATTGAATTTAAATAAAGAATAAAAAGTATAAACTGATCAGTGAAACTTAATAAGTTAATGTACCACCTCCCTGGTTATAAGGCATTCAGGAGGCCAAATGACTTCATGCAAAGAGGTGACTGAGAGGCAAGTCTGGAGAAGGAGGTCAGGCTGCGAGGACATATCCCAGGGTAAAAAAGGCTTTTGGGGAATAGCAATTGTGCCATCTGTGCTATATTCCTGAAAAGGTGGCTAGGAGTCAGATGTACAAAAGCCGAACAACTGCCTTACATGAGAGCAGTTAGCCCAGCCCTTGCTCATTTCTCTGCCTCGTCTTCTAAGGAAAGAGTTTGAGCCATGGGGCTCCTCATTTTATCCTTCTCTCCCCACCCAGCCCTCTTCCTAATGCCTGAGTTGTCCTGAAGCCAGGAGACCAAGCTGCTAACCTTTCCCTTGGATCCTTAAAAATTTTCCCATTCCATTCCCTGAATCCAGAAGTGATCTGGAACAAATTTATCTACTGAGCCAGTGCACCCTGGCAACATGTGGTAGGAAATGGAAAGGGCCTTTCATTTTCTGGCAAGTGGTTTATTGAGGAATTCATACCAACTGTATAGTATGACAAGATACTATTGATCCAGGCAATGCCATTTTAACTGGAAAGAAGGGGGTATTTTTTTCAATCATTAATCCCTAACAGGAGAGAAGTAAAATGTTCCTTTTTAGTTTAGGGCTCACACAAGTTGTTGAATGTGATCCTGGGCCACGTGTTAAGCTCCGTGCTGTTCAGAAACAGAGCTCTCCATGTCAAGTCATGGAGTAGCATTGTTTAGGGGTGGCAGGGCAGACACCACCCAGACACTGAGGGACATGCTCTGCAAAGGAGGCTGGCAGGGCAGGATCATCTGAAGATCATGGGCTTTGGCAGACTTTGGGAAACAATTGCAGGGCACAATGGCTCACCAAAGTGTGGAACCTTATTGGCAGTTCTCCCCCCCAGAGCAGGAGCCAGCTGGTTGGCAGGGTCAAGGGGTGGATATATTGGTATGACAGCACCAAGAGGAGGGTGTCTGGAGTCATCATTGCTGTGTAATTTGTACATCACCACCTACTCAAGACCTTCAGATGCTCTGCATGACTGTCTACAGAAAAGCCTTGGGCCTATATCATGAAAATTGAAATCTTGCTTTCTCCGATCCTCCTCTGGAGTCAAAACAGTTGGTTCTAGTCCTGGGTTCATCACTTGCCAGCCCTGACATTTCAACATGTTGTCTTTCTGTGCCTTAGTTTCTTATTGGAGACACTGGGGACCTCAGGGGTCATGGTGAAGATGAGATGCCAAGTCTTTAGAATGCTTCTGACCCTGAGGAGGCATCTGGTTTGTTCTTTTCAAATCCTTCTGCAGAACTAACCTCACACTCAGACCTACATATGCTCCCATGCCTTGTTGAAGCTGGTTGTTTCTTCTCATTCTCTTGGGGCCTCCCAAATCTCTTCTTTCTTGGGGAAGGCCTACTACCTGGCCATGGCCTGGTGACCCCAGCCCTCTGAGCATTTCTCTTGGCCTCTCTGACCTCATGCCTCTCCTGTCTCTCTAAGAATAGATTCCCCATGAGCCCCCAGAAGATATGAGCTGACCTGTCCACAGAGGACAGCCTACTGGGATGGAAAGGAGAGCTTCCTATGGTCAGGAAGTTACAAGAAGCTAATGTAAATCAGGGAGGGAGATAGAAACAGATTGTCAGAATTGAGATGAAAATCTAGACTCAGTTCTAGTGGGTGTCTGAGACAAGAGGTCTCAGAATGGTCCTGGAATCCTGGAATCACCTGCATGAGCTTTCTATCACTACCATAACACATAGACAGACTTTATCTATTATCTCAGCTGTGTCTCTACTTAGAGTCTCATGAGGCCAAGATCAAGGTGTCCTTAGGCTGTGCTCCTTTCTGGTAGCTCTGGTAGGGGTCTGCTTCTGAGCTCACTCAGATTATTGCTAGGATCGAGGTGTCTGAAGTTCTAAGAGTGGGTCCCCATCCTTTGTTGGTTGTCAGCTGGGCTGCATCTAGTTCTTAAAGCCCTCTCTGGTTCTGGCACTTGGACCTAAATCTCAGAGTTAGCAACACTGTGTGGAATTCAGCTCATGGTGGGAATACTTCCACTCCACTTTGGGTACTCTCCTAAGATCCCTTTAACCCTCTGGGATCTCTCTGATTCTCCCCCACTCCATTTCTTCTACCATCCCCGCCCCCCAATGGGTTGTCTCCGATCCTCCTGGGATTTCTCCCTCTCCTTGAGGCTGCTCTTTTGCTTCTAGCTGGAGAAAATTTTCTTCTTTTAAGGGTTCATGTGATTTAATAGGTCCATCCAGATAATCCAGGGTGATCTCCCTCTCTCAGGGTCCATAACCTGAATTACTTCTGCAAAGTTCCCTTTGCCACCCAGGGTAACATGATGACATAACCACAGGTTCTAAGGATTAAGGCATGGACTTCTTTGCTGCAGGTGTTGGGAGCATTGATCTGCTTCCCACATCATCTGGAGCAAGCAAGTATCACCTGTAGCTCGGAGTGTTCCCTGACCAGACTCCCTACTTCCTCTGTGACCACCCTAAAGTCTGTCCTTCATACAGCAGCCTGGTGTCAGCCTGTCATGACCTTCTCTCCCCTTGGTCATGGGCAAATCCTCTACTGCCCTTCATGATTCTCCAGATACTCTGCAGTGCACTGAGAAACAGCAGGACTGTCACAAAAATGGGAGATCAGAAACAGAGTGACGAAAAGCAGAGTGGGCCAACCTCAGGGAGGCATTGCCATCATAAGGTTTGGGATTAGTGGCTGCAGGGTGCTGGGGAGACCCTGGAAGATTTTACTGAGTTCTTAAGATCCAAAGTCTTATAATTTTGATTCCTCAACTATATTTCACCCTTCAAACAAGCATATAAATGCATGCAGCATGCTATTTCAAAGGTTTTCACTGAAAAACCCAGTCTAAATCTTCTATGGATGAAAGGCAGAGAGAATAAGATGAGACTTGAGCTTGCTTTCATGATCCTTTGCACAGGCAGTCCAGGCTGCATGCCTGACAGGAGGCTGTGTTGCCTGCCATGTGTTTCAAGGAGAAGGTTAAGAACCATGAAGAAGGAGGGGAGCAGGAGCATGTTTTCAGCGGAGCGTCATCTGCGCTGATACCTCCTCTGCAAGGCCCTCTCCTAGGAAATAGGCCAAGGCTGTTTTCCTCCACTAGTAGAGAAATCCAGAAGTCCACGTAGCTCTGAGATTATTTATCTGTACTTCTCTCCATGCTCAGTGCTCTAGAAGACCCAGAGATAATATGAGGCTGGACTCTCAGGAAAGGCAGCACTTAGGGGCTCAGCTTATGCAGCCAGGACTTCACCCTTGGTCCTCTTCTTCCTGCTCTGTTATTTATGTTGTCCAATTTCAGAGTCTTTCCCCTTGTGCCAACATGCAGTAGGAAGCTTCAGATTTGTGTCTCACAGTTCACCAGTCCTTAGGAAACAGAGAGTCTTTTCCTTAGTGGAAAAGGAAACATGTCAGAACTGAGTAAAACTGGCTGAGCCTGGGTCATGTACCTGAACCCTGACCTCTGTGGCTGGGGTTTAGAAGATACTGATCAGTTTCATCAAGCAAATTCACCATTCCCTGAATTAGTCACCATGTTGGGGGCTGGCCTTGGGCCACATCCCTTACCAGGAGGCCTCACTAGTATTTATGCATGTGCAAGTTATGATTCCCCACAGATCATGTACACTGTTAAAACCGCTCTCACAGAGAAGCATTTTATTATCCTCTTTGTTTGCATCCATCTTTCCATCCACAGACAGTGTTTTCTGGTGAGTGTCCAGGCCTGGAGTCCTAAGAGAGTTAGTTCTTATCTGAGATCCCAATTCCACTGCTCTGAAAATACTTATTCTCTCCACGGTCATTGGTCTGGCTTACATTTTCCTTTAAAAGATAGATGCCACCACGTGCCACAGTGGTTTGCCAATCTTTTCTATCACACAGAGCAGTTATAATCTTATCTGCAAATGAGTTACAGAATTTACAAACAGCGAACTTATTTTCTGGTTGTCAGTGTTTTGTTTTCTGGAGATATTTGCAAAGCAATCACTTTGATAGTACCTGTAAAGTAATCAGATGAAAAGCCTGTGAGATGATCACATATTACAGAACAAAAGATAACAGAAGCCTACCACCAAGATAAACTGAGATTTTATTTTACTTTTAAAATTTTGATTCCAGGCAATGGAACACTGATTGGAGCATCAGCAAATGTTGTTTGTGCAGGAATTGCAGAGCAGCATGGATATGGATTCTCTTTCATGGAATTTTTCAGGTACTTTAAAACTCATTTTAAATTTCTGTTTGTTTAATCCCTAAACTCACTGAATTAAAAAAATAACAAAGCAAACTGTTAAGCACTAGGATAAGCATGTTTCTAGCAATTAGACATTAATGTAGGTGAGCTTAGCTTAGCTAAAAAAAATTAAAAACTTATTGCTTGGATTAGCTTCATACCACAGAGCATGGTTCAGATATTCTGAATAATTCAGATTGAGTCTAGGGGTCAAGAAATAGTTGTGGGCTTGCTGGGTGTTTTATGTTGCTCTCTTGAAAATTCTAACAGTGATTTGTACCTTGACTATCTATGACTGGGGTGCTTAATGAGAGTCTGAAGACCCTCTACCAGACTGCCCAGTGAAAAAGCCTGCACTTGAAAGGATCCAGGAATATTGCAGATAGGGAAGAGGTATTCATGTATGGGCACCTATCAAAAGGGCAGTACTGAGATGAGGCCCAGCATGGGGAAGAGCTGCCAGTGCTCGCTCCTGCAAAGGAGAATCTGCTCCAAAGGAGCACGGCCCTTGCTGAGGTCCTGATTCCCAGGATGACTATTTTCATGTGGCCCCATTCCACTTTGGAAGCAGATGAATGGGCAAAATGAACATTGGTGGCCCCCATTAAACAGTGGTGCAAAAATGAACTGACATTCATTTGGTGTTGAACAGGATTTCTGTTAAAGTTCTTGGACTGTAAACTCACAGCTCATGCATGCACAGAAATGATTCTCAGAACAAGCCCTGCTTAAGATTGGAAGAGCAGCTCTGCCTGAGAGGCTGAGTGACTTGCAGCCTATGGAGGCTGTAACCTTGGGCTTCTGCAGGGCACTACTTAACTGGGCTGAGCTTGGGGAGAAAACCCCAGCTTTCATACCCAGGTAAGAATCAACATCAGCCTCTACATATAACACTGAATTTTGGAAGACTTATTAAACTTATTATACTTATTATTGTTTATGAGTGGCTTATAATTCTTGACAATTTTTTTTAAAGATTTTATTTATTTGATAGAGAGAAACACAGCGAGAGAGGGAACACAAGCAGAGGGAATGGCAGCGGGAGAAGCAGGCTTCCTGCAGAGCAGGGAGCCCGATGCGGGGCTCGATCCCAGGACCCTGGGATCTGACCTGGGCCGAAGGCAGACGCTTAACGACTGAGCCACCCAGGCGCCCCAATTCTTGACAATTTTAATGGGAAATTAGCATTTATTAATCGATACTCCTGGGAGCCTTGGGCATGGGATGGAGGGACAAAACTGGACAGTGAGCTGAGGAGACACTGAACATACATCTCTCAGTAGGACTCTGACACATTGCTTTCCTCACAGCTAAGAGACACGATCTGAAACTTAGCAATTGACCACTTCTTCCTGTTTAGACATCATCAGCCTCTGCTAAGCATAAAGGGCATAATCCTATCACTTAAACAAGAGTTTTCTTAGTGAGAACAACTTTTACTATAGCAAATACATCAGTGGCCTTAGCAGTGTAACTCACCTCATCATCTCATCTTTGCTTTATTCATGATGGTTCATTGCTGGAGCACAGCTAAGAAACAGCGTTAAGAGGCAAGTGCCCTAAGAGGAGCAGCAACAGGAGATATAGACTTGCACCCCCAAACTCCAGGGCTTTCTCATTTGGACCGGATTCCTAATTTTTGTAGACCTGGAAGGCTCTCATTCACATACCTCTAGTCTCTTCTTTGGTCACCCAAGCATAAGATACACTAGCCCTCTACCTGCTGACAGGCCTAACTGGACTCAACAGTAGGGACTCTCATGGCTATTTAAAAACACTGATTGGTCTCACAAGTAGGCTTAAAAGGCCTGATAGTAATTTCATAAAAGATTAGAAGGTTTTTAGGGCAATAATACATGCTGGTCTGATATTTTCTCCAGTGTAACTTTGACATAATAATCAGGAATATGGAAAGAGCTTGGATGTCCATCAACAGATGAATGGATGAAGAGGGGGTGTGTATATGAAATGAAATATTACTCAGCCATCTGAAAGAATGAAATCCTGCCATTTGCAACAATGTGGATGGAACTAGAGGGAATTAATTATGTTAAGTGAAATAGAGAAAAACACCATATGAATTCTCTCATATGTGGAATTGAAGAAACAAAACAGATGAACATAGGAGAAGGGAAGGAAAAATAAAATAACATGAAAATAGAGAGGGAGGCAAACCATAAGAGACTATTAACTATAGGAAACAAACTGAAGGTTGCTGGAGGGGAGGTAGGTGGGGGGATGGGATAATTAGGTAGTGGGCATTAAGGAGGGCATTTGATGTAATGAGCACTGGATGTTACATGCAACTGAGGAATCACTAAATTTTACAGCTGAAGCTAATAATAATAATAATAATAATAATAATTATATCAGGACTTCTGACTGACAGAGTTTTTGTGCAGCCACTCAGATTATGCATAGGGCTCAGGGTTCAGCTCCAGTGGGTAATGTATTGTGTACACTGAAGGTAGGCCTTGTGTTTCTATTCTGTATGAGTGCCTTGTGTGCAGTTATAGTGGTGAAAACTAGGATAATATTCAGTAAGCTGGCGGCTTCAGAAAGACTGGTGCAAGACTGCTGGTTATCTCTTCCAAAATTTCTTTAGCTAGTAGCCTTTTTTTTTTTAAATTTCTTTCTTTTTTTAAATTTTTATTTATTTATTTTTTTCAGTGTTACAAGATTTATTGTTTTGCACCATGCAATACGTGCTCTCTTCAATTGCATCCACCTTTGTAGATGAAGGAAAAATGTCTCTCTGATTAGTAATGTTCAAGAGTCATATCTTATTTCTATCTGGTTCCACCTCTGATCATTCTTGTTGTTAGGTCCTTGCTGTTCAGAAATCAGAGCAGTTTGGACATTAAATGGTCATCAAGGGTTACCTGTGTGGCTCAGTCAGTTAAGGGTCCTGAGATTGAGCCCCAGGTCAGGCTCTCTGCTCAGTAGGGAGTCTGCTTCTCCCTCTCATGCTGCTTCCCCTGCTTGTCCTTGCTCTTTCTCTCTGTCAAATAAATAAAATCTTTAAAAAAGATGCTCATCTAAATGTTCAGCCCTTATTTGCATAAAATTCTTACTTTGCAGTTGCAAATGCACTGATTGACTTTAATCTACCCCATTTCAAAATTTCTTTCACAAAAGATGGCTTCCTGTGATACACAGTACAAAAATGTTGACTTCCCATTTTATTTTTAAAAATTTTTAAAAATACTATTTTTCTGACTATATAAATATATATTCAAAGAGATACATAAAACTAGAAGAATAAAATATAAAAGTAACTCATAATTTTGCTACCTAGAAATAACCGCTGATCAAAATTTGTTGTGTTTTCTTACATTTTTCCTTCCTCTCATGATACATATATACTGGTTAACAAAATTTTTAATCTCATTGTGTCTTACCTTTCATTTTTCATAATATTGTGAACATTTTAACAGGCTACTAGTTATTCTTTCAAAATAGAATATATTTATACCTACAACATGTAGATATATCACCATTTTACCTTTGTTGGGCATGCAAGATGCTTCCTATTCTTTGTTATCAATTCTGTTTTGAACATCTTCACAGATAAAACTTTTTTTCATTCTTGCTCATCGATGATAAATTTCCTGACATACAATTGTGGGTTAAGTGAATTTTTTAAATTAAGTTTTTCATTTTAATTCCATTATAGTTAACATAGAGCATTATTAATTTCAGGCATACAATGTAGTGACTTAATAATTCTATACATACCTTAGTGCTCATCATGGTAAGTGTATCTTTTAATCCCAATTACCTATTTCACTCATACCCCCAACCCCCACTCACCTCCCATCCAGTAACCATCAGTTTATTATTCTCTGTAGTTTCTTGGTTTGTCTTTTTTCCCTATGTTAATTTGTTTTGTTTCTTAAATTCCACATATGAGTGAAATCATATGGTATTTATTTCACTAAGCATTATACTCCCTAGATCCAGTCATGTCATTGCAAATAATAAGACTTCATTCTTTTTTATGACTGAATAATGTTTCTATCTATCTATCATCTATCTATCTATCTATCTATCTATCTATCTATCTATCTATCAATCATCTATCTATCTATCATCTATCATCTATCTATTATCTATCTATCTATCATCTATCATCTACCTATCATCATCTGTATACACAACACATCTTCTTTATCCATCCATCTATTAATGGACACGTATGCCACTTCCATATGTGGCTATTGCAAATAATGCTGCAATAAACATAGGGGTGCACATATATTTTTGAATTAATGTTCTTATATTCTTTGGGTAAATATTCAGTAGTATGATTACTGTATCATACGGTCGTTCTATTTGTAATTTTTTGAGGACCATATTGTCCATACTGTCATCTGTACTGTCTCCATACTGTCTTCCACAGAGGCTGCACCACTTCGTATTCTCACCAACAGAACACAAGATTGTGGATGTAGACATCCTCATCAACACTTGGTTTTTTTTTTTTTTTGTCTTCTTGATTTTAGCCATTCTGACAAGTATGAGGTGATATCTCATTGTGATTTTCATTTCTCTGATGATGAGTGATGTTGAGCATCTTTTCATGTCTGTTTGCTATCTGTATGTCTTCTTGGAAAAATGTCTATTCATGTTTTCTGCCCATTTTTAATTGGATTGTTTGTTTTTTGCGTGTTCAGTTTTATAAGTTCTTTTTATATTTTGGATACTAATACTTTATTGGATATGTCATTTGTCATTCAATATGTTGTCTTTTAGTTTTGTTGATTGTTTCTTTTGCTGTGTTGAAACTTTTAATTTTGATGTAGTCCCAATAGCTTATTTTTGCTTTTGCTTTCCTTACCTTAGGAGACATGTAGAAAAAGTTGTTACTGCTGATGTCAGAGAAATTACTGCCTGTGCTTTCTTCTAGGATTTTTATGGTTTCAGTTCTCACATGTGTTACACATTTTGAGTTTATTCTTATGACGGTGTAAGAAAAGTGGTTCAGTTTCATTCTTTTGCATGTAGATGTTCAATTTTCCCAACACCAATTGTTGAAGAGACTTATCTTTTCCCCATTGCATATTCTTGCCTCCTTCACTGAAGATTAATTGACCATATAATCTAAGGTTTGTTTCTGGGCTTTCTACTATGTTCCATTGAGTGTGATACTATTTTTGTTACTACAATTTTGTAATATAACTTGAATTTGAAATTGTGATACCTACAACTTTTTTTTTTTTTTTTTTTGAGAATGCTTTGGCTATTCAGGGTCTTTTGTGGTTCCATATAAATTTTAGGATTTTTTGTTTTAGCTCTGTGAAAAATGAGAATGGTATTTTGATAAAGATTGCATTAAATCTGAAGATTGCTTTGGGTAGTATGGACATTTTAACAATCCATGTGTTCTCTAATCCATGAGCATGGAATGTCTGTCTTTCCAATTGTTTGTGTCCTTTTCAGTTTCTTTGATCAATATTTTATGGTTTTCAGAGTACATGTATTTCACCTCCTTGGTTAAATTTATTCCTAGGTATTTTTATTTTTTGGTGAAATTATACATGGGATTCTTTTACGGTTTTCTATTTATAAGAGAATTGTGTCATTTGCAAATAGTGAAAGTTTTACTTCTTCCTACCAATTTGGATGCTTGTCTGATTGCTATGGCAAGGACTTCCAGTACTATGTTGAATAAAAGTGGTAAGAGTGGACATCCTTGTCTTGTTCCTGACCTTAGGAGCAAAGCTCTCAGTTTTTCCCTATGGAGAATGATATTCACTGGGTTTTTTTCATGTATGGCCTATATAATGTGGAGGTAGTTTTCCTTTGAACCTACTTTTTTGGAGGCTTTTATCATGAATAGATTTTTTACTTTGTCAAAAGTTTTTTCTTGTCTATTGAAATGATCATATTTTTTAATTCTTTCTCTTACTGATGAGACCACATTGTGATGTAGCACATTGATTTATGAATATTGAACCACACTTGTAACTCAGGGATAAAACCTACTTGATCATGGTGAATGATTTTTTGTAATGTATTATTGGATTCAGTTTGCTAGTATTTTGTTGAAGATTTTTGCAAGTATGTTCATCAGGGATATTGGCCTATAGTTCTCTTTCTTTCTAGTGTCTTTATCTAGTTTTGGTATCAAAGTAAAGCTGGCCTCATAGAATGAATTTGGAAGTTTGCTTCCTCTTCTATTTTTTTTTTAATAGTTTACAAAGTATAGGTACTAACTCTCCTTTGCAATCTTTACTTTCAATGCTATCCCAATCAAAATACTAGCAGCATATTTCAAAGTGCTGGAACAAACAATCCTAAAATTTGTATGGAACTAGAAAAGACCCCAAATAGCTAAGGAAATGTTAAAAAAAAAAAAGCTGGTGCATCACGTTGCCTGATTTCAAGATTTATTATAAAGCTGTGATCACCAAGACAGTATGGTATTGGCACAAAATCAGAAACATAGACCAATGAAATGGAGTAGAGAGCCCAGATGTGGTCCCTCACCTCTATGGTCAAATAATCTTTGACAAAACAGGAAAAAATATACAGTGGAAAAAAGACAGTCTCTTCAATAAATGGTGCTGAGAAAATTGGACAGCTTTGTAAAGAAGAACAAAACTCGACCATTCTCTTACACTATATGAAAAGATAAACTCAAAATGGATGAAAGACCTTTAATGTGAGACAGGAATCCATCAAAATCCTAGAGAAGAACATAGGCAGTAACCTCTTCAACATCAGCCACAGGAACTTCTTTCAAGACATGTCTCCACCAATGAGAATGAAGACACATCAGTCCAAAACCTATGGGACATGGCAAAGGCAATCCTAAGGGGAAAATACATAGCCATCCAAGCTTCACTCAAAAAAAAAAAATAAATTGAAAAATCCCTAATACAGCAGCTCTCTATACACCTTAAAAACTGGAAAATCAAGAACAAATTAAGCCAACCCCACATGCAAGAAGGGAAATAATCAAGATTAAAGCAGAGATCAACGAGTTAGAAACTAGAGAAACATTAGAATGCATCAACAAATCCAGAAGTTGGTTTTTTGAAAGAATCATTAAGATCAATAAGCCATGGGCCAAACTAATTCAAAAGAAAAGAAACAGGACCCAAATTAACAAAATTATGAATAAAATAGGAGAGAACACAACTAGTCCAAAGGAAATAGAAACAATCATCAGAAATTATTATCAATAGCTGTATGCCAATAAGTTAAACAACCTAGAAGAAATGGATACATTTTTGGAAACCTATAAAATTCCAAGACTCAAACAGGAAGAAATTGACAACCTGAATAGACCAATATCTAGGAACGAGATTGAAGCAGTGATCAAAAATCTCCCAAAAAACAAGAGTCCAGGACCTGACGGATTCCCTCGGAAATTCTACCAAACTTTCAAGGAAGAAATAATACCTATTCTCCTGAAACTGTTTCAAAAAATAGAAAGAGAAGAAAAACTCCCAGACTCTTTCAATGAAGCCAGCATTACCCTGATCCCCAAACCAGGCAAACACCCCATCAAAAAGGAGAATTTCAGACCAATATCCCTGATGAATATGGATGCCAAGATTCCCAACAAGATCCTAGCTAATAGGATCCAACAGCACATTAAAAAGATTATTCATCATGACCAGGTGGGATTTATCCCTGGGATACAAGGGTGGTTCAACATTCGCAAATCAATCAACGCGACAGAACAAATTAATAAGAGAAGAGAGAAGAACCACATGGTCCTCTCAATTGATGCAGAAAAGCATTTGACAAAATTCAGCATCTGTTCCTGATTAAAACTCTTCAAAGTATACGGATAGAAGAAACATTCCTCAACTTCATAAAATCTATCTATGAAAAGCTCACATCAAATATCATTCTCAATGGGGAAAAGTTGACAGCCTTCCCCTTGAGATCAGGAACACAACAAGGATGCCCACTCTCCCCATTCTTGTTCAGCATAGTACTTGAAGTCCTAAGGACAGCAATCAGACAACAAAAAGAAATACAAGGTATTCAAATTGGTAATGAAGAAGTCAAACTCTTTCTCTCTTCACAGATGGCATGATACTTTATATGGAAAACCCAAAAGACTCCATCCCCAAACCACTGGAACTCATACAGCAGGATACAAAATCAGTACACAGAAATCAGTTGCTTTCCTATACACTAACAATGAAAATATGGAAAGGGAAATTAGAGAATCGGTTACATTTACTGTAGCACCAAGAAACATAGATACCTGGGAATAAACCTAACCAAAGAGGTAAAGGATCTGTACTTGAGGAACTACAGAATGCTCATGAAAGAAATTGAAGAAGACACAAAAAGGTGGAAAAGCATTCCATGCTCATAGATTGGAAATATAAACATTGTGAAAATGTCTATACTGCCCAGAGCAATCTATACTTTCAATGCCATCTTGATCAAAATTCCACTGGTTTTCTTCAAAGGGCTGGAACAAACAATCCTAAAATATGTATGGAACAAGAAAAGACCCCGAATTGCTAAGGAAATGTTGAAAAAGAAAAACCAAGCTGGGGGCATCACATTGCCTGATTTCAAGCTTTACTACAAAGCTGTGATCACCAAGACAGCATGGTACTGGCACAAAAACAGACACATAGACCAGTGGAACAGAATAGAGAGCCCAGATATGGACCTGCAACTCTATGGTCAAATAATCTTTGACAAAACAGAAAAAAATATCCAGTGGAAAAAAGACAGTCTCTTCAATAAATGGTGCTGGGAAAATTGGTCAGCTCTATGTAGAAGAATGAAACTTGACCATTCTCTTACACCATATCCAAAGATAAACTCGAAATGGATAAAAGACCTCAACATGAATCAGGACTCTATCAAAACCCTAGAGAGAACATAGGCAGTAACCTCTTCAACATCAGCCAAAGCAACTTCTTTCAGGACATGTCTCCAAAGGCAAAGGAAACAAAAGCAAAAATGAACTTTTGGGACTTCATCAAGATAAAAAGCTTCTGTGCAGTGAAGGAAACAGTCAACAAAACAAACAGGCAACCCACAGAATGGGAGGAGATATTTACAAATGACACTCCAGACAAAGGTCTGATATCTAAGATCTATAAAGAACTCCTCAAACTCAACACTCAAAAAACAGATAATCACATCAAAATATGGGCAGAAGACATGAACAGACACTTCTCCGGAGAAGACATACAGATGGCTAACAGACACATGAAAAAATGTCCATCATCATTAGCCATCAGGGAGATTCAAATCAAAACCGTACTGAGATACCACTTTCACGATAGAAGTTCGAGGCATTTAAAAAAAAAAAAAAAAAAAAAGGCACCTCAGGAAACTTTGCCCTGGCGGAAAATGTAGCAGAGACAAGGTTTGCTGTTGATTCTCTCCTGGGACTCAGCCACAGTGGTTCTGGCCGCCGGATCTGGGAGGCTGACCCTGGGGTGGGGACCTGAGGGACTGGCACTCAGCCACGAGGGGCTGACAAGGCCACCCTCTAAAGAGAGCGCCAGGCCGGTCACCCTCATCCACAGTGAAAAAAGTGAAAGATTTTATTCTGGGAGGAGTTGCCAAAAATACTTATCTGTGATATGGGGGTGCATCAGGGTCCAGAGCTGCACCTGCACCAGCGCGGCACCCCCTACGGCATCTTGACCAGGTAAGAGTCGCCTGGGTCAGGAAAAGCTTGGCCTCACTTAGACGTAGTCCTTGGAAAAAAGAAAGAGAAGTCAGGGTCTGGGAGTGGTCACAGATGAGGAGCTGCGGAAAGGGACAGGCATTAGGAGGGGGTAGGCACGCAGTGTTCCCAGACTCTGATGGCTGCCAGGCCAGGGGGTCCCCCCATGCCAGCACCCTGGGCAGCTCACACCCTCCCCCAACTCCCTTGCCCACCTGGCCGTCCCAGGGGCCCCTAGTGGATGTTAGGGCTGGGGGGGTCATGTCCCAAAACCATGCAGAGGGAAATTTTTTAGACTTTGTGTAATGTGGTAGATATGTCCAAGGTACAAGAAGCATAGAGGGCACAACTGGACGAGCTGGGGAGGGAAGCTGACAGGGAGAAGGAGCGGGGAACCATCTGCCTAAGGGGAAGAAATCAAGCCAGGCGTGCACGGTGGCAGGTGCTCGCTCAATGGCCAGATCAGGACATTACGACCTCCTGGTCTGCTCTTTGTTCCACCAAGTGCATGGGCAGTTAGCACAGGAACCAGGAGGATGTCAAACAGGCATGTGGGATTACAGCCCTTGGTGGGAGAGAGCCATCCTGGAATGTTCCAGGGCCGCTGCTCCAAGTTCCTCATGGGTTGGCCAAAGAAGTAAATATAAACAAGCAGGTTTTAAAAATATCCAATTCATTACCGTAATTACCAGTGGGAATAATCAACATGAAGTAGAAAAAGGATGCACACAGTAAAATTTGGTTCCCGTGAGAAAATTGGTCTTACGTTAGAAATAATGGCCCCCAAAGAAAATGTCGCGGAGGGTGGTGCTTTGGTGGCTCAGCTGTTAAGCATCTGCCTTTGGCCCAGGTCATGATCCCAGAGTCCTGGGATAGCACCCCATGTCGGGCTCCCTGCTCAGTGGGGAGCCTGCTTCTGCCTCTCCCCCTGCTTGTGCTTGCTCTCTCTCTCTCTCTTTCTCTCTGATAAAGAAAATCTTGAAAAAAGAAATGAAAGTTGTAAAAAAGAAAGAAAGAAAGAGGGGCGCCTGGGTGGCTCAGTCGTTAAGCGTCTGCCTTCGGCTCAGGTCATGATCCCAGGGTCCTGGGATTGAGCTCTGCATCGGGCTCTCTGCTCAGGGGGAGCCTGCTTCTCCCATTACCATTCCCTCTGCTTGTGTTCCCTCTCTCACTGTGTTTCTCTCTGTCAAATAAATAAAATCTTTAAAAAAAAAAGAAGACCTTATGGTCTCACTTACATATGGAGCATAAGGAAAAACATGGAGGGCATTGTGAGAAGGAAAGGAAAGGTGAATGAAGGAAAATCAGAGGGGAAGATGAACCATGAGAGACTGTGGGCTATGAGCAACAAACTGGGAGTTTTGGAGAGGAGTGTGTGGGTGGTTGGGCAAACCTGGTGGTGGTTATTGAGGAGGGCATGTATTGCATGGAGCACTGGATGTGGTGCATGAACAATTAATCTTGTAACACTGAAAAAATAAGAGTATTTGGGGGAAAAAAGACATGTATCCAAAAGCAATGGAAACAAAGGCAAAAATGAACTTTTAAGACTTCATCAAGATAAAAAGCTTGAACACAGCAAAGGAAGCAGTCAACAAAACAAAGAGGCAACCAATGGAATGGGAGAAGATATTCACAAATGACTCTACTGCCAAAGGGGTATCAAAGATCTATAAAGAACTCTTCAATCTTAAAACACAAAAAACAGATAATTATGTCAAAAAATTGGCAGAAGACATGAACAGACACTTCTTCAATGAAGACATACAAATGGCTCTCCTTTATTTATTTTTTAATTTTTTTTTACATTTTTTATTTTTTTTCAGTGTTACAAGATTTATTGTTCCTGCACCACACCCAGTGCTTCATGCAATACGTGCCCTCCTCAATACCCACCACCAGGCTTGCCCAACGCCCACCTCCCTGCCCTCTAAAACCCTCAGTTTGTTGCTCATAGTCCACAGTCTCTCATGGTTCATCTCCCCCTCTGGTTTCCCCCCATACACCCCTCCCTTCCTTCTCACAATGCCTTCCATGTTTTTCTTTACGCTCATCATGTAAGTGA
>CM053609.1:20488453-20524032 GCA_028646535.1 Procyon lotor | reverse complement strand
TCACTTACATGATGAGCGTAAAGAAAAACATGGAAGGCATTGTGAGAAGGAAGGGAGGGGTGTATGGGGGGAAACCAGAGGGGGAGATGAACCATGAGAGACTGTGGACTATGAGCAACAAACTGAGGGTTTTAGAGGGCAGGGAGGTGGGCGTTGGGCAAGCCTGGTGGTGGGTATTGAGGAGGGCACGTATTGCATGGAGCACTGGCTGTGGTGCATGAACAATAAACCTTGTAATACTGAAAAAAAATAAATAAAAAATAAATAAAAATAAAAAAAACCTTGTCTGATGATGTCTTTTGCAAATTGCATGTCCACTCAGTCCTGACTGGCTTTCTCTGCAATCATCTTAGCTCTCCTACCTAGTTGTTGGTCTGAAATTGAGAAACAGAAAATCTGGTCAGCAGCTGTTCTCTTGGGTGGCTCAGTTGGTTAAGCGTCTGCCTTCGGCTCAGGTCATGATCCCAGAGTCCTGGGATTGAGCCCTGCATCAGGCTCCCTCTCAGGCCTTCTTCTGCCTCTCCCTCTGCCTGCTGCTCCCCCTGCTTGTGCACTCTCTCTCTCTCTCTGTCTGTAGATAAATAAATTAATAAATAAATAAAATCTTAAAAAAAAAAAGAGACAGAAAATCATTTTGTTTTCTTAAATATAATAGAATTTAGAAAACAAATCTGGGGCGCCTGGGTGGCTCAGTCGTTAAGCGTCTGCCTTCGGCCCAGGTCATGATCCCAGAGTTCTGGGATCGAGCCCCACATAGGGCTCTCTGCTCAGCAGGAAGCCTGCTTCTCCTGCTACCATTCCCTCTGCTTGTGTTCCCTCTCTCGCTGTGTTTCTCTCTGTCAAATAAATAAAAAAAAAAAATCTTTAAAAAAAAAAAGAAAACAAATCTATGATACAAATTCTGGTGGCACATTGTGCATCTAGAGTAGAAATGGGTTCTCATCTTCTGTTGTCCTGGCCTGGGCTGTCTCCCTGAAGTGCCTAAGTGTCTCCTCTTGGTCCCCCTGAGCTCTGTCATTGCAGCCACTGCCCACAGTAACCTGTGGCCCACTCCATCATTCCACCTCCACTCTCTCTGGGGACACCTCAGGTGTCCATGTACCTATCTACTTATCTGCCTAGAGTTCCCTCCCCATCCACTGCCAGCTCTTGGCCTCTTCCTCACCTCCCTCACTGGTACTCAGCCTTGAAATAGAGGCAGGCTCATGCCCCTTAAGAAGCCCCTAGTAGCTGACAACTCCTGTGCTTTGCAGTGGCAAGTCTTTCTGCTGTCTCTTGCTGCATAGAGTAGAAACAGCCCATCCCATGATGGAGGAGGCACTTCAATGTGGAAATGGAATTTACATTTGCCTCCAAACATGCATGCTCAGGCAATGGTGGGCACACAATAGGCTGGGCCTCAAGTCCCTTATGGGGAGGGAGGAAGATACCTACAACTGGTGTGCAGGGGCTGCTCTTTTTAGTGCTGGCCATGTGGGCAGGGCTGTCAGCCTTCCTCAAGGAATCAAGACAGAAAGCAATCACTTCTCAATTAAGGGAATAATCTAGAGTCAGTTTTCAATTTTGTCTAATGTAATGATTGTGTCATGTAATGACAAGGTAATGATTGCTGATTATTTAAGACACAGATGAGGTCTTAATCAAAATTTTTAAATTCCTAATCAGTCCCCAAGAGGGCCACTATGAGTGTAGAGAATAATTTTATCTTTACTGATGGAGACTTTTGTGCATGTTACCTGTATTAATGCCAATGTAGGTGAGCTGACCAAGTATGCTATCGACAGTCTTTTGAGGTCCCACCTCCAACAGAGAGGCTATGAGCATCATCCTTTTGCAGAGCTCAATTGTGGGATAGACCTTGACTTGTGTATAAAGTGGGCTTTTTAGAAAAATTGTGTAGCTTTTTAGTTGAGTGTGTTACATGCAGAGAAGAGCTAACAGAGCACCCAGACACTGCTGTCCTTAGAAAGCCCTGCTGACAAGGTTGCCATCAGCTGGCCCCTGGGGACCTGGATTTCGGGAGGGCTCCCATCATTCCCTGAAAAGAGGCCTTGCTGTGCCTAAACAGAGCAATGTGGTCTCTGTTGACACCTACTTCCTTCAAAGGGTCTGGAACTTGGGTATGTGCCAGGTGAGGGTGCTTATGTGACCTGCCAGTGAAAACTCTGGGCATTGAGTATCTAATGAGCTTCCTTGGTAGAGAGTACTTCACATGTGTTATCAAAACTTTTTGCTGGGAGAATTAAATACACTCTGTGGGACTCCACAGAGAGAGGACTCTTGGAAGCTTGCTGATTTTGCTTTCATCCTTTGATTGCTGATTTTGCTTTGCTGTAATAAATGTAGCCCTGACTATGACTATATACTGAGCTGTCCTAGAGGGTCATTGAATCTGGAGGTAGTCTTGGGGCCCTTGACACATAACTATTTGAAACAGTTTGAGTCTCAAATATTTTAGTAATAATACTTTCAGAGATTACCTCCAATTGAGGGGTGTGTGTGTATTTGCTTTTTTTTTATTGTGGTAAAATATAACATTTACCATTTTAAACAATTTTAAGTATTCTGTTCAGTAGCATTAAATATATCCACGTTGTTACACAACCATCACCACAGAACTCTTCATTATGTGAAACTAAACTCTGTATTCGTTAAATAATAACTCTTCTTTCTCACCTATCCCTTGTCCCTGGCAACTATCATTCTACTTTATGTCTCTATAAATTTGACTCTTCTAGGTACCTCATATGAGTGCAGTCATACAATATTTGTTCATTTTTAAAAAAGATTTTATTTATTTATTTGACAGAGAGAGCTCACAAGTAGGCAGAGAGGCAGGAAGAGAGAGAAGGGAAGCAGGCTCCCTGCCAAGCAGAGACCCCAATGAGGGGCTGGATCCCAGGACCCTGAGATCATGATCTGAGCTGAAGGTAGAGACTTTAACCCACTGAGCCACCCAGGTGCCCCAATATTTCTTCTTTTGTGTTTGGCTTATTTCACTTAGCATAATGTCCTCAAGTTTCAGTCACAGTGTAGCATGTGTCAGAGTTACTATTCTTTTTTAGGCTGAATACTCCTCCATTGCATGAAGATACCACATTCTGTTTATTCATACATTGATCAAGGGACATTTGAGTTGCTTCTACTTTTTGGCTATTGTGGAAAATGCTGCTATGAACATGGGTGTAAGGATATGTGATGTAGTCTCTGTTTTCCCTTCTTTTGCATATATACCCACAAGTAGAATTACTACATCATACGGTAATTCTATGTTTAATTTTTTGAGAAATTTCCATACTATTTTCTTTTTTAATTTGTTTGTTTTTGTGAGAGCGAGCGAGCAAGTGAGCCAGCATGAGTGGGGGGGGGCAGAGGGAAAAGAAGGGTCCCCACTGAGCAAGGAGCCTGATGCAGGCCTCCAGGATGGTGACCTAGCCAAAGGCAAATGCCTAACTGACTGAGCCATTCCCGCTCAGCATACTATTCTCTACAGTGGCCACACTATTTTACTTTCCTACTGGTAATGTACAAGAGTTTCAATTTTTCCACATCCTTGCCAATACGTTATTTTCTGTGTTCTTGATAATAGCCAGCCTGAAGGGTATGAAGTGGTATCTCATTGTGGTTCTGTTATTTTTAGTGAGATTTGGTTGTACAGATAATTATAACAGGAGAAATTATTTGGACTATTCAATCTAACACATCTGCTTTAAACATTAAAGTATTTCAAGTGGGAAGTCAGACAACAGCTTATTTTACGTACAAAGAGAGAGCTGGCTAGATATTTGGTACTCCATTGTCATGATTTTTAGATCTGAAATTACCAACCAAAAAAGAACTGATATTTTAACAATCTAATTTTTTATGTTGAAATTTACTTATTCAAGAAAACCCAAGGTTTTGACAATTTAATTTCACATAACTCTTTTTCATCCTATTTAAATTATTCCATCCTTTTACTTCAGCATGTCTTTATATACTAACCTAAACTCAAGGCCATGATAACTTTCTTTTATTTTGTGCATCACATGGAGGGCTGCATAATTTACAGCACCAGCACCTTAAAGATAAAAAAAAATAAAATAAAAATACAACCACAATTTTAAGAATGATTTCATGATCTTTTTGCTACTGGGACAACCAGATTACCCTTTGAGATTATGGAGTTTAAGAAGTGTGACTGGCTTCCCATTTATAGTCTAAAGCTATTGATGAGCTTCATTATCTTATCTAATTCAAATTCATATACATTTCAGGCTGTCTAGTATTGCAGTGTAAATCATTTTTTGCTTCAAAATGCTTTTTTAAATGAGCATCTTGATTAGGAAATAAGTTAACATAACATTTTATTCTCATTGTTGTAGCTATAGAACTAATTAAAAGTTTCAAAGATAACTAACAGTATTATAAACTAATATAGAATTTAGGGATGATTTCTGTATGTGTGAGGAGAACTAGTGCTAAATCTATAATTGAATAAGGGTGTTTTTCAGTTTAATCATTTTGTAATTGAATAAAGGGTTTTCAGTACCATTTATTGGTCATTTAAAAAATTAACTGTGGGGGTGCCTGGGTGGCTCCCAGTGGATTAAAGCCTCTGCCTTCAGCTCAGGTCATGAACTCAGGGTTCTGGGATCGAGCCCCGCATTGGGCTCTCTGCTCAGTGGGGATCCTGCTTCCCCCTCTTTCTCTGCCTGCCTCTCTGCCTACTTGTGATCTCTCTCTCTCTGTAAATAAATAAATAAAATCTTTAAAAAAATTAGCTGTGCTTATGTTAGAGGTGTTATTAAGAAAATGCTAAGATAATTGATTAAAAAATGAAAAAATTCAAGTTAAAATGTTTTTCTTCTTTAGCTTTATGGTTAGATTTTCCTTGGTTTAACTCATGGTTTTAACATTAGGTAAACATGGCCTTAAATTAAATTTTATCTATAACATATTTATTATTTGGGGGGAAATAACTGTCATTACTTAAATAGCAAATAAAATCATCACTATTGCCACTATATGACTAATCCAAATAAGTCTACAATTTCTCTTCCTCTCTCCCTTCTGTTTTTGTTTCTTTTCCTTCCCTTCCTTCCTTTCTTCCTTCCTTTGTTTACTAACATGTAAGTAAAACAATGCTTGAGGAATAATGCTAGTAGAGATCAAGAACTATTATAAGCTCTAATAAAGAGAATAGTGTGGTATGATGAAACACTAGAAAAATGGTTCAGTGGCATTAAATGGGAAAGAATGGACAACCCAGAGACAAACTCAAATTGATTATTGTTCTCTGATTTATGACAAAATTTACACAGCAATTTAGCAATGAAATATTTTTATTTACAATAGATGGTGCTCTGTCAATTGGCTATCTATATGGAAAGAAAATGTGCCTTGACTCCTACCTCACATCATACACAAAAATCATTTCCATGTGGATTTCAGATCTAAACATGAAAGGTAGAATGTAAATCTTTTAAAGGGAAACATTCAAAAGGTTATTACTGAACTAACAATAGGACAACATTTAATAAATAGGACCCAAAAAGCACTAACCATAAAAGAAAAAAAGAAGAGAAATCAAACTATATTGAAGACCTTTTGATCATAGAAAGTTACTATTAAAAGAGTGAAAATGCAACTTAAAAAGTGGGAGAAAATATTTACATACAAGAAGGATTCATATTAAGAATATATAAGGAGCTCTTAAAAATCAATAAGAATTCCTACACACATAATACAATAGAAAAGTGAACAAATCATTTGACTGACATTTCACTGGAAGAGGATATCCAGTAGCCAGTAATCATATGAAATGATTCTGAAATTCATTAGTTATAAAAGAAATTCAAATAAAAACCATAATGCCAGGTTATCACAGACCCTTATCAATGACTAAATTGCAAAAGACAAAAATAGCAAATGTTATTTTTACAGAAACACAACTTTATAATAAAGATGAGCACTGGATTTTATATGCAACTTTATTTCCATTTAAAAATATACTAGAATGCAAATACTAGCAGTGCAAATTAGACATACAATATGTAACAATATGGAAGAATCTCAAAAGCATGATGTTGAGTGGAACAAGTCAGACACAAAAGAGTATATATAATTTCAGTAACATTAAGTACCAAGATAGGAAAACTAATTTGTGTTAGAAAATAGAATAGTGATTCCTCTTGAAGAGTAATGTAGTGAAAAGACAGGGCATCTGCACCCCAAGGCTCATAGCAGCAATTATCTGCAATAGCCAAACTGTGGAAGGAACCCAGATATCCTCTGACAAATTAATGGGTAAAGAAGATGTGGTTCATATATACAAGGGAATATTACTCAGCCATCGGAAAGGATGAATACCCACCATTTGCATTGACATGGATGGAAATGGAGGGTATTATGCTAAGTGAAATAAGTCAATCAGAGAAAGATAATTATCATATGGTTTCCCTCATAGGTGCAATATAAGAAATAGTGCAGAGGATCATAGAGGAAGGGAGGGAAAACTGAATGGGAAGAAATCAGACAGGGAGACAAACCATGAGAGACTCTTTTTTTTTTTTTTTTTTTTTTAAGATTTTATTTATTTATTTGACAATGAGAGACCACAAGCAGACAGAGAGGCCCGCAGAGAGAGAGAGAGGGAAGCAGGCTCCCTGCTGAGCAGAGAGCTTGATGCGGGGCTCGATCCCAGGACCCTGAGACCATGACCTGAGCTGAAGGCAAAGGCTTAACCCACTGAGCCACCCAGGCACCCACCATGAGAGACTCTTGACTCCAGGAAACAAACTGAGAGTTACAGAAGGGAGAGGAGTAGGGGGATGGGATAACTGAGTGATGGGCATTAAGGAGGGCATGTGTTGTGATGCGCACTGGATTTTATATGCAACTAATGAATCATTGAACACTGTATCAAAAACGAATGATGTTTTATGTTGGCTAATTTAATTTAAATTAAAAAAATCATAGGGAGTCTTTGGGTGCTAGTAATGTCATATTTTATGACAGTGCATGCTCAGTTTGTAATAATCTCAATGATGTATGTATATACTTATTTTTGTATTTATACTCTATCCATGGATCAACTGCCTGTTGGCTGGTCACCTGTTTTTTCACTAAAGCTTTATTGGAACACAGAGATGCTCATTCAGTGATGT
Organism: Procyon lotor; assembly: GCA_028646535.1. Lineage (NCBI taxonomy): Eukaryota > Metazoa > Chordata > Mammalia > Carnivora > Procyonidae > Procyon > Procyon lotor. Next base: position 20,516,884 of record CM053609.1, on the reverse strand, counting down.
ATTGCCTGTGCCTACTTTCATGCTATAATAGAGAGTTAAGCCAGATCCACAGTACTTAAAAATAGGCAAACAAGTTTTGTTCAGATATAGACAACAAGGATATATGGAGCTGCAAATATGAGTGTTTGTACTAGGTGTGCATGTGTATGTGAGCCTGTGTATATGTACATGTGAGTATGCATGTCTGTGTATGTGTGTGTATATATTGTGCATGAGTGTATATAGATAAATGTGTATGTATGCATGTGAGCTTATATATGTGCATTTGTAAATGTGTTTGTATGAGTGTGTGTAGGTATGGGTGAGTGTGTATATGCATGTGAGACTGTGTACATCTCTGCATACATTTGTACACATGCATACAACTATAAATGCACACACATACGACTCACATGTATACATGCACATGTGTGGATATGCCTTCACACGTGTGAACTATATTATGATTTGGTGTGTACACATGTACACCTGTGTGTGAGAGTGCATGCATAAGTGTTCCTGCACATATGCACCCATGTGTTTGCCTGAACACATGCTCATGTGTAAGTGTGTGCATGTATGTTCATGTGTGTGCCTATGTGTTTTACAGGTGAGAGAGAGAATGTGTGTGTATCTCCAGCTGGATATTGTCAGTTAAATTTCTCTCTTATCCTGTGCAACTATTTGAGTTAATGTTTTAGGGACAGCAGCAGCATTAAAATAAATAGCCTTCTCAAGAATGTGCATAAATTCTCCAATAAAAAAACAAATGAAAACCAGTGCTTCTCACATGTTGTTGTGGGTTTTGGGGGGATGATATTTGAAAGGAATTTTGCATTTTATTTTATTTTATTTTTTTAAAGATTTTATTTATTTGACAGAGAGAAACACAGCAAGAGAGGGAAAAAAAGCAGAGGGAATGGTAGCGGGAGAAGCAGGCTTCCTGCCAAGTAAGGAGCCCGATGCGGGGCTGGATTCCAGGACCCCGGGATCATGACCTGAGCTGAAGGCAGAGGCTTAACAACTGAGCCACCCAGGTGTCCCTGAAAGGAATTTTGCATTTTAAAAAGAATAATTTAGGGGCGCCTGGGTGGCTCAGTTGTTAAGCCTCTGCCTTCAGCTCAGGTCATGATCCCGGGGTCCTGGGATCAAGCTCTGCACTGGGCTCCCTGCTTGGCGGGAAGCCTGCTTCTCCCATTACCATTCCCTCTGTTTGTGTTCCCTCTCTCACTGTGTTTCTCTCTGTCAAATAAATAAAAAATCTTTAAAAAAAAAGAATAATTTATGGAATATCAAAGACAAATCATTTGAGACATTGTTTCCACGTTATTTTCTTTCTGGCAGAGGAGGGGAATCTGCATCTATCTACAAGAGCCTTTGTGTTTCTCTCTTGTACTGTCTGACCCAGCAACCCAGAAAAAAATACACATACACCTTTGATTACTTATGTTAGAGTGTCTTGAAATATTTTAGTAGATAGTTAATCTCGAAGGCAGGTTGCTACTTAAAGTCTGTAACAATGAAGAATAACCAGAAACTGGGAAATTATTCTTCTGTTTTTATATCCAAACATTTTTTTTTTCAGTTCGTGGGCCTTAGTTGAGACCATTTTTGTATGAAAAGGAAAGTGGACTTAAAAAATTAACTATAATCCAAACTTTATTTAGATATCTTTTTTTTTCCCTAGTGTTTTTTTTTTTTTTCCCCTGTTCCAGGATCCCGTCAAGGGGACAACATTATGTGTAGTTATGATATCTCCTAAGTCTCTTCTTGGCCATGCCAGTTCCTGCATTTACATGTTTTTAATGCTCTTGGCACTTTTGAGGTGTATTAGTCAGATGATTTGCAGAATAACACTCAATTCGGATTTGTCTGACATTATTTTCATGCCTACATTGGGATTGTGGGTTTTAGAGAAAAAGACCACAGATTTAAAGTGTTATTTTCATCACATCATATTAAGGGTACATATTATCCTTTTATATTATCCTTTTTTGCTATCCTTTGGATAAATACCTAGTTATGCAGTTGCTGGGTTGTACGGTAGTAGCTCTATTTTTAACTTTTTGAGGAACTTCCATACTGCATTCCAGAGTGGCTGTGCCAGTTTACACATTCCCACCAACATTGTCCCCAACAGTAGGGATAACCTTTTTCATATCTCCAGAGAACCATGTTAAAGTGATTTTAACTAGTTAAGTGATTTTATGCTAGTAAAATTGGCTGGTCACAGCATCATGATTAAGTAGGACCATCTAATGACACAGGAACAAATCAAGAAGTTCTTGGTAAAAAAATGCTCAACATCACGCAGCATCAGAGAAATACAAATCAAAACCACAGTGAGATACCACCTCACATCAGTCAGAATGGCTAAAATTAGCAAGTCAGGAAATGACAGATGTTGGCGAGGATGTGGAGAAAGGGGAACCCTCCTACACTGTTGGTGGGAATGCAAGCTGGTGCAGTCATTCTGGAAAACAGTATGGAGGATCCTCAAAAAGTTGAAAATAGAGCTACCCTACGACCCAGCAATCACACTATTGGGTATTTACCCTAAAGATACAAACATTGTGATCCGAAGGGGCACGTGCACCTGAATGTTTATAGCAGCAATGTCCACAATAGCCAAACTATGGAAAGACCCTAGATGTCCATCAACAGATGAATGGATAAAGAAGATGTGGTATGTGTATATATATACATACCATGGAATACTATGCAGCCATCAAGAGAAACGAAATCTGGCCATTTGCAACGACGTGGATGGAACTGGAGGGTATTATGCTAAGCGAAATAAGTCAGTCAGAGAAAGACAATTATCACATGATCTCTCTGATATGAAGAATTTGAGAGGCAAGGCGGGAGTTTGGGTGGTGGGGGAGAGAAATGAAACAGGAAGGGATGGGGAGGGAGACAAACCATAAGAGACTCCTAGACTCACGAAATGAACTAAAGGTGCCTGGGAGGCAGGGGGTAGATAGGGTGGCTGGGTTGTGGACATTGGGGAGGGTATGTGCTATGGTAAGTGCTGTGAAATGTGTAAGCCTGACGATTCACATGAATTGTAAGCCTGACGATTCATGTACCCTGGGGCAAATAATACATTATATGTTAATAAAAATTAAAAAAAAAAAAGAAGGTCTTGGTAAAGCAGTACCTACGGATTCAGGGTAGAGCTATGCCAGTTAAGGAATAGAGCCCTATGGAGGCACAGTTTTTGTCAGCAAGAAGAGACAAGGAGAGTTGGAGAAAGAATCTGGACTTCTAACCACCCCCCTCCCCTGCCCCAGAACTTCCAAACTGTCAGGAGAATCCTACTGTGAGCCTACTCCAATGGGGTGTGTGGCCCAAGAAGTCATTCATATTTGATTCCCTGATTCTCTCCAAACTCTGCCAACTCACTTTGGAGTATTTTATCCTTCTGGGCAGGAAACCAGTTTTTATGACTTGTGTACTCTTTGCACATCTGTGAATCATGATACAAGTATCATGTTCTTTTGAGCTCCTAAGTTTTGGAAACTTTAAACAAAGCACAATAAAAACAAAGTCCTTTCTCTCTCAAAAATTGTAGCCTTTCTCAGTGGAAGCCTAGGATTGTTTAAAACTCATATTTGGAGACAAAAGCTAGAAATGAGCCCTCAGCTCTCAGTTCTCAGCTGTGTTTTTCCTACACAGAGGAAGGCCAACAGGAGATCAGAGTGTGGAAGAGTCTATAGCTTTGTGGACAGTCAGAGCACCACTGTGCCCCTTTAGCCAGGCAGCACACAAAAGTGGGCATCTTCTAAAGTCCGTCTTTTTTTTTTTTTTTTTAACCATTTTCTCATTGCCTCAGAAAACTTCCATTGTAATTTCCTTTTGGGAATGAGGCTCTTCAGTCTAAAAGGTGGGCATGGAGAGATGATGCTGAAGGCTCTGGAACCCCTCCTGACTTCTTGGTTCTGTGTGACCACCAGCTCACTTGCCTCTGGTGTACCTTGAATCTGGCCTCCCAAAAGGCTCCCTGGGCTGCTTCTCTGTTGTTGCTGGGTCATCTGTGCATTCTTCCTGTTTCTATCCTGATGTTGGAGACAGGTGTCCCCTCTGATCAAGTGGTCATTAGGCACCTTCCTGCTTACTCCACACTTTTACACAGATTCCCTGGGCTCTGCTTCCAGGCTGGTCCAGAGCATCTGTTGAGCAGCCCATTCCAGCCTAGCTCTGCCATTCATAGGCAGACCCCTAGACACTGGCATCATCCTTCTTCCTCTCTTCCTTCATGCTCAGTCAATGGCCAAATTTTGGGCAAGGGTAGCTCCCTGGGTATGCTGTGTAGTCCATAGTCCAGATCTCCCAGGGCTCTGCTCAGGGTTCTATGTTCTATTCTAGCCATCTTGAGGTTCTTAGAAATTTTGGAACCATGGGCGTTGAATTTTCATTTTGCACTGGGTCTCCACATTGTATATCTAGCTGTCTATTGGGTCTGCCTGTGAAGTATCTGGACCACTCATCCACTTCACCTATCTCTTCCTTATTGCTGAGCCCAAAGCAGTTTTTACCCTGTTGGTGAAAGTAACTATTAGTCTACTTTTGTCTCCCTGTACATCCTGTATACACAATATTTTCAAAATGCCAATTAAAAAAAAACAGCTTTGCATTGTATTAAGTATCCTGTCTATGTGTGTAACCTGTTCTAGTCCTGCATGGACATGACTGTTCTTCACATACCTATGCCCTGGTATTGGTACGTCCTAGGCAGAGCTCCTGCCCTCCTTACCTTGCTCAAGCACCTCCTCAGCCCAGGACAACCCTCCCCACTCTCATACACCTGCTATGTCTGTACATCTTGCTGGAATGCAAATTCAGTGAGGTTTTGGGTCATGATCCTGGCTGAAAGAGAACCTAACACAGGACTTTGAATACCCTGAATGATAAGTAAATATAGATGGATAAATGGAAGGAAGGAAGGAAGGAAGGAAGGAAGGAAGGAAGGAAGGAAGGAAGGAAGGAAGGAAGAAAGGAAGGAAAGAAGGAAGGAAGGAAAGAGGGAGGGAGGGAAGGAGGAAGGGACTTTTTTTAAAAAAAGATTTTATTTATTTATTTGACACAGAGAGAGAGAGAGACAGAGATCACAAGTATACAGAGAGGCAGGCAGAGAGAGGGGGGAAGCAGACTCCCCGCTGAGCAGAGAGCCTGATGCAGGGCTCAATCCCAGGACTCTGGGACCATGACCTGAGCTGAAGGCAGATGCTTTAACCCACTGAGCCACCCAGGCACCCCAGGAAGGGACTCTTAAGGAACTAGCCTAGTTCTAGCAATGATGACTGGGGTATTAGGCTCCAGGACACTGTTGATTCCAAGGATACTGGTGCTTTTGTTGTCTTGGCCAAGAGAAGGAGGAGTGCAGCCTTGGGGGCCTCCCTTTCTAGCCTCCTCCCCAGCGTCTTCCCAAGCATCTTCCCATCTTCCCTGGGCTTCAGTTTACTCACCCAAGAAAGAAGAGGTTGAAGCAGATGGTTTCTGAAGTCCTTTGTGGTGCTAGCATTTTATGCCTCTATTTTTGTCGAAGCCCCTCAGGAAATAAAACTGCAATGTAAATAATGAAAATAAAAAAGAACATTCTATTTGAAAGTGCTGTAGGCAATTCTTTTTTTATATTCCTAAGAAATAATGCTATTTCCATCCACATGAAATTGGGCCATTCTGGCTTTCTACTTCACAAAGTCAATCTGGGCAATTTTTCTCTTTTAAGTTTTCACAATTTAAGTACAGGGAATCTGATATTTTTAATATGGTTAATTTTTCATTCCTTGTGTGTACATGTTGCTTAAGTGTGGTTTGGATTAAAATTTACAATCAGTGAGCAAAATATCAATGTTCAGTTTTCCAAACTCTACAGTAGACAAAGATGAAGGGCAAGTTTACCATTCTTCTAACAATTTCTTTTTTTTTTTTTTAAGATTTTATTTATTTATTTGACAGAGAGAGAGAGATCACAAGTAGGCAGAGAGGCAGGCGGGGGGGGGGGGGGGGGGGGAAGCAGACTCTGATTCCGGGCTCAATCCCACAACCCTGAGATCATGACCTGAGCCGAAGGCAGAGGCTTTAACCCACTGAGCCCCCCAGGTGACCCTCTTCTAACAATTTCTGGGTGAAGATTATATCTGTGAATTTGATAGCGAATTCTTTCTTTTTAAAGACTAGATAAGGAAAACTTTTTATTGCTTTTGTTTTTAACATTTTGCTATATTCTGCCATAGTCTCTTTTTACTTTTTAAAGATAGCTTTTTGAGGTATAATTGATATAAAATAAACTACACATGTTTACACAATAAAATTTAAATTTTAATATGTATATACCCAAGAAACTTCCCAGAATCCAGCAGTTATAGTTAATATACTCATCATATTTCCCCCAGACATTCATTTCCTCCTGCCTCCTCCCCCTACTGCCTCTTACCCTTCCTATACCCAAAGAACTGCTTATCTGCCTTCAGTCACTAAAGAATAATTTGCACTTTCTAGTTGTGTATACATGGAATTATCCAGTGTGCAATTATTTTAAGATTCACATATGTTGTCATGTGTATCAATAATTCTTCCTTTTAATTGCTGAGTAGTATTACATTCTAAGGATTTTTCACAGTTTGTTTATTTATTCTCTTGAACATTCAGGTTATTTCCTGTATTTGGCTATTACAAATAAAGCTGCTGATATTCAGGTACAAGTTTTTGCATGGACTTATCTGTTCTTTGGGTAAATAACTAAGAGTGGAATGATCAAATCATATGGTAGGTGTGTGTTTACATTTTGAAGTAATTACCAAACTGTTTCCCAAAATGGTTACATCATTTTACTTTCCCACCAGCAGTGTACAAGAATTCCCATTTCTCCACATACTATACCATACATGTGTTATTGCTTGTCTTATTTATTCCAGTCATTGAGTGGGTATAAAATGTTATCTTGTGTTTTTTTTTTTAATTTTAGTAAAATACACATAGCATAAAATTTACCAGCTTAACCATTTTTAAATGTATAGCTCAGTCATATTAGTACCCATGTTGTTGTGCAACCATCATTGTCATCCATCTTCTGAACAAAAGATTATGAAAAGAGAATGAAAAGACATCCTGCAAAACTGAAACTCTGTATCCATTAAATACTAGCTCCCTGTTCCCCTCCCCCAACCTCAGAACTTTCTATCTCTATTAATTTGACTCCTCTAGATACCCCATAAAAGTGGAATCATACAACATTTGTCATTTTTTACTGTCATTTTATGACATTAATATATAATGTCCTCAAGATTTATCTATGTTGTAGCGTGTGTCAGAATTTCCTTCTTTTTTAAGGTTCAGTTATATTCCATTGTATTTATCTATCACATTTTGCTTATCTACTTATCCATCAATGGACATTTGGGTTGTCTACACCTTTTGGCTACTGTAAATGATGCTGTTATGAATATGGGTGTACAAATATCTGTTCTATTCCCTATTTTCAATTCTTTTGGGTATGTACCCAGAAGTAGAATTGCTAAATTTTGCAGTCTCTTTGTGGTTTTAATTTTCACTACCCTATTGACTGATTACTTTTGGCTTCTTTTCATGTGCATATTTGCCATTTGTATTTCCTCTTTGGTAAAGTGTTCAAATATTTGGCAAATTCTTGTGTATGCTATATGTCTTCTTATTACTGAATTTTCAGAGTTCTTTATATAGTTTAGATATAGGTTCTTTATGATATATATACTTTGCAAGTATTTTATCCTGTTTATGGCTTGTCTGTTCATTCTTTTAAGGGTGTCTTTTGAAGGGGGGGTTTAAATTTTGAGATTTTAATTTTTAATTAACCATTAACTACTTTTTGTGGGTTATGCTTTTGGTATTGTATCTAAGAAATCTTTGCTTAACTATTTTTTCTTTTACACATTTTACAGTTTTATATTTTACATTTAGGTCTGTGATCCATTTTGAGTTAATTTTTGAATATGCTGTGAGGTATGGATCCAAGTTGATGTATTTAGTTTTGTTTTGCATTTGGATATGCAGTTATTCCAGTACCAATTTTTGAAAATGCATGCTTTTTCTACTACATTTCTTTTGTGATTTTGTAAAAATTCAGTTGTACATATTTATGAGTTTATCTCTAAACTGTGATTTGTCTATCTTTATACCAATACCCTATTGTCTTGATTACTGTAGATTTATAGTGATTATTGAAAACAGGTAGTGTTATTTCTCCATCTTTGTTTTTCTTTTTTCAGCATTGTTTGGGCTACTTTAGGTTATTTGCATTTCCATATGAATTTTAAGATCAGTTTGTCAACTCCTATGAAAAGACTTCTGAGACTTTTATTGGGATTGCTTTGAGTTGATAGAACAATTTGGAGATAATTGATTTAACATTTGAATTCTTCCAACCTTGGCCAACGTATATCTCTCCATTTTTTAGTCTTTTTTATTTATCTCAGAAATATTGTGTACTTTTCAGTGTACAAGTTTGTCAAGTTTATTGCAAAGTATTTCATATTTTTGATGCTATTGTAGATGTTTCTTTAAATTTTAATTTCTGGGGTGCCTGGGTGGCTCAGTGGGTTAAAGCCTCTGCCTTCAGCTCAGGTCATGATCTCAGGGTCCTGGGATCAAGCCCCGCATCAGGCTGTCAGCTCAGTGGGAAGCCTGCTTCCACCTGCCTCTCTGCCTGCTTGTGATCTCTCTCTGTCAAATAAATAAATAAAATCTTTAAAAATAAATAAATAAATTTTAATTTCTGATTGCTTATTATTCTTATATAGAAATATATAGAGTTATGCATTTTGGTCTCAGATCCTGCAGCCTTATTAAACTTATTTATTAGTTCTAGTAGCCTTTTTGTAGATTTCATCAAATTTATTATGTATGTAATCAAATAAACACAATTTTACTTCTTCCTTTCCAATTTGTATTCCTTTTCCTTCTTTTTCTTGACTGGTTGTATTGACCATAATATCCAGTAAAATGTTGAATAGATGTGTTGGGAGAGGATATCTTGTCTTGTTCCTGATCTTAATGGGGAATCACTTAAGACTTTCATCATTAAGTATGATATTGGCTGTGTGTGTGTGTGTGTGTGTGTGTGTGTGTGTGTTTAGATGCTGTTTGTCAGTTTGAGGAATTTACCTTCTATTCCTGTTTTCCGGAGAGTTTTTATTAAGAAAACATGTTAAATTTTTCAGATGCTTCTTCTGTGTCTATTGAGATGATTCAATATATACTTTCAGTTTGTTAGTGTAGTGAATTATATTGATTGATTTTCAATGTTAAACTTTTTTATCCTGAATAAATTTGAGTTGGTCATTATATATTTTCCTTTGAATATATTTTTGATTAGGTTTATAAAACTTTGGTTAAGAAATTTTACATCTATAGGGGCGCCTGGGTGGCTCAGTGGGTTAAAGCCTCTCCTTTCGGCTCAGGTCATGATCTCAGGGTCCTGGGATCGAGACCCGCATCGGGCTCTCTGCTCAGCAAGGAGCCTGATTTCTCTGCCTGCCTCTCTGCCTGCTTGTGATCTCTCTCTGTCAAATAAATAAATAAAATCTTAAAAAAAAAAGAAATTTTACATCTATAGTTACAAGGTATATTGTTCTGTAGTTTTCTTTAAATGTTTTTGTCTGGTTTTTACATCTGTGTAATTCTGGCCTTACCACATAAACAGGGAAGTATTGCCTTTTATTCAATTTTTGGAAGAGTTTGTGTAGAATTACTCTAATTCCACTCTTGTAGGTTTGATGAAACTCACCAGTAAAGCCATCTGGTTCTGGGATTTTCTTTATGGAAATAATTTTTACTATGATTTCAATTTCTTTAATAGATACAGAGCTATTTGTATTACCTTTTTCTTCTTGAGTGAATTTTGACAATTTATATCTTCAAAGAATTTGTTCATTTAATCTATACTCACATTTATTTACATAAAATAGTGTATGTTATTCTCTTATTATCCTTTTAATATCTGTATAATCTGTAGTGTTGTCACTCTCACTCCTGACATTGATAATTTCTGTCTTCTCTCTTTTCTTCCTGATTAGTTTGGCTAGTAGTTTAACAATTTTATCAATATTCTGAAAGAACCTGCTTCTGATTTTACTGATTTCCTTTACTATTTTTCTTTTTCTGGTTTCTTAATGCAGAAGCTGAGGTCTTTGATTTGAAACTTTTCTAATTTAACTACTTTAGTGCTATAAATTCCCTCCTAGGATTGCTTTACAGCTCAACAAATTCTGACATGTTGTATTTTCATTTTCATTCAGTTCAAAGTATAGTACTTTCTATTTCTCTTTTTATTTCTTCTTTAGCACACAGGTTATTTAGGAATGTATTATTTAGTTATTAAATATTTGGGCATCTTCCAAAGATTTTCCTATCATTGATATCTAATTTAATTTCATGTGGCCAGATAATACACCGTGTATTCTTTGATAGGAACCCATGAGGTCTCATGTGCTCTGGCTCCTCCAATTTGATCGAATCTCCTCCCGTTCTCCCTCTCCTTACTCCAGTCTTTTTACTGTGTTTTGAACATTCTACCCCATGATTGCTCCAGGTCTTTGTCTCTGGGATTTTTGTCCCCCATTCAGGCACATGCTTAACTCCTTAGTTTTCTCAGTGTTCTGTTCAGTGTCACCTTAGCAAAGAGGCCATTTACCTCTCAAACCACAATGGAGCCCACACATCTTCCCTGCCCTGTTTTGGTCCATAGCACTTTCTACCTCCTGCAGTGCAGTAAGGCCACTGGAAACAGGGGTTCTGAAGTGCTTACTGTTAGGTGCCCAGAGTGGGAATGGTACTTGCTTACAGTAGGTGTTTCACTCAATACATATTGAATAAATGAATGAATACTGTCCACTGAGCCCCAAAGGTTGCTCCAGGTTCAGCTCAGCCTGGTCCTTCTCTGTAAATGCACCCCTCTACCTTCTCATAGAGTTTCCCTGACAACTGCAAAGAAAATGGTTTACATTTTGTAGAATAATGAAAAATAGTCATGATTTTTAAAGCTGCTTATTAAGAGCTCTCTTGTTTAATGAAAAACAAACACAGGTTTTCCTAAGATCCAATTGTAATGCAGATCTGACAATGCATGCAGCTGGTCTCTCTCTTTATCTAAAAGCCCATTTGGGTTCTTAAGAAAACCTTATTCCAAATGGAATTCTTTAAAGCTGCAGCCTCTCTCCTTCTGTCTCTCTCCCTCTGTCTCTCTGTCTCTCTCTCTCTCCCCCTTTTTAAATCAAGCTTTTACAAAGTTACATTGTGACTCAGTACTTACTGGTCTAACTTTGTTAAGTGCTTTGTAAATCCAAAGGCTTATAAATTTTAAAGAAGAACACAAAATTCTGTAACCATCAATGTTATTTTAAAGATTGGAATCGGAGGTGCCTGGGTGGCACAGCTGTTCAAGCATCTGATTGTTGGCTCTGGGTCAGGTCAATACCTCAGCTCAGGTGGAGATCTCAGAATCATGGGATTGAGCCCCACACTGGGCTCTGCAACTCAGCACCCAGTCTGCTTCAGATTTTCTCTCCTTCTCCCTCTGTCCCCACCCTCACTGGTGCTCTCTCACTCTCATATAAATAAATAAATCTTAAAAAAATAGATGTTGGAATCAGCATCCAAACACAAATATACTGTTTGTGCAGTGATCAATGAAGGGGCATCTTGAATGGGCTTGGTGTTTTCTGTATGTTTATTTTGATGCCAAAAGATTTTCTCTTCCAATCAGTAAGATAGGCTCAGAAAGAGCCATAACTTGAAGATGGTAGAGAGATCACTTTATAGTCTTCTTCCCTCACCAAGGAAATCTCAGTCTTCTGAGTTCATTTCTCTATCATAACCTCCTGCAATGTTCTTTTAAGTCATCATTACACAGAAAATTTTAAACTAGAAGTCCAAACTGAAAATAAGGTCACATTATATTAAAAAACAAAAACACCTCTCCTAGTGTCAAAATTTGTTGTACCATGTAGGAGAAAATATCACCCAAAATTGGCATCAGAATGGACCTTGGCATCAGAATGGAGCTCACACAGGTCTTGGCAGCGGATTAGAACTCATCAAAGCCCCTTGTCAGCTTGTTGTGAACTGAACTGCTGGTCACAGCTTGGCCTTTCATCTTCCTCCAAATCCTCTTCTTTGCCTTCACCTCCCATCTCAAAAGACATTTGAATCTTGCTATTATTATTTTTTTAATTTTTAAGATTTATATATGTATTAATTTGACAAGGAGAGAGACAGCCAAAGAGGGAACACATGCAGGGGGAGCAGCAGAGGGAGAAGCAGGCTTCCTGCTGAGCAGGAAGCCCGAGGCTGGGCTCCATCCTGGGACCCTGGGATCATGACCTGAGCCAAAGGCAGATGCCCCAAATTTTGCATCTTTTTTCTTAATCTGACTGGTCTTTAATAAACCAAAATGTTTTATTTTTGCTTTTTAGTGCTTGCCCTGGCAATGGTGGGATTTCTGTAGACCTGTCCTCCACCTTTCCACACCTCTGGGTCTGCAAGCACCCTGTGGGCTAACATGCCCTCCCTGTCCTGCCATCTTCAGGGAAATGCCCAGGTAGAGAGCTCACCTGGCTGGCCTCCCAGCAGAGTGCCATTTTAGTCAGGCCTGGGCCAGAGAATCAGGAATCATCTCTGGACTCTGAGTGTCCCTGATGGACATCTGGGCCACTCCTAGCAGTGCCTTTGTTTTCTAATAACCCCTTAATCTATCACTGTTGTCTCTCTATCCCATTTGTCAGTTGTTTTTTATCAGTTCTTTCATAGTGAAGCTGGTTCCCTCTTATTCTAAAAAACTTTTTTTCCCCTAAAGATTAATCTTATTCTGAATGTTATTCCCCACTCCCAAACTAAACATAACAAATGGAACTTGTACCATTTCATTTTTGTTCTAGAAACTTAAACTAAAGCTTCATCATCCAGGGTTTATATTAGACTCCTTCCGAAGGGTAAGAATAGTCTCAATAAATGTGAATGGTTTCTTTGCCTGGTTTGAGTTTCTGAATGCACATAACAGCCAGGCATTAGAATAGAACCCAGGTATCCAACTAGAAGACATGATGATTTCAGGGGATCTTTGAGGATTCTGATGGCCAAATCCCATGGCTCTGAATTGCTGTTGACCCATATGAACTAAAGACTGAAATTTCATCTTTAGAGTCATCCCCTTAGATCAGGGATATTCTACACCAGGGTAATATGAGGAGAAAAAAAGAAGAGGCACACACTGTATGGCACACATCTGGCTCTCAGTGAATATTTGTTGAATAACTCAAGAGAAATAATAATATAGCTAATAATTATTGAGTGTGAAGTGGATTTTCCCCTTTGCTCCTTCTTGTGAAAGTGGGAGAATCCACTCCATCCCGTGGGGAAGACACTCAGAGAAGGTCAGCTATGTGGTCCAGGCTTTGGGCCCTGACCAGTGGGGCTACTGAGCCCAGCACTCTGGCCCTAAGATTGGAAATTGGATAGGACATGCAGGAGCAGAGGGAAATGGGAAACGTTTGAAGAGAAACAGGGGATGCAAGCCTGCCTTGCCCAGTCTTTGCTTCCTGAGGAATTTTTTATATAATTTGGTACAATTAATTGTTGCTTCCAAAGTGGGGCTCAGAAATGTCTTCAATAGTTGAGAAGGGTTATGCTCTTGACGATGACAAGTGATGCTCCTCACATGACTCTGCTTTTAGCTCCATTACAAATGTCAGGGAAAACTGATGCTTGGAGGTCATTCCCCACCTGGCATTATAGTAAGTGCCCAGCAGGTGCTGTTTCTGTAAGTCCCCAGGCATCACAATGACCCATTGTCAGATGAGGGTGCTGGTACTCATAGTGTACCAGTGAATAGGAACTTGTTCAAACATTTCAGAGGCAACTGGCAGGGCTGGGCTCTTCACAGCTCTCTCTGCCCCAAGTCCAAGTTCTTTCTGCCACACTGTGCCTTTTCCCATAGATGTTTTGGAAGACATTTTTAGTGGAAAGTAATTAACATGGATGTTCAGAACTTGGTAGTATTCCAATAAATATGCAAATGTTGCCCATTCCTCAACCCAGAAAGCAGATGTGTGCATCAGCAGAGTTTGGTCCTGTGGGACCATTCATGGCTCAGAGCATCTTTGTCCATTCACCAGCACATAATCAGCTTAAGTTTAGTGTATAAGCAGTAAAGACTAAAGAACTCAATTAAGATACTAGAGAAAGCAAAAAGAAAAGCTACTTTAGGGCATATATTGATTTTTTTTCTTTTTAAAAGATTTTATTTATTTATTTGACAGAGAGAGAGATCGGAAGTAGGTAGAGAGGCAGGCAGAGAGAGGGGGGAAGCAGGCTCCCCACTGAGCAGAGAGCACAACGCGGGGCTCGATCCCAGGATCCTGAGATCATGACCTGAGCCAAAGGCAGAGCTGTTAACCCACTGAGCCACCCAGGTGCCCCTGATTTTTTTTCTTGAATAGGAAAATTCAAATGAATTGAAGTACATTATACAATGTTACAAATTTTACAAGTGAAACACTCCCCAAGGCTATAGCCCTGTCCTTTGTGAAGTTCCTCTTCTAATACAAGCAGTGATACATAATGAGAGAATGCAGTGTTGGAGATGTGTGGAGAGTCCACCGGTGATCACCATTGTCTCAGATCTGGGAAACTTGACCTGGTTCGAATTTTTAAAAGATTTCCTTGAAAGCCATGGGAAAGCAGAGAGACAGTTGTTGAAGAGATGAGACTGGTCTAGGGGGAGCATTACCTGGAAGACAGTGATGGTGAGATATAGGGAACCAACTAGCTTGTGATGAGTTGGTGGTGTGGACAAGGGAGGGGAAAGAAGAGAATACTTAGGGAGATTTCTGAGTTTGTGGCTTGAGAAAATGGGTCAATAGTGTCATTTATTTATTTATTTTTAAAGATTTTATTTCTTTATTTGACTGAGAGAGAGAGATCACAAGTAGGTGGAGAGGCAGGCAGAGAGAGGGGGAAGCAGGCTCCCCGCTGAGCAAAGAGCCCGATGTGGGGCTCGATCCCAGGACCCTAAGATCATGACCTGAGCCGAAGGCAGAGACTTTAACTCACTGAACCACCCAGTGGCTGACCCCTAGCAGTGTCATTTTTTGAGACAGGGGAGCTCTAATGTTAGATGGATAACTTTTTTTTATTATTATGTTATGTTAGTCACCATACAGTACATCATTAGTTTTTGATGTAGAGTTCCATGAATCATTGTCTGCATATAACACCCAGTGCTCCATGGAACACGTGCCTTCCTCAATACCCATCACTGGGATAACCCATCTTCCTAGCCCCTTCCCCTCTAAAATAGTTAGATGGATGACTTTAAATGGCTTGAATATTCAGCCAAAAATAAAGACACAAGAATTTGCCCAAAACAGTTATTGTTACAAGCCAGTCCACTCTGAACAATGCCAATGTCTCTGTAAATTACATAAAACACACTGTCAGATAAGGGTTCTGTGCTAAGTGGAGCACAGCAGTCTGAGGTGATGGAAATGTGCTTAATTTAAACTCATCTAACTCAGAATGAAGTTTTTTCTTGGCACCAGTAACCCGATGGATGGTGGCATTGCCTTGTGTTAAGTTAAGACGCAGTCACCCCCAGAATAAAATGAAAGGAAGCACCTCAATGATTAACAACCTGGAAATCAATCCTCTGTGCAATATTTCCCTTCTGTTTCCCAGTGCCATAGAAATGGTCTTTTCTATTCTCTTTCTCAATACAATATACGAACTGCCTGAAAAAGTTATTTTCAAGCTATATAATCTGAAAAGAACTAGCAATTGAAAAGACAGAACTAGTAAAGTAGGTATTTGTTCTGAGGACAAAGAATGCATTTATGTTTTCATTGTTAATCCAAAATATGCCCTTCTATGTGGAACTTCAGGGTAAAATTGGCATTTAAGAAGGATGTAGGCATTTCAACAAGAATGGAGTCTTGAGACCATATTATTTATAAATGCATTTTCTACACCATCACTTGGAAGTGAAGATTTTTATTTAAATGTGTGCCTGCATATACTTTCCTTTTAAGTTCTTGGCTCTATAGCGCACTTCCTTTTATGTAACATTCAGGGTGATACTGGTGGTGGACGTACTTTTCAGCATTTGCACACATTTATTTACTGGAAATTTCTTAAGTCATGGTTCCTTAGGTTTTAGACCAGCAGGAGTATTAATATCAAGGGTGTTCATGGCTATACTCCTGCTATTTATTGATATACGTCCAACTCATTTGAAGGTGTTGCCTAAACAGAATGAAGAAGAACCATGTATAAAAATTCACCTCTAAATATCCAGTTCCAGAACTCACTATTGCCAGAACACTCACATTTAGTCCCCCAGAGCTTCCTCCAATCTGAGAGTGGTTTCTCACATGCCTCTTGGGTGAATGAGCTGTGTGCCTTCTACATGGTCGGGCAGAAGGTTCT
Organism: Procyon lotor; assembly: GCA_028646535.1. Lineage (NCBI taxonomy): Eukaryota > Metazoa > Chordata > Mammalia > Carnivora > Procyonidae > Procyon > Procyon lotor. The sequence goes on along the minus strand of CM053609.1, from coordinate 20,500,447 downwards.
CACCTGACCCTTATGACAGATGCAAACACACCAGGGCACATAACTACCCAAATCCGCTGAACTTGTGTTCATGGAATTTCTTGGAGGATCACAGAAACTTGGACACCTTGGTACTAAAGTGTGTGCAAGACCTGGTTTATGAGAGCTAATTGCTAAATTTTCAGAATTTTTGCCACCCAGTTGTTAAACATAGTTGTTATTAAAAATTAAGTTATGCAAGGGCGCCGGGGTGGCTCAGTGGGTTAAAGCTTCTGCCTTCGGCTCAGGTCGTGATTTCAGGGTCCTGTGGTCGAGCCCTACATTGGGCTCTCTGCTCAGCAGGGAGCCTGCCTTGCCCCACTCTCAGTCTGCCTCTCTGCCTATTTGTGATCTCTCTCTCTGTCAAATAAATAAAGTCTTTAAAAAAATTAAGTTATGTAAACTTACAATTAGGTATGCTAAAACAAAAGTAATAAATATTCAAAATACATCTATTTCTAATTAATTTACTACATTTTGCTATTATCTATGTCCTTGAGGTTATTTACATTTGTTTGATCTGTATTGTGGAAATATTACATAAGTGTGCTGTAGTGATCACTCCCCAACTCCATGTTTGGTGGCAGCACATTTGTGCTTGTAATTAGTCATGGTGGGAGTATTAACACCACTTACTCTACCAGCACTCTTAGTGTGTAAAGAGAATATTTTCTCCCTTGAAAATCTTGGTGTGTAAATCCTTATGCACTAAAATTCATGCTTTGTCACTTTGGAGTGCAGTGCTATCTAACTTCTAATCTAATTTCTAATATTGAAAACATCTACCATTTGTTGAGTGCCTGCTTTGCTCCAGGCTTTGTATTAGGCACTGATATGTGTCATCTCATTTTTTACACGTTAGAATGGAAACCTGGATCCCTTCATTTAGCTATAAAAGATCCCTTCCATCCATTTACTTGCTCTAGAACTTCTTTTAGTTCTCTTTTTCTTTTAGACTTAACTCTCAATCTGTATCTTAAAATGCAACAAAGCTAAAGGTCCACAAATGGTAGTGGCCTTGTGATTCTTACTGCACCTCCTTGGATGTTGCAGCCACACTACACTGTATTCCTCCAGGGATGGTGGAGGAGACCTCATGGAAAACAGCTTAGAAATGAGTGGCAGGGCAGGAGATTCAGTCTCAAGCAGTGAGGATCAAGGGGAAGCTGACCTTCAGAGACCTTCACACATGTTGAAATTGGCATGGACCCCACTATCTTTGGAACAAGATGGATGAAGCTACTAAGTCAATACTTCAAACAGTTGCCCACATTTTGTCTGTGTTTCTGCTATTTAAATATGGCAACAGTAGCCCCCTTCTTGAATCAGCACGAAGATGAGGGATATGTGTGGAATTCTAAATTGTTTTCTTAACCTACAAAAGGATAGGTGTTGTCAATGCACCCAGAGCCTGAAGAATGGCTACTGTGAGTATGGCCACTCAACCAAGAGTGATTCCCTCTCAACACCAAATATGTACTTGGGGCTGGGCAGGGTGTAGCTGCGGTACTTTCTATGGACTCTATGTGATGTGGAAGTGTCCGTTAGGCTTATTCTGCGTGGGTTTCCCGATAGAGGCGTCGTCAGTACTTGCTGACATTCACATGCAGGAATGGGAGGTATTGTCCATTTACCTCCACTTTCATTAATACTAAAAGAAAGAAGGAGCTCTCCTATTAATTGGTGTGCATAAGCATCAAATCTAAGATGGCAGTGTGTTTTCTGGGTGGAGCTATCTGGTTGTCAGGAGGAGACCGCTAGACATAGTTTCTAAACCAGCTGTGCTCCAAAGTGGATGGTTTTCCATAGGAAAATCTCATTTGGAGATCGTATTATCCAATAGAAAATAAGTCATAGTTCATATGTCATAAGACTGAAAGATAACAGAAGTATAAGCTTCTGTAGGAATTTAAGGTAGTAAACGGGGAGTAGGGGAGAATGGATGTGCCCCAAAGTCAGTTGGTGTGGACCTCCCCACAGCGTCCTCAGCACTTGGCTGGAGCCCTCTGGTTTGGGGATTGCCCAGGACCTGTGCCGAGGCAGGTTGTCATCATAGCAGTGGCCTCTGCCCCCACATGGTGCCTGTGATCCACTTTGGGACTCAGGATGACAGCTGGCCATACCTCTAAAAGGTGACCAGACACATGACTTCTTTCTGGTTTTCAGAGGGGTCTAAATGCAGAGCTGCTAGGTCTAGGGGTACATCAGTTCTTTGAGCTTTCAGCACACATAGCTTTTATTCCTCCTCTTAGATACAGGCTCTTTGAAGGTCTGACCTACTAAGCAAAGATCTTCCTTCCCTGGGGTGGAATTTCTGTAGGAAACTAGCAGAGTCCTGACCCCCAGAACCCTCTTCCTTTATTTGGTTCCTGATGAATTCCCCAGGGTCCACCAGATATACTTGTGTCTGACTAACCTCCAGCCTTCATGGCCACTTCTGAGTTCTTTATCCAGGAACTCAGCACCTCCACAAAACCAGTAAAAGAAAATTGGCATGGAAGGTGTGTGAGAGGTCCAGACTGAGGGTACCTCCCCAGCTCTCTCACCCATGCCTTTGCCAGCTGTGCTGGAAAACCTTGTTCCATGATAAGTAGTAAGCACACCCTGGTTGATACTTTCACTTAGTATTTAGAAGGATAACAGATGTATATTGTGCAATGTTATATGTATTTCTGGGAGTTGAAGCCAAGGCTTTCTGTTGCTTTTTCTGAATGGATATAATGTGATTGTATAATCCATTGAGATCTGAGGCATAGCCCTGCCTTGGGCTTGGTGATGACCAGGCTTTTCTTTGATACCATTTTCAATAATGACATCGACTGAACAGGATAGATAATGATATGAACTCATAAAGACACATCTGGCACATAGTAGGCACTATACAAGAAATGTGTCATTATTTGAGCCAGAACACTGAGGATCAAAGGTCAGATAATCAGATAATCTGCACCAGATCAAAGAGAACTGAGGAGCTCGTGCTTATTTTGCTCCTACTACCTCCCTCAAGACAACTCACCAGACAGCCCTAAGAGAAGCAACTTTAGAGCAGTGCATGGAAAGGGGGTAAAATCACCTCAGTGATGGGGCCTCATCCCTTGCCAAGTCCCTCTCTCTGCAGTCAGTGCATTCCACAGCCCCCATGTGTGGCATGGGGGTGCCAGAAAAGCCAACTACCATGTGTGTGGCAGTGATGAAATGTGGCATTGTGTCCTCTTTCCTGAGGGATGCAGAGGGTCCCAGAGCCTCTGGGTGGGTATATCCACTCCTGTAGCCCATGAAACTCTCTTCCAGGCCCTTTCAACAACAACAATAACACAGTCCACAAGAAAGCATACACAAAGGAAAGGGCTCCCTTAGAATGAGCCAGAATGATTGCTACACAAGGTTGCCTCTCAGGCAGGCCCATGCATCCTGTAATACGAAGTGGGAACTTAGAGATTCTGTCATCCTTGTTCTTACCACATTTGATGTCAGGATACTGTGTTTAAACTCTCATCTGTTCCAAAGTGTTCCAGAGACTTCCTTTCATGGAGGTGGAACAATCACAGCTGAGTTAAAGGTGTATCTGTGTAGTGAAACCATTGCGTCCACTGGGGAGGAATTCTGTTGGTGTCAGAATCACAGGCCCAGGAAGATCTGAAGGAATGATGCTGAGGAGCGAGATGGGAACATGGGGAGGCACAGAGGTCTGCCTCCACACCAAATCTGCTGACCCTGTGCCTGACTTTCCTTCTTTTTATGTAGTTCTTCTTTCCCACTGCATGACAGGTTAGCGTAAACCATGAAAGTTCTTTGAGTGAATGAATGAAAGAGTGAATGAGTATGAAGGACTGAATGATACAGTGTTTGAGGTGATTTCCTGCTCTCAAATTCTATGATTCTATGCATGGAAGAAGTAAAGCAAGGGATCCTAGCAAAGCTTCATAGCTAAATAAAAATCTCATGCAAGTTATTTCAGTAATAAAATGGCAACCAAAGGAAGAATCAGTATTTTATTTTTAAAAAAACAAATCATGAACATCTTGATAGGAGAAAAATCTCCAGCTAAGATTCATCTGCAATCATTATTTTTTAAATGGTGAAAAGCTCTTTTCACACTAATTTTTGCTAAGGAAGCTCATTGTTTTCACTAGATGGGCACTATAAACATTCCTGAAGAGTATAGATAACACTGTCATTGTCGGATTTTAGCAGGAGTTTACTGAACACTCATAAGATGTCACATAGCTAATCTGGATCAGTGTTATACTTTTCAAGCCTGGCTGAGCTACACATCGTGATAAATTTTTGGTCCAATTGGAAGAACTGTTCCACATTATAAGATGCCAGCTTTGAGTATCAGAGCCCCACTGATCTGTGTCTATATTAGTCAGTCCATTAGTTCCATCATGGTTTTGCTTCACTCAAAGCTGGTTGGATAAGAGATAAAGCAGCATTGTCAGTGATTATAAGGATGAAGTTTTGAGTTTTGTAAACAGCCTGGGGACCTGTCAGACCTGCAGATACCAGGACTGCCTAGTGCCCTGCATGCTCCTCCTCTAAAAAGTGTGCTGGACCCACGTGGGACCTCAATGTGACCATGAGCCAGCACAGGGCACCTCTCTTCGGCTCTCCCCTTCTCTCCAGCCTCTAGTCTTCAGTGCAGACTCTACTCCTCCTTTCAATTTAGGGGAACCAAGCCAAGTTTTATCGGCGACTAGGGGCTTAGAAATAAATTAGTTTATTTCCTTGGTGCACAGGCACTTATACTCTGATGAAGAAAGACAGGCAGACTCCAGTGTGATTACAGCCCAGTGTAGAGTAGAAATGTGCAGAGTTGAGGAAAACCAAAGCTCCTAACTCATCTGTGGTGGGTGCAAGTTTAGGGGAAGGTGCAGATAGCACAGATGATTCCAGAAGAACCACACAAAGGAAAGGATGGTTATAGCGAAGACATACGATGAGGCTGGATGGTGGGCAGGCTGCCAGGAAGGACTGTGCAGCCTCACTGCAGGCGAGAAATTCCATTTATTAACCACTGGATGATTTTATCCATAAAACCCAATTAGATATCCACTACCACATGAAAGATAAAGTAGGAAAGGGAAAAGTGAATTGGGCAAGGAGACCAGCTGTGAGGCTTTTCCTGTGGTTCTCTGAAATATCATAATGCTTGGTCCATTTTTGTGCATGATAAGCATTAGTTGACTGAGAGAGACAATATTCCCCTCTTACATTTCCTGTGAGACTCTCCTGTACTTCAAGCCTTGGAAGCTGTGGCTGTTTATCATGGTTGTTTACCAACATCCAGCTCTGTGCCTCTATAATGAACACTCAGAGCATGGTGAGTAAATGCATGAACTAAACATGAATACTTTCACCCTCAGCTAATGAGGCAACAGGAAGCTGACACAACACAACCCCAGGGCTCATATGAGTCACCCTCTCTCCCCCTCAAATAAGATCATAGCGCAGCAACAGGGAAAGAGGGCATAGTGCTCTTGAGAAACTTTCAGATTAGCAAGTTTGCTTTCTGTCACCATGGGACATATGCAGATGTTTGCTCCTTTTGGGGAAAAAAAATGGAGATGTAAAGGAATTCTTAACTTTCTCTTTTCTGTGTTCTCCAAAATAAACTTGTGGTATTCCTCAAACCCTGCTCAAAGTTCCTTTGCTGAGGCCATCTCCTGATTGACCATGTCTCTTCCCTGTTGGATTTACCCTCTCTTGGAGTTTTACATCTTTACTTCAATGTGGACATCTTTCTTTGTGTTCAAATTTATTTCCAAACTGTAGTTTGCAGAGGTAGCAAACATCAGAAAATGTTAGGTTTCTCTGTTTTTTCAGTATTATCATGACATCAATACTTAGAGAGTTTATTCCCACATAAAGAAAACTCTTCCAGTCTCCATGTTGATGACCCATTTCCTATATAGAAAAGTGCAAATCTTTAAAGTGGGACAGTTTTCTCTAAGATATGAAGGTAATTGCACTGAAGGCATCTTGAAGATGAAAAGAACACTGATATCAAGGCCTCTGGCCTCAGCTGCCAGTCACCACATGCTGTTTCCTCCTCTGCAACATGGTGGCCATGTTGTTTATCACAAAGTGTTGTGCAGGATAGAGTAGAACCACTCTGAAAGCAGAATACAAAAGTAAATATATAGCATTGTTTTTGAAGACTTTTTTTTTTGTTTTGTTTTTTTGTTTTTGAAGACTTTTAAAATGAAATTTTTTTAAAAAAAGATTTTTATTTATTCATTTGGGATGAGAGAGAGAGAGAGAGCACAAGCAAGGGAGAGGGAGAAGCAGACACCCCACTGAGCCAGGAGCCCAACCTGGGACTCGATCCCAGGACCCAGAGATCATAACCTGAGCCGAAGGCATATGCTTCACCATCTAAGCAACCCAGGTGCCCCCAAATGAACTTATTTCTTAAATTTTTTTTAAAAAAATAAAATGAACTTATTTCTGAAAATAATGATGTACTATATATTGGCTAATTGAGTATAAATAAAGTAAAAAAAAATAACCATTGGGGGAAAAAACCAAAAATGATTTATAAATATTACTAAAAAGAAGACTATCTCAGAAGTCACAAATTTAAGTGAAAAAATCAGAAATTAACTAGTTTGAAATCTGTTCCAACTATTTAGCTAACCCAAAATATTGAATAGTGAAAATGTCATTTAACTGTAGCTGTAGAATGTAGCAACAATTTCAGGTGCAGTAGTGCAAACTTGGTGACCATTCTGACTTTTATGTAACGGGGATGATATACTCCTGGTCTATCCCTCAGACTGGGCAGACATAGATAAAGCAGAGGCCCCAACATTCACCTTCTTGGAGCCATGCCTTTCGAGGTTAGGGTTGCAAAGTTCTACCAATGTAAGAATGCTTACTTCCACCCACCTCTAACAGCACATCCTCCAGACTCTGAATGAGCTCTGCCGAGTATGGGAGAATCTTTAGAATGTAAATTTTGCATATTTCTTAGAGAAATTTACTCTTTTTTATATCTATTACCAAATTTTATTTTTTTCTTATTTATTTTTTTTACTCTTAACATTGAAATTCACAAGAAGAAAACGTACACAAGAAAAAAACATATATTAAAGGTATAGCATTCAGAGACCCTAACAAAATACGTATTCCAAGAAATTGATGCAAATTACAAGGAATCCATTTTCCACAAATTTTACATAGAGATTTAAATTTTTAATTTATGTTTCAATATACATGTAGTAAAATTCAGTCTTGTAGTGTAAAGTTCCATGAATTTTTAGGAATCTGTTGTTTCATGTCTAGCACCATGATCAAGAAACAGATCAATTCTATTACCGGGAAAAAAAATTCCCTTATGCTGATTCTTTATAGATAACTCCTTCCTCCACCAGTAAATGTTGACAACCACTGATTTAATTGCTATCCTATAGTTTTGCCTTTACCAGAATGTCATAAAAGTGGAATAATTGGGGAAGCTAAGCATGACTGGGAGCAAGAGGTAGTTGGGAAATCTCTGTACCTTGTTAAAGTCTTTTGGGTCTGCTTCTTTCATTTACCAAAATGCATTTGTGATTCATCTATGCTGTTGCATATATCAGTAGTTTGTTCCTTTATATTTCTGTGGATTATTCCATTGATAAGTGATCAGCAGTTTGTTTATTTACCAGTTGAAAGGCATTTTTACTTTTTAAACTTTGGATAAATATGAATAGAGCTGTTCTGAACACTCATGTACATGTTTTCATATGAACATAAACTTTCTATTGAACATGCCTGGGAACAGGTTGCATGCAATTTGAGGGTCTAGTGACAAAAACTCTGTATCTCAATGCATTTTTTAAAAAATGAGAGTAATTGAGATATAATTTCATGCAGTAAACTTGACGCTTTTTAGATGTTTAGTTCAATGAGTTTGGAAAAATATATATATATAGTCATGTAACCACCATCTCAACTGAGACAGAGTATTTCTCCCCAAGGTTCCTGGGTACCCCTTTATGTTCAATTACTTCTCCTACCTACCTCTTATATACTGGTAAGAACTCATCTGATTTCTGTCTGTGTAGTGTTTCAGTTTGTTTTGAGTTTTTGTTTGTTTGATTTTATTTTTTTTTAGCTTACAGGTATAAAAAAATACTTTAAATATTTAATTTATTTTTTGTGATGGTTTTAGGTTTACAGCAAAATTGAAAGGAAGGTATAGAGATTTCTCCCCTGTCTCCACTTGAGCACAGCCTCCCCCATTTTCAAAACCCTCACCAGAGCAGTGTATTTGTTATAATTGATGAACCTGCACTGACACATCATTATCACGAAAGTCCATAGTCTACTTTAAGGGTCACTTATGGTATTTTACATTGTACAAGTTTAGACAAATTTATATGTCTTGTATCCATCATTATAGTATCATACAGATTATTTTCACTGCCCTAAAAAATTCCTCTGTCATTGCCCCACCCCAAACCCTGGCAACCATTGATGTTTTTATTGCATTATGGGTTTTCCTTTCCCAGCATGTATTATAGCTGGAATCACACCACCTGTAGACTTTTCAGTTTGGCTTCTTTCACCTGTAATATGCATTTAAGGTTCTTCCATGTCTTTTCATGACTTGATAGCTCATTTCTTTTTAACACCGAATAATATTGCATTGTCTCTATGTACCAGCTTGTTTATCCAATTACCTACTGAGAAGCATCTTCCAAGTTTTGGCGAGTATGAATAAAACTGCTATAAATATCCATGTGCACATTTTTGTGTGGATGTATGTTTTCAGTTCCTTTGGGTGAATAACCAAGGAGTGCAGTGGTTAAAGCATATGGTAACAGAATGTTTGGCTTTGTAAGAAATTGCTAACCTATCTTTTGAAGCGGCTGCACCATTTTGCATTCATACCAGCAATGAATGAGAGTTTCTTCTTTTTTTTTTTAGTTATATATATAAACCTTTAATTATATATATAAAATTTGTATTATATATGTTTTTTCCCCCAAAAATGTTTATTTTATTTTTTCAGTGTTACAAGATTTATTGTTCATGCACCACACCCAGTGCTCCATGCAATACCCACCACCACGCTCGCCCAGCCCCCCACCCCCACCCTTCCTAAACCCTCAGTTTGTTGCTCAGAGTCCACAGTCTCTCATGGTTCATCTCCCCCTCTGGTTTCCCCCCATTCACCTTTCCCTTCCTTCTCACAATGTCCTCCATGTTTTTCTTTATGCTCAGCACGTAAGTGAGACCATAAGGTAATTGGCTCTCTCTGCTTGAGTGAGAGTTTCTGATGCTCCACACCCTCAACAGCATTTGGTGTTTTTGATTTTAGTCTAACAGGTGTGTAATGTTATGTCATTGTTATTTTAATTTGTATTTCCCAAATGACATCTGATGTGGAGCATCTTTTTATATGCTTATTTGTCATCTGTATATCTTTTTTGGTGAGGTGTTGCTCCCATAGTTTTACTGTTTTCAGAAACTCATAAAAATGGAATCTAGATCCTTCACTTAACATGCTTTTGGGATTTAATCATGTTCTTGCACTTATCAATAGTAAAAAAAAAAACACAAAAGAAAGAAAAAAAGACAGTATTCATGTTAAACACTTTTTAATAATATGAAGAATAAGAATTATAAGTAAAAAAAATAGTTAAATGTCTTTTTTACTGATGAATAGTATTCCATTGCATAGATATACCACAATTTGCCCAGAGGTCATCATGTACATATATGTTTTCATTTCTCATGTAAAGATACTGAGCCATAGAATTGCATGGCCATGTGTTTTGTGTACATTTAACTTTTTGGAGTTGCTGTATCATTTTGAATTCCATCATTAATGTATGAGAGTTCCAGTCAGATTTGATTTTTAGCCATTCTAACATGAGCATGTGTTGGTAGGTGGTTTTAATTTACATTTCTTTAATGACTAATGATGTTGAACATGTTTTTATCTATTGGTGTCCTTTGGTGAAGTATCTGTTAAGATCTTTTGCCTTCTAAAAATTAGATTATTTTCTTATTGTTAAGTTTTGAGAGGTTTTTATATTCTTAAAGTACGAGTTCTTTGTTACATATGTAATTTGCAAAATTTTCTTGTCTTTCCATTCTTGTAATAGTATCTTTCTCAAAGTTTTTAAATTCTGGTAAAGTCCAATTTATGAATTTATTCTATTGTGGATCATGCTTTTTGTGTTATATCTAGGAAATCTTTGTAAGAAAGATAATTACCATATTGTTTCATTCATATGTGGAACATAAGGAATAGTGTGGAGGACCACAGGGTAAGGGAGGGAAGACTGAATGGGAAGAAATCAGAGAGGGAAGAAAACCATGAGTGAAACTCTGGACTTTGGGAACCAAACTGAGGGTTACAGACCAGAGGGGCTTGGGGGTTGGGGTAACCAGGTGATGGGTATTAAGGAGGGCATGTGTGGTGTTAAGCAGTGGGTGTTATATGCAACTAATGAATTATAGAATACTACATCAAAAAAAATGATGTACTATATGTTGGCTAATTGAACATAAGAAAAGAAATTGCTGCTTAGCAAAAGGTCACAAATTTTTTTCTCTTAGGTGTCCTTCAATAAGTTTTACATTTCACTTCTGGGTCTATGATTCATTTTTGAGTTTGCTTTTGTGGTGGTATGATGAATGAGTAAATACTCATTTTTGTAACATGTACAGCATCATTTATTGAAAAGACTGTAATTTTTACGTTAAGCTGCTTTAGTATTTTTTGAAAAAATCAAACAAAAAGGAAGACTGTCCATACATTTAATAAGTGATCAAGGGAATATGACAGCCAGAGTATGCTTTGACAAGCTCCAATGGGTATTTTAAGGACCTTCCATACTGTTTTCCATAGCAGCTGCACTGTTCATTTTACATTCCTACCTATAGTACATGAAGGTTCTAATTTCTTCATACCCTTGCTTGCTAGCACTTGCTATTTTGCTGTTATTTATTTATATAGGTAGTGATTGTCTTTACAGGTGTGAAGTGGATTAACCCACTGTAGTTTTGATTTGCATTTCCATGATTATTAGTGATATCGAGCATCTTTTCATATGCTTGCTGGCCATTTGTATATTTTTCTGGGGAAAAGGTCTCAATTTTTAGTCTATTCTTAAACATGGGTGTGTGTCTTTTTGTTAATTTGTAGGAGCTACTTATATTCTGGGTATTAATCTCTTAGCAGATATATAGTTTGAAAATATTTTCTATTCTGTAGGTTGCCTTTTCACTCTATGGATTGTTTTGTTTATTGTACAGGGTTTTTTTTTTTTAAGATTTTATTTATTTGTTTGACAGAGAGAGAGAGATCACAAATAGGCAGAAAGGCAGGTAGAGGGAGAAGCAGGCTCCCCACTGAGCAGAGAGCCTGATGTGAGGCTTGATCCCAGGACCCTGACATGACCTGAGCCAAAGGCAGAGGCTCTAACCCACTGAGCCACCCAGACGCCCTTGTACAAAGGTTTTAAAATTTGATGTAGTCCCATTTATTCATTTTAGCTTTTGTTGCCTGTGCTTTTGGTGTCATATGCAATAAGTGATTGCAAAATCTAATGTCATGAAGCTTTGTCCTCTTTTTTTAAACTTCTAGGAGTTATATAGTTTTAGGTCTTACTAAGATATGAGTCTTTAATTTGACTCATATCTTACTAAGATATGAGTCTTTAATTTGATATAATTTTTGTTTATGATATGAAGGGTCCAAATTCATTCTTTTGCATGTTGATGTCTAGTTTTCCAAGCACCATTTGTTGAAGAGACTATAGTTTGAACCATTGCAAAAGATCATTTGATCAGACGTGCAAAGGCTTATTTTTTGGCTCTTTATTCTTTAGTCTATTCATTGGTCAAAATGTCTGTCTTTATGCCAGTGCCAATACAGTTTTGATTACTGTGGCTTTGTAGTATGTTTTAAAATCAGGATGTGTGAGTCAGTTATTTATTTATTTATTTATTTATTTATTTATTTATTTATTTATT
>CM053609.1:20462420-20487953 GCA_028646535.1 Procyon lotor | reverse complement strand
GCATGTACTGCATGGAGCACTGGGTGTAGTGCAAAACAATAAATCTTGTAACACTGAAAAAATAAATAAAATAAAAAAAAATCATGACAGAAAAAAAATAAAAAAATAAAGTGTCCTGTCATCTGCAAAAAAAAAAAAAAAAAGTCTGTCTTTTTTTATAATAGGTTGTGGCAAATATTTTTTTGTAAAGGGTCAGATAGTATACCTTTCAGGTTTTTTGGACCACATGACTTCTGTTGCAACTACTCAACTGTACTGTGCTATGGCAGCCACAGCCACCCTAGATGGTAGAGCAGCCATTGATAAGTAAATGAATGGGAGAGAATGTGTTCCAATAAAACTTTTATTTACAAAAACAGGCAGTGCACCAGTATTAGCCTGGGGGCTGTAGTTTACTGTTTTTTGATCCATAAAAATGAGTGATTTACCTAAGTGAATTATTTTTGTACTGGGAAAGCACGTTTTTCATTGATAGATGAATGATGATGAATTTTTCATTGATAGATGATGAATCCTTACTCTATCCAAGTTTATGGGTTGAGAGATCTTATGGTACATGCAAATATCTTTGTATTATTTTCTGTTGTCATGTCATAACCCAACTAACAAATGATGGAGCTAGAATCTAAAATAATAGAGCTGGCATCTGATGTAAATTCCCTTCTCTCTCTTTCTCTCTGTTTCTCCATCTCTCCCTTTCTTCTTTACCTCCCTCCCTCTTCCCTCTCCTTTCTTTCCCTTCTCTTTCTCTCTTTCTCTCTCTCACCTGTTTGTCTCTGTCTGTTTCTCTCTGTTTATGCTTTTGTCTCTGTCTCCATCTCTCTCTTTCCACTGGTTAGGTTGGAGTTTGTACCCTCTAGGGTTCCTTATTTAAGGGACTGTAGGTGGTATTAGGATAGGCTTAGGCTGATCCATTCTCCTGAGGCTCAGTGAATACTAAAATGTCTCCTTTGTAGTTCTGGATACCTTGTCTGAGACTCATTGTCATCTTAAATGGACTCAAAGGGGTAACTTTTCAGTCTTGCACTGGTAGCTCATTATGTGACCAGACACTGGTCTAAGGCATTTATAGGGATGAACTTATATAATCCTCACAATAACCTCAGTAAGTAGGTACAATTATTATCTCCATTTCAAAAATGAAAAAAATTTGAATCATGGAGATGTCCCAAGATCATGCAGCTGGACAAGAGCAGAGCCCTTAACTAATGTTGTGGTGGGAATGCATGCAGGTTTTTAAGCCAGAAAAATATCCCAAAATATCATCTGCATCTTAGTGGTGGCATACTTGGTAAAATTCCTTAATATATTTATGCTTTAATTTCTTCACTTTAAAATAAGGATTGTATGTATGACCTACCTTATTGTGTTTGGGAAGTGTCAATGTCTACCTCTATGAAACCCTTAATATACATCAGATGTTCAGTAAGTCACTTATTTCTGAGTGGTATATTGTCATTTTATGGCTTATTTATACCCATAGGGAAGCAAAATGTATGGACTTTAGAGTTAGAGTGAGTGGGTTTGAAGGTCTACACAATAGCAGATTACCCAAGTGACCTGGATAAATTTGCTTCCTTTTCCAAATCCCATCTGTACAATGAGTACAGTGATACCAGTCTTGAAAGGTAATGTGAGCAGTTGATGCAGTCATCTGTATGAGGATTTACACGGTGTCTAGATACTAAGTAATAGTCATTTTTCTGATGGTGTCAGAATCCCCAGATGATGCTCCTTCTTGGGATTAGTGTCATCTCTGAGACAATGCAAGCTCTTAGTTGGAAGCACAACAGAATCATCTATGAGGAACTTCTTCTGGGTTTGGACTTCCCCAAGCATAATGTCTTCTTTCTGTGGGATCCATCCCTTGCAAAGCAGATTTGCCTCTGAAACATAGCCAGATGTCCCAGCACCAAAGCTGAAGTATTCAGCATCTTACTCAACAATGATGCAATTTCACATAATCTGTCACAGTGTAAAGAAAGGTTTGAATTTGTATGAAAGCTTGTGATAATATCTGTGATGCCTGGAGTTGACCAGACACTGTTCCTGGGGTGTATTTTTCCAGAAATCAACCATCAGAGTTGACTTATTGTAAACATGTCCAGCTATTTTTATAAAAAACAAAGTTTATTAGTCTCAAGAACTTTAATTTTACTAAAACCTGTTGTTTTGGTTTTCTGTTTTGTAAAAGAAATGTAGTTAGAATAAAAGCTACCACCTTCTTGGGACACCTGGGTAGCTCAATGTGTTACATGATCCCAGGATCCTGGGATGGAGCCCAGCATTGGACTCCCTACTCCGCAGGGAGGCTGCTTCTCCCCTCTCCCTTTGCCTGCTGCCCCACCTGCCTGTATTCTCTGTCTCTCTCTCTCTGTCAAATAAACAAAATCTTTAAAAAAAAAAAAAAAAAGAAGCAGCTACCACATTCATGAAATGTCCAATTCTGGTTTGGAATTTAAGGAACTATTTCACTTGTGGATGTAGTTTCTGTGTTTAAATTACAGCTTTGTGGAGAGAACCTTGCTGTGGCTCTTTCTGAGTAGCTACTCCCCATGCCATGGCCAGGGAAAGGAAGAATGTCATAATTCTTGTCATTATTACATAATAGGCTCTTACCAGTGATTTTTTAAAGGCTTTTCAGGATGGAAACTTCAGTCTTTGTAGTAACTTCCCTCAGTGACAATGCAGCACTAAGCAATGTCTTCAAAGCATGAGTTCCAAATGCAAAATGTGAATTGATTGGGCTTTTTCAGCCAGGATAGGGATTTGTGGGAATACAAGTACATTGTGGGAGGCATATAGTGAGGGAAACTTTCATCTTCTTATGACTTCTTTCTTTTGTATTTATGCATGTCTACACTCACATCTTGCACCTCACTGAATACAGAAGAAATTCCAGTTCTTTCCTCTTCCCTTTATAAGACATCATTTTCTAATCCTGCCTCTGAAGCTTTCTTTAATTTTAAGTATTATGAACTTCCAGGGTCTGTGGAAATATGGCCTTTCTGGGAAACCAGTTTTCTCAGAAGGACAATTGAAAGATGATGCAGAGATTGAAATAATGGTCCCATTACATGATATTGGGGTTTTAAGTGTCATTATCAATATCAACACTCTAATGTTATAGACTAACAAGTTGAAGCTATAAAATATCAATTAAAAATTTGCAAAAATTTTAAGCATATCTCAAAATGTCATATATTGAGGGATATCTAATGCATCCATACCATCTAAGCTAAAACCAACTTTTCAATTTCTAGAAATAAGAAGTAACTGACTATAGACAGAAAGCTCCTAAACCATGACAAATATAATGCTGCAATAACAAATGTAATAATGAGTCTATATCTCACAATACTTGTGATACCAGACACCACAATCCACTTTTCTTTGTGTTTCAGGTTGGGCTTCCCAATGATGGTCGTCTCCTGCACAGTGGGGATGTGTTACCTCCTTGTGGCTCATGTTGTGATGGGATGGAATTAATAGATATACATCATTTGAAAACTAAAGGAAACTTGACCCATCACCCATCACATCAGTAGAAAACCACCCAAGACCACTCTTGAGAGAAGAAAAGGGGCTCAACTTGGGGGTGCTCTGGAGTGGAGCATTTTGGCATCCATATTCATTCAGGTGAATGCTGGAAAATCATGAGAAATACAAAATAACTTACCAAAGAAATATGTATATTTCAAAACACATCTTGCTATGCTCTGTAAGAAAAGACACAAATGTCTTCTTGGGTATTCTACCCAAATGGCTTGTGCTATTATTTAACTGTCACTTTCCTGAGGCCTTCTAGTGTTTTTTCATGTAATCACTTTTCATGTTAAAATAATCAGCATTCAAATTGTATACATACTCTTCCTTGGAAAAGGAAGACAGTTTGTAAGGAAACATTTTATGTGTTAAAAAAATAAACTGTATCTTGACAAAAGGTTTAGAATTTGTTAGTCTCCTAATTTTTTAGTAATTTACATTGTGTAAAATTGCATATTATCCATTTATGTTTTTCTCTGGAGTTTTAAGTCATCAATTACAAGTGCAGGGGGTGCCTGAGTGGCTCAGTTAGGCATCTGCCTTCAGCTCAGGTCATGATCCTGGAGTCCTGGGATTGTGCCTTGCATCAGGCTTTCTGCTCAGCGGGAAGTCTGCTTCTCCCTCCCCTTTTACCCCTCCTGTCACTTGTGCTCTCTCTCTCTCTCTCTCTTAAATAAATAAAGTCTTCTAAAAAATTTACAAGGGCAGAAATTTGACTTATATTAAGGTCATGAGTGCTTTTTAGATAATATTTTACATATTTAATGGCTAGAATAATAATCTTCAGTTTTGAAGGTGGTACATGCTATTTCCAACGACTATACAAAAGTGTGATTAATGCACCCAGTTCTGCACACTGCACAGGACTCTAGAGTTTCAGTCAAGGTTTATCAAATGTTGTTCTTTTTTCTTTCTTTCTTTTTTTTTTTAAAGATTTTATTTATTTGACAGAGAGAAACACAGCGAGAGAGGGAACACAAGCAGAGGGAATGGTAGCGGGAGAAGCAGGCTTCCTGCCGAGCAAGGAGCCCAACGCGGGGCTCGATCCCAGGACTCTGGGATCATGACCTGGGCCGAAGGCAGACGCCTAACGACTGAGCCACCCAGGTGCCCCCAAATGTTGTTCTTTTGTGGAGTGTTATGTGTGAGGCAAAGACGGTCGAGCAAAGAGCAAGGGGGTCTGGGATCTTATTTGATTTGCTTGGTCAGTACTGTTGTTATAGCCCAAACAACCAACCTTTTCTTCAGTTTTTGGTCTACTTTGTGTGATTCCTTGAGATGAAAATGTTTACTGGGGACTCTGCTCAGAAGTGGTAGTTGTATAAAGTGATTTCAAAAAGTTTAAGATCCCCAGGGCACTAAATACTGGAAAATAGGAGACCTTTCTAGTTACATTTCTGTTCCTGGCACTCTCAGGATGAATGTGCCCTTTCTACAGTTTAAAATCCATATTTGTTAAATGGCAATCTGTGTCTTTCCTGAAAGGTCGGGAGAGAGTTTATGAGAATGTGCCCTTTGAATTCATGAACCATCTTTGAATTCTTTGACAGCAAAGATGACATGAAACCCCAATTTGTTTTAAAATTTGGTCTTGGTCACAGAAACTGCTGTATGCACGTGACTCAGTGCTCCAGAGGAGCCCACACCCCAGACTTCTCAGGGAAGGAGCCCTCACAGCTGTTCTAGCTCTGCTTCCTTTTCATGTTGCCTTACTGATACCTAGATGTCTCCAAAGTCTCTCATTAAAAGGCATGGTCTTCTTTTCTCCCACATATTTTCATGGCTGGTGGTGGTGTTGGTGCCTTCCTTGTGCCCAGCTGTTGCTTCTAATTTACAGCTCTTCTTTCCTCCTTTACATCTCTTCTGCCGTGATGCTGCAGCCTCCGTCTCTCCACCTCCCACTCTATTCATTGATACCACCCTCAGTCCTCAGTCACTCCTTCTCACTCTTAAATACCCATGGCTCTTGACTAATTTCTTCCTCTCCCCTTTCCCTCAATTTCTCAGCACTCCCCATTCAACATTAAGGCTTCATTACATCTGAACTTGGTCCCCAGTATCTGTCCCTTGAATTTTTCATCTCACATCTCTCTCTCTCGACACTGTCTGGTCACTTGCTCCAGATCACCACCCAAACACCTTCCTCCACTAATGTCTCCAGTTCATCAGTCACTCCCCTTTGCTAACCTCCCATATCAGTTACATCCTAGCTTAGTTTTCTACTTCTGCTCCAAATTCAAAACGACTCTTAAATGAACTGCCACTGTTCTCCTTTTTCTGGCCCTGTGTCTAAATACCTAAATAGTGTTGAGGTAATTCATCGGTTGGGATGATTGATTTTACTTTAAAATAGAGGTCACAAGTATCAAACGGACACTCAATCTACCTGACTCATTTCTTGCATTTTCCTAGTGCAGCTGTCAGAATCCTGGCTAGAAACACATGGTTGCTCAAATTGGGTAACTTGGAATTTAATCAGTATGGTGCAGTCCTTCAGACTGGTTGAAGGGTGAGAGAAGGAAACAGCAGAACCTAGAGATGCGTGGAACTAGATTGCCCCTGATTGAAGCTGTGATCTTCTGCAATTGGTTGCAGCCAGCAAGAGTCACTTTGCTGGGAGGAGGCTGTGGGAATTATCTTGATTTCACTCTCTTTCTTCCCTTTGATTTCTAATGTCCTTTCCATTGGCTGAAGCCAGCCAGAGGCCAGAGGGAGAGAGGAACTGTTGATGTTGTTTACATAAGTCAGCTCCTGTAGATACAGAGCAGGACAAGTAGCGTGGAAAGTGGGTTTGAAGAAGCAGATGGAAGATACAGTACTCCATCTGCCAGTTCTGCTCTTCAGCAGATAAAAAGTTCATGTCTGCAATAAAGGAGACATTGTAAATGCCATCAGCTTTCTTTTCATCAGGAGACAATGCAAGTTTGTCTATACTCCCTCCTGAAACTGTCTCCAGAATTAATAGGTAAATAATCCAATGCTCATTAAACCCCGTTTTTGGGGCACCTGGGTGGCTCAGTGGGTTAAAGCCTCTGCCTTCGGCTCAGGTCATGATCTCAGGGTCCTGGGATCAAGCCCTGCATTGGGCTCTCTGCTCAGCAGGGAGCCTGCTTCCCCTCTCTCTGCCTGCCTCTCTGCCTACTTGTGATCTCTCTTTCTCTTTCAAATGAATAAATAAAATCTTAAAAAAAATAACCCGTTTCATCATGATAAGAAAAGACAATATTGAAGGGACAAATTGTAGCTTTGTTATATTTATAGCACCACCATACATCAATTATCCCTGTTAGAATTGTTCTGATACCTCATGCATAAACCCCTTGGGGACATAAGGTCCATGAAGACACACTTTTATAGTCTGAACTTAACACGAAAATCAAGATGAAAATCTATTTGCTTTTCTGCATATGAGGATTCTGAACTTGCATTAGTAGTTGTATATTACCTTTGACAGGTGCCTTGCCCCACATACACTCCCAAGGCCACATACGAACATGCATGGAGGAAGAGGTGGCAAAACAACAGACACAGCCGCCATGGAAATCTGAGCAACTTCCTCCTGCAATTTACGTGTGACTTCCAGACATGCCTGGGCCCAGTTTCCTAACTGTCACATAAGAGAAAACCAACTTTATGGATTGTTTGGTTAGATGGCATTTGGTTTATGATGTGCAGCTCAACTTATCTGGTCATGCTATTTTCCATAATCAGTTCCTCAGCTTATATGAGGGTTCAGGGGAAGCCAGGATTTGCTTTCAGTGGAGATGAGTAGTCAGAATAAGAAGGAAGAGGCTTTAACCAAATACTTAGGGTCTGTACAGTGATTATCTCATTGAGGTTTGCCAACACCTCCCCTCAATGTGTTGTGCCATTGCAGAAGGCTCACGTGGCAAGGCAACTTGCACTACAACCCGGCCCTGCTGAAGGGCTTTTACTTGCTTTGGTCCCCCTCAAATCATGTAGCTTTATGAGGGTTAGAGTAGATTCTCAAATCTGTCTTATGTCCCCTGGAAAATCAAAAGTAGTCCAAGAAGAATTGCATTTTGTATTTAATGTGTGTGTGATTAATGCAACAATTTGTCTCTCACTTTGCAGAGTACTTTTTAATATTCGATTGGCACTAACCTCTACCATTTGCATCAGAATGTCATTTTTCTTTCTTTTTACTATCTTGGTGTGAATGGGGAAACTTTCTAACATAATAGGGAAAAAATTGGAGACTCTGATGGTTATTTGACATATCTATCCCGAGACTCTTTCTGGAGCTGGGGAAATAACCACAGGATGAGCCCACAATCTTACAGGATCAACTATTGTATGGACTTAGCTCAAGAATGCATCTTGTCCTTCTTAGGCCTCTACTTTGTCTAGTGAATCAGAGGCTAGATTTTGTGTCACTGAAGATTGCAGAAAACTAACACCTGCATATGGAGATCTAGGTTATTCTTTTAACCAATGCACAAGTTCCCTGATAAATGGCCACAAGATACTTGTGTTGTTTCACTCCATTCCTCTGAGGAACATGTGAGGAGAGAGCACTGAACACATCCTTGCCTGTGCTGCGAGACATAGCTTCCCTTCAAGGAACACATTTAGATCTGGGAAGTAGCTGAGGTCTTTAATCTTTATAATCCTTGAATTGAGTTAGGGATGCAGATTTTTTTTCTCCAGTTTTATGTAGGAAGCTTCTCATACAATTCACTACCCTGAATTCCATGATTGATTTGCATTTGCCTTTTAGTATAAGTCTCTGAAGCTTATTATGGAAACTATGCCCACCTGACTGCAACAGTGAAGTGCTTCCTTGGTTTCTCCTGTCTTGGGATCCCATTATTCCCACTGGAAAAAGAAGACTCAATTCAATTATTGTGACCCCTATTTTAGAGGACAGCCACCCCAGGGTTTCCAACAACCCTGACGTCCTCCTGTGCATCCTGCTCTTGAGGAAGGAAGTGACCAATGAGTTCTCTTGCAAGAGAGTGCTTGGGGCTAGTGGGTAGGTCATGACTAATCAGTATGAGCATTTGGACTCTTTTGTCTGTATGCCAAGGATTAACCAAGTCTATGCTAGTGCATAGAATTGACATGACTTCTAAGTGCTCAAGCCAACACACAAAATGTTGAATTCCATGTGAGTGTACTGACTCGACATATCAAAGCCTTATATTTCATTCTCCTTGGTGTGATATCTATAGATTTCTATCCCTTACATGCTCCCTAAACAGAGTAGTAAAGTTTGACATTTTCAGTAGACAAGATATTTTGACTTGAAGTGGACTTTCTACTTCTCTATCTGAAACATACTGCTATCTTGTTGGACTCCCGGAGAAAATGGAGGGTATTAGAGATGAATCTTTATGCAAATACACATCAGCTTGGGAGACAAATGACTCAGGTACAGCTATGAAATGGCTGTTGGTCAGGAAAAGTTGTTCTCCTATTTATTACCAAGGGGAAACTCAGGAGAGTTTGAGGGTTCAAACTTCTCAGTCGTGTTTGAGTCTGATCACAGGCCCATACCCTACTTTCAGCGTCCTACTCTTTCTTCACCAGTGTCCTTATCAATCTTCAGTCAGGCCTAGGCCCAGGCCTCAGCCAGATCTGCTGGACTACTCCTAAACTGCCTTCAAAGTTTTCTGATCAACCACTCATGTTCTCATCTGGATAAATACCTCAGCTTTCAATTCCTGTTCTGCCTCCCATTTATGGTCTTAGGGCTGTAAGGAAAAACCCTAGCTGACCCCCACACACCTTGATGATTAAGCACCATAGCCACTTGGAATCTGATGTCTTATTTCCCTATGACCTTCAGTGATAATGATGCTGTTGCAGCCATTGGTAGCCTTGGTTCCATTCTCCCCTGAAACAAGAGTTATTCTTGCCATCCTCAGAGATATGAGGAAAATAATACCAATCCTCATTTTGGTAGGTTATTTCCTGGAGTGACTCAGGTTATGGATTAAGTAGGGAACAGAGGGAACAATCAAATTGCAGAATATGAAAATAGTTTGATAAAGGGGCTATCTGTAAAGTATGGGTGCATATTTAGAAACTACAAAGGGGAAAGACGTGTCTGGGGTTGATGATAAGGAGATAGCATTATCATCCCTACAGCTATGTGAAGATGGCTTCCCAAATGCCTATGACTTGTGGCCAAGGGTTGCAGCCTGCCCTCTAGTCCCTGAAGGAAGGAGTCAGGAAAAGAAATATCTCGGTCTCTCTGTCTCCCAGCTCCTGCCAGTGATTCCCATTGTCTGAATCTATTGAGAATTACAGGGCATGGGAAACCATTCATGCTGCCCATGTGGGTCAGCTTCCAGCATGAAGCAGGGTAGAAAAAGGAGGGCTAGGCCAATGGGTTAGAGGGAAGCAATGCAGGTCAGAAGGAAGTTCACCTTCCTCTACTCTGGGACGATTTCATGCTTCCTCTCCTCTAAGCCCTCACACTTCATTTACCCCCACCCTGAGTATCACTTTTTTGAAAACATAGAAGCCCTCAGAGAAGAATGCTGTCATTAGTAATTTTACAAGTTTGTTTGCATCTAGCCCCAAATGTTCTGTCTTACTTTATAACATAAGAACAGTGACGTTGTCAAAAGCCAATCCTTCAGTGTTTGCTCTGAATCTTGTAGCTCTCATTTCACAGGAGCTGCACTGTTTCCAATGAGAATCCCACCCACATACAAACATGATTTTGTGGACTTTATTCATTCACTCATTCATTCATTTGGAGGTACAGGTATGCTCTACTTTTTAAAAGTTCTTATTAAGCACTTCACTTTTACAAAAGACCAACATTAGTACCTGTTTTTGATAACTAAAGGCAATCTGAAGAGGATTTTTGCTTTTACAAGGAAGGGTGAAAAGCAAAACTGGAGTTCAGTGTTTTTTTAAGAAGCTGTTAGAGAGGAAGTGCACAGCCTGAGCAGTGAAGGTGGCCCCACAAGCTCCTTCCCCAGAAACTGTACCCTGCATCTCAGCATCAAGCTGCCACAGCTTTGAAGTATGTCTGAACATCTGTGCTTTATCTTAATTCATTTTGTGTGTCTCTAGCAAGATATGTCCTAAGGTACAAGTAAAGCCTGAGAGAGGTTATTTTTTGGGTATGGGAAAGCTCAAAATATTTTCCATATAAATTAATGGTAATTGCTTCATCATTTATATCCTTTTGGGTTATGAAAGATTTCATAGGAACCGCTCTGCTTTTGAATAGCTTGGAAAACCTGTATTTAATTAATGTTTTTATGCTCTGGACAACTTCTCCAAGGGCTAGGGGTGGAACAGCAATGAATGAATGAATGAATGAATGAATAACTCACTCTAACGTCATGGAATTTATGTTAAATGTCACTTTAAAAATAATCTTCTTCCAACTCCCACCGCATTTCTAAAACTTTTTGAAACAATTTTTGTCAGTACCCTTTATATTTTCTCTTCTCTAGGTTACTCTCTTTTTATTATGATAAATAATTTAGGCATACAGATATAAAAAAAAATAAAGTATCTGTGTATTGACTCTGACTGACTTGAAAAAAAATACTAAATATCACCCAAAACTCCTCTCTGTCCCCCTCTTGATAATACTCTCCTTTTCCCCTTCACTAGAGGTAACCACAAACAGATTTGATGTTTTTGTTCAATCTCCTATAATCAAATTCTCTTGTATCATTACTACCCAGCAGGGGTCCTGGGTCCCTGTGTCATTGTCACAACTGTGCCTTACTTGAGTTGATGCATAGAGTAGATTAAATAAATATTTCAGGCAGTGGTGAGTTCTGGGAAGAAAAATTCAGCTAGTGGTTTTAGATAGGCTGGTTGGGGACAGGACATCTGAGCAGAGACATAAAGGGAGATCAGCCATAGAGGGGTCTGGAGAAAGAGGGAACACAACAAAGTGCTCATGAAGTAAGACAACCTCCCCCTCCCTGCGGCCAAGGCAGGAGCATACTGGGATGTATTGTACCAGCAGAGTGAGCTAGGGGAAGAAGAACCCAGGTTCTGGGCCTGCAGGACTGCAGGCCAATGGAAAGACTTTAGATATTTGTTCACTGAAAGAAGACACTAGATGGAGAAATGGGGTATGTTGAAGGGAATGGGGTCACATCCCAGCTGTCCTAGAAACATGTTGCTGTCTCCATTTCTGAGTCAAATACAAGAACTGAGCAAGTAAGGAGATTGATTTTATTTAGGTTATTGCAATGGGGAGAATGTCCCAGCTCCAAAGATCAGAGTGTGTCTTAAAAGGATGTGCTGTTTTTAGTGGGGAGTAAAGAAGCTGCAGATGGGATGATTTGAGGTTGGGGCTGTTTTGAGAAAGGGGAAGGCTCAGTTATCAGGACGGGGAATGCTTTTCTTTGTAGTCAGTGTCAAAAGTAGTAATCAGTAGAAGTTTGCACACACAACAAAGTTTGCAAACCTGGAACACTCAAACCAAAACATAACCTCATGGTGGGTGTTGAAAAGGGCATGTATTGCAAGGAGCACTGGGTGTGGTGCATGAACAATGAATCTTGGAACACTGAAAAAATAAAATTAAATTAAAAAATAAAACATGGACAGAGGCTCAGAGGTATATACTTATAGAAGAGCTTATATAGTGAGCAGTCAGGGACTGTCCAACCTTTACACTGATTAGTTATTACATTAAAATTTTCTTAAATGATAGAGACTTTGTTACTGGTTATCTCATAGTTTTGTTTATGATTTCCAAAAACATAAACAAGAAATAACAGGTCAAGTTAGTCTTGCAAAAAAAAAAAAAAAAAGTTAAGCTTTGTTTGTATGACTGAACTGGTTTTGTCTCCTCAGGGAATTTTTGAAGCTGGACTCTGTTTTTTACTTATTTTTATTTTTTATTTTTTTTAAAGATTTTATTTATTTATTCGACAGAGAGAGAGAGAGAGATCACAAGTAGGCAGAGAGGCAGGCAGAGAGAGAGGGAAGCAGGCTCCCTGCTGAGCAGAGAGCCCGATGCGGGGCTTGATCCCAGGACCCTGAGATCATGACCTGAGCCAAAGGCAGAGGCTTTAACCACTGAGTCACCCAGGCGCCCCTCTGTTTTTTATTTTAACTTTAGCTAGTTTCAGGGGACAAACAGTTCTCTTCTTGGCCAATTAATCACAAGAAACAGTTTTAACCTTCACTAATCAATCGTGAAATGAATAGAAGTCACAGGGTCTGTGTTTGACTTTGGCAGGCACAATTACATGACTGTTGGGCTGCAGGCCATCCTGTTTCAATATAGCAACATTCAAGTAACTGAGAATAATAATACAAAA
Organism: Procyon lotor; assembly: GCA_028646535.1. NCBI lineage: Eukaryota > Metazoa > Chordata > Mammalia > Carnivora > Procyonidae > Procyon > Procyon lotor. The sequence continues at coordinate 20,475,129 of CM053609.1, read as the reverse complement.
TATATATAAATCTTCTCCTGCATTGTGGAACAAGAAATTCCAATTAACAACCCCAAGTTAGAGTCCCCACTCCATGGAGGACAGTGAAGAGCACAAGTGCACACCACCAGCAGTGGTGGTTCTACCACTGCTCATTGCATCAGCTATGGAGTTGGGGTCACTAGACACAAGGTGCTGGTTGGAATAATGCCTTACTCACAGAGGAAGAACAGGCCCTGCAAGATTGGCGTCTGCATCATGTGTTGGTCTCCCACGTCAGCAGAGTCTCAGATAACTGATGCAGGTGGTGGGCTGCATGTTCCCCTCTCCTGCTGCAGACCAGACCTCATTCTCTTCATGCGGGGTCAGATACAGCAGTGGGCTGAAACAGAGTCATGTGATATATACACTGAAACAGAACAAGGACGGTCACTGAGAACTTCATCCATATACCTATTGGGTTGGGGTCACCAAGGAGAACTTGACCTACACAGTGCTGGTTGGAACAATGCCTTACTCACAGAGGGAGAACAGACTTGGAAAGATCAGCATTCACCCCAGAACAGGGAATGATTTCTCTTAATAAGGAAAGAGAATCCAGGATCAGCAACAACTTAATACCCGGCCTCCATCTGAGGGAAATATTCTGGACCTTGGACACTGATGGGGACAATAGACGCCATTCAGGGGGAAAGACACAATGGCCACTCCCCCAGCAGACATCTTAAAAGAAAACCAAAAAATGACAATGTAAACCCACAGAAGAACTCATGAGAAGCAAATCTTTTTTGTCTGTCCCTTTCCCTGTCACCAGCACTGGCCTGGCCCTTGGGCCCTCTTCCTCCCACAGTGCTTGCTCCATATCCAGCCCATTCTTTCCCACTCACTTCTAGTCTTTCTAGATTCATCTTCAACCACCTGCCAGTCTTTATTTTCAATTTAAAATTTCCATAAGCTTCCATAAAATTTCCAAAAGCACTTCTGCTTTTGAAGTTTTTGAACTTCCATGAACATAAGCTTGTCTTTGCTTTCTTTAAATCCTGCAGTTCTTTTTCAGACCTTATTTTAAGTGATTTATCAACTTATTAAAAGACAACCTTCTCCCTCCCTGGTGGTCCCTCTCTCAGCAATGCAAACAGTCTCAGATTCCCTTGGTGGGGTGGGCAGAGGGTTAGATTTAATCACTGTTTTTAGTACTTTTTTTGCCCCTGTTACACAGGACTTTTTTCAGCACTAAGGGAGGCTAAAATGAGGCACAGATGTTGCTACATGAAGAGGCTTGGCCAGCTGCAGTGGGACTGGCTTTTTCACTGACCTTCAATCTCTTTCTCACACTCTTTTATGGATCCTACAGTGGTAGGAAATCAATGTAAACTTTCATGGGTGAAATGGATTTTAGAGGACGCATTTGTGAAGAAGGTAGCAGATGGTAAAATGTCAAAACCAGAGACACCACCAGTGTGAAGGTTGGAAAAGCAGTATGGGGAAGGAGTCCTGCTGAGAGCAAAGGGAAGTCAGCCTCCTTTCCCTGCTTCGGCCAATGGAATTCATTTACCAGGAGCCATCAGAACATAATCTGTGCCTGAAGAACAAGGGTTTTTGATTGGAATCCAGTTGCTGTATGGTTATGGGACTCCTGGCCTTAGCCCTTTGGACAGTAGGCTTTGAGCTGCTCAAATCACCAAATCATAGCCCACGACAGCCCCAAGTGCTGTAGACCCAATAGAAGCAGACATCTGTGATATGCTCAAATTTGTATTCAGAATACATTTCTGAATGGACCCATTCCTGGTGCTCTGGAATACGTTTTATGAAAAGAAAGAGGAGGACAGTCGGTGAAAATCTGACCTAAGGCTGTCCGGAAGTTCTTCGCCTTGGTGTTCAGAAACAGGGACCAAGGACAATTAAAAAGCATGTTATTTCATTGGGTATAGCTGATGTTCTTCAGGGTAGCCTGAAGTTGACTGAAATAAAGCCTGTCCCTTCCCTTTTCTTGCAACACAGCAGAATGTCAGTTCCTCTGGTTAGTCTCTGCAGCAAGGACAGCTCAATCTTCCACCGCAAGCCACTCACAGCCTATCCAGACTGGGCACATTTACCCTCTTAATTGTCTTTTGCCACCATGAGCAATGCCAAGGCACTTCTTCCCCAGGTGAGCAGCAGGAAGAAACTGAACTGAGGGTGGAAAAGGGCTCTTTTGGAATGTCTACTTTGATGACATTTTACACTGTGGGTGAATTAAAAACAAGTTTTCCAATTAAGTGCCTAATCTAATACAACCTCATGATGTACATACAGAAGAAACAGGGGGCAACCAGACCCTGCCTTCCAGGAACTTCCATGAAATGTTACATATTTCTTAATTTTCTTCCCAATGCAATCTCTTCCTGAGGCTGCCACCATGTGCTGACATGTTCTATAATCCAAACAGACTCCTCAGAGAGGTTTGCATGTGGCCAGAGAGCAATAAAAATGTTTGTGGATTAATACATCACTGCAGAGCCTATTACTGCAAAGGGAAAGTCTTTGATGTCTGGAAGAATTCTTTTAGTGACAAATCAGGTTCTAGCTGTGTTCCCCGCTTTGCATTTCAAAGTCAGTTCTCTCCCAGTTTTTGCCTAGCTTTCTTTTGCAGATAGTGGCAAAACCGACAGGTAGGTAATATGGCCTAGTTCTGCATTATCCATCTCATGTAAATCTTACTGGTCTCAACCATTCCATCTCATTTTTTCCTTCTCTCAGGATCCAGCCTTTGAAACCATCATCCAGAATTTTTGGAGTGGGAAGGTATGGCTCTTCATCTTACATGTCCATAATGCCCCCATCTCCCACATCCCTAACTCCTGCCCCATCTCCTCATCTGGCACATGCACAGTGAGGGCTGGTCTAGTCTGACTTTGGGAAAAAGCTTTTGGAGACTGACCTTTCCCCGGGGATGTTCTTTACTGTACAGTTTCCTAGCTGCTTTGCACATTTGTCAGCATCATTCTTTAGAACAGTTAAGAATGCCATTTACTTAGCAATCTGCAAAGAAAGAGAGCATCTTTCATTTCCATCTCTTCTTTGTTCTTACTGAGCCCCACTCATACCTGTCTTAATCTTGAGCTAAACTAGGGACAAGACATGGGTTCTATTTTCCCATCTTTTTCCAACCCAGCTCATTGCTCTTTATCTAGTAAGCACTTGGTATGGCCTGGTGAAATGAAACATCACCTGCCTGGGGCAAAGGCCTATCTTCAACAGCCCAGATAAGTCTTTAATTTATATTTATTAAATGTATCATTTTTGGCAAAAGAAATTATCACTAAGAGGAAGTTATATCATTGCTGAAATGTTCCATCCTTTGGAAAATGCATTTTGGTTAAGATGCTGTTGCAGTGGCTCTTTTCAGGATGATAAATATTTTTCATGTAATAATGAAAAATATACTCTTCAAAACAATTTGTGTAAGACATTTGAATAAAAGTAACTTGGCAATTCATAGTGACGGTGTTAAACTTTTCCTGAGTCTGTACTCCTAGAAACAGCACAAGTTAAGAAAGGCCATACCCTTTGTGTCCTTAGATGTGACTTACTGTTAAAAAACCCTCTGTCTCATGTGACTTACATAAAACACAAATACTCCCCTTGTTTAGCTAGAATAAGGCCAGACACTCCAAATTTTCCTTCTTTGCTTCACAAATGAATAGCTGAACTGGTTGTTTCCACCCACCAATCTGGACAAAATGCCTTTCCCCAGACTTCTCAACTTGGACCCACCCATGACAGTGTTGGGTCCAACACAAAACAACCCTCCTTAATGCCTGCCTGGGACCATTTCCTGTTAAATTGTGGGATCATGTCACCTTCTCCCTTCCCCCTCTGTTTTTCTAGGCCTTTTCACCCTTCTCTATAACATAAAGTCTCTTTCTGTCTGATCTTTGGGAGCCTTGCAGATCTGATGGTCATAGCGTTCCACTACTGCACTAGCCCCTTCCTTGTATTGTAAAGTCACCTTACCTTAATTGCAACAATCCATTGAATAAGGTCTCTCCTCACCTAGGCATGGGTTTGCTTTTTTTTTATGGGACAATAGAAATCGTATATGTTATGTAGGAGATTCTCCATTTTGAAGGTTCCAACTGATGAGTAAGTACATTTTCTATAACCCAAAATAGAGAATTTTGTCTTGATAAGGGTGAGAGGCCTCAGACATAAATACATATGAGATAAAGGCTGTGGTATAAATAATGCAGGACCAGAAACTTTCACATCACACCCTTAGTCTGTTAGTAACCACTGTCCTGGAAATGCCCTTCAGCCTTCAGTAGGCTTTTTCTTATGTGACTTGAGGAGATCCAGGAGGTCCCCACAGATCCTTTGACCTGAGATTGTTAGTGGGGATGGATGAAGAGAAATAGTCCTTTTCAGGAGGATAGAGACCCATGGGATGAGCGCAAGAGCTGTTTCTGCCTGCTGACTGCAGAAGTGTTTTCAGTCTGGCATCAAAGCATGATGTGGAGGGCAGAGAGCAAGGGGTACACACCAGCCTGGGAAGAAGATGGCTGAGTGAGGTCTTGTACCAGCTTCTACTCTACCAAGCTCAGCCATACTCGGGAGGAAGGCTTGAGCTTCTTTAGGCAGGATCTGAATTAATCTCTTGATTCCATTCATCATGATTAAATATTTGGTAATCCCTTGTTGCCCTGTTTGTCCTATGAGCTGTGGGCCTGGAAAACAAGGACCACATATGACTCAACTTTGCATCTCCTGCACATGGTGAAATACCCAGTCCGTGGTTAGTGATGAATATGTTTTTGTTGACTCAATTAGATTAGATTCAATTAGATTAAATAGATTAAATTACTTTCCACCTCTCCTTCCTCTCTCCTGGTAGCAAGATAGCAGCTTGGCAATCTAATGTGAGAGGAGGGGACCAGCTGGAGGAGTGGGTCCAGGGCTACCTAGGTGTTCTTTACCTTCTTGCCAGTGGTGAAAGTGAGGAAGGTGGCTGCTGCTTGTGCCCTGGGAGAGTGGGCATGGGACCTGGGGACTGGAACCTGGAGTGGGAAGAACTAGAGCTTCTTAGCCATTTCTGTCCTGTGCCCAAGAACGTTCACAGTTAACCTTGCTGGAAATGGGCATGAATAACAGGGCTGGGCACAGAGTTCAGTAAACTCGACTCTTACTGGCCTTTTATTCTAAATAACATACTGAAAGAAACGTGTGGACACAGCCAGCTAGGTGGTATGAATCATGTTCATAAAAACAGTTGTGAATAGGAATGCTATCTGTGAACAGAACAGTTCTTGAGATAGGCAAGTAAAGAAACTGTTCAATTCACTGTCTTATTACTCAGCCACAAAGATAATGAGCATATAATTAAGCATATGCCTTGAACTTAGCATCTAAGGAGTAGTACATGAAATGCAAATCTCCCCTGTAACTTAGCTCTCCTGAATCATGTCTTTTATGGACAGTGATTTCTGAGCACTCGCCAACTCTCTGGGAAAGGCAGCTTCCTTAGCTGAGTAAAAGAATTCATCCTCACTACATAGAGGGATATGGGAAGTTGTGAGATTTACACATGAGGAAGACTCCAGTTGAGAGCTGTGAGCTTTATGTGTTTAGAAGACATTAATGTTTTTATTAGTGAGTATAAGGTAAATAGTGTGCAGTCATATCATCACTGCTTCTCCAAGGAACAATTTAAATCTGGAAATAATATGTCCACCTTGTTATCTCCTACATAGGCAAGATGAATATGTATCAGAGGGTCACACTGCAGAGTGTTGGAGTTGAATGGATAATGAAAGAGTTCTATTTTAGTCTTTCTTATAAGTGTCAGTGCAGTCTGGCAAGGTCCTTTAATGGATTACCTTCCTACATCTCTTTCTTTCTTTTTTTTTTTTTTAAGATTTTATTTATTTATTTGAGAGAGAGAGAGCGTGAGCAGGGAAGGGTAGGAGAGGGAAAAAGATTCTGAAGCAGACTTCTCACTGAGGGCAGAGCCCCATGCCAGGCTCAGTCCCATGATTGAGAGATCATGACCTGATCTAAAACCAAAAGTCGGATGCTCAACTGACTGAGCCACCCTGGTGTCCCTCTACCTCTATTTCTAGGACTTCTTATGTCTCATGTTTTATGGCAATGACATCTAAAACTGAAGAGAACACCAGTGTTTTATGTTGACAGGGAAAGCTGGAAAGGGCTTCCTGCCTTGGAAAGCACCAGGAACCCCATTCTACTCCAGTTCCTCCACTGATTCAACCCTTTAGCTACTTCATCTCTGTGTTTGGCCCACAGAACAGAGCCACTGAATAAGATGTTTTGTAACTTTTCTTCCATATCCTAAATATTACAATTATTTTACCCTGGGTAACCCAGGTTTATGCATATTTAACCCTGGCCACTTTGTATTTTAAAATAAACTTTGTATATACATGTAATTCATATATACACATCTTGATGAATTTTCACAAAAATCTCACTCCCCAGAAGCCCAATCCTCTCCATGCCCTTGGGAAACCACTGACTTCTAACATCATAGATTAGTTTTGTCTGCTTTTGAAGTTTTCTTAAGTGGAAGGACACCATGTGGTTTTTGTGAGTCTGTCTATCTTATTTCATTCAACATATTCTTGTGTATGTTTGTGTATTTTGTTTGTGTAATTATGTTTGTGTAACCCATCTGTGGTATTGCAAGCATCAGAATTTGCTCATTTTGTTTATGTGAATATTCCATTGTGTGAAGGTGCCATAGTTTAGGTACCCACTTTGCTGTTGATGGATGGGTGTTTGAACTGTTTCCCATTTCTAGCAGTTCTTAATAATTATGTTAGGAACACTCTTGTGCATAGTTTTTTTGTTTTTATTTTGGTGTATATGTACATATTTCTAGCTGATACATACCTAGTGATGAAATTTCGCAGTCCTAGCGTAAGCATATGGTCAACATCATTAGATAGTTTTCCCAAGTGATTATTTTCCTTTACACTCTCACTAGGGGAAGATCAGATTCCCCTTGCTCCCCTCCTCAGCAGTATGCGATATTATGAGAGTTTTGTTATAAGGCATTCTGACATTTTGATGGTACTGGTACCTTACAATGGTTGTAATTTGCATTTTTGTGATGACTAACAATGTAGAACACATCCTACTTTTGTCTTTTCTCCTATTATGCTTTCTGCCTCTTGGTAAGAGAGTTCCTTATATATTCTGATTTCGAATCCTGTGTTGGATATATGGATTGAAACTATTCTGTCCTCTCTGTGACTGCCTTTTAATTGGTATTTTTTAATGGTATATTTGAATATAACACAGATTCCTATGCAGTCCAATTGTCAACTCATTCTCCTTATGGTTAGTAGTGGTTTTTTGTTTTTTTGTTTTTTTTTGGTGTGTGTGTGTGTGCACTAAAGAAGTAATGTTTGCCAACCCCTGAAACATGATATTTTCTCATAATATCTGCTAGAAATTTTATTGTTTTACCTTTCCAGTTTTGCTTGACAGGTCATCTAGGATTATTTATTTTTTTATGTATGGTATGAGTAGGACTTAAGAGACATGTTGTTCTGCCTGGGTATTCAATTGACAAAGCACTCTTTATTGAAAGACACTTCCAAGGGCACCTGGGTGTCTCAATGGGTTAAGTGGTTAAGCATCTGCCTTTGTCTCAGGTCATGATCCCAGAGTCCTGGGATGCAGCCCAGTGTCAAGATCTTTGCTCAGCAAGGAGTCTGCCTCTTCTTCTCCCTCTGTCCCTCCTCATCTCCCTCTCCCTCCCCATGCTCATGCTCTCTCTCTCTCTCTGCATGGTCTTTGTCTCAAATAAATAAATAAATTAAAAAAAAAAAAACACTTCTATTGGTTTTTCTGGATTACTCTGTGCCATTGATATATTTTGCTATCCTTGAACCAACATTTTTTATTGTCATAAGTCTAGATATGTTGAAGTCTAAGTCTTCTAACTTTGTCCCGTTTTCAAGATTGTTTTGGCAATTTTCCTTCTTCATTTTATGTAAATTTTATACATTGTTCATTAGTTTCCACAAAAATACCTGCTGTGATTTTGATTGGGATTGTATTGAATCTACAGATAAGTTTGGGAAGAATCAAACTAATGAGTATTATATATATATATTCCTCCATTTACTTAGGCTTTTTTTTAGTTTCTCTGAGGCATGATTTTGAAGTATTTTTGTGGAATGGTCCTTTCTGTCTTTTACTAGATTTCTTCTTAAAAATGTGATTTTTTTTTGAGGCTACTGTAAATTATATCTATTTAAATTTTCCTTTCCTATTAAGTTATTGCTGGTATAAAGAGAAGTAATTGATTTCTGTATTTTGTCTTTCTACCTAACAAACTTGCTAAAGTCAATTCATTAATTCCAATGATGTATCTGAATAAACTCCTATATTTTTTTATAGATTTTTGTTTGTTTATTTATTTGACAGAGAGAGATCACAAGTAGGCAGAGAGGCAGACAGAGAGAGAGGGAGAAGCAGACTCTTAGCTGAGCAGAAAGCCCAATGTGGGGCCCTATCCCAGGACCCTGAGACCATGACCTGAGCTGAAGGCAAAAGCCTAACCCACTGAGCCACCCAGGCACCCCTAAACTGTATTTTCTACATAATAATTAAGCCATTCACAGAAATGGCTTTCCATTTCCTTCTTTCCAATCATTATTCTTTAATTCTATTTCTTGCATTGTTGTGCTGTCAGGACCAAGCATCTCTATTTCATTCTCAAATTCAGAGAGAAAGTTTTCAATAATTCACTGTTAAATATAATGCTGGCTATGAATTTTTGTATCTTTATCAGATAAGGAAATTCCTTCTGGGGAGAACTTTAAAGCAGGTGGGAACTCATTGCTTATTTTCTGTGAGGACACTTGGACCATTATTTCTTTATTCCCACCGGACTTCCTTGTAAATATACTGATGGGATTTGGAAGATAAGCAGGGTGGGATTTGCTAATTGGAAAATAATCAGGAGCCTTTGGAGTTGTTAGGTAAGTTCTTACCTAAGAATGCTTTCAGCAGGCTAGACTGGGCCTGTCCTTGGGAGACCTTCACCAGCAAATTTTATTTTTCAAGCCCTGTGAGTGTAATGAAAAGTTTACCTGGTTTCTTGGCCTCTCAGCAACTCCCTCTCTGTGTCAGCCTGTTGGGTGTCTCTGTAGAATCTATGAATGACTTAAATAAAAAGAGACCAGGATAAAAATGGGTTCACCTTTCTATGCATCCCCATTCTCTTTGGATGTAGCCCCCTTGAATTCTTGCTGGTTCTCCACAAAATATTGTGTCCAATTTTTATATTATTTTGCAGGAAAGAGTTCATCAGAAACAACTGAATCTGACAGTTTCCATAAGCAGAAGTAAGTTCTCGAAATGCAAAATTTAGCAGATGTAATAAATAATTTTAAAATAATAATTTTCATGTTTTATACATAAAACATGAAAATTTATGATTTTAATAGTAACATGTAATATTTGAACAATATTTTTCCTATATTAATGTTTTAAGTTAAACTTAAAATGCATAAAATATGATGATTTAAAATGGAGGAATTCAGCTTTATGGATCGTTCTCATTATTAATTATAAATCATTCAATAAATGTTTACTGAATACCTGCTATGTTCTAGGCAATTTTCAGTGCTCAGTGAGACACATCAGAACAAAGATCTCTGCCCTAGAGGGACCTGTATTGTACCAGAAGCAGACATAAGAAATTAATATACTATGTCAACATGTGGGAAGGGCTAAGGAGGGCTTAGGAGTGCCAGATGGGCAGATCCTACTGAAATTATAAACCATGCAAACTGGTTAAGACCATTAGGAAGGAAGGCGGTATTGGAAAGGAGATTTGAGCCAGCCTGGTTGAGGGGACAGCATTCTGGACAGTGGGCTTCCAGTCTCATGGCCTGAAGCTCAAGAGGGCTTAAGATGAGAGTAGCAGAAAAGACACAGATCAGAGGTGGACAGGAGTGTGGACCACAGGGGCCAGTGACGTATGAAGCCATGGGACTATCGAAGGAATAATGAGATCTTACATTTTCAAAAGACAAAAAAGTTCTATCTGAAAGAAAATATGAAGAATTTTTAAAAAAAAATTCTAAATTGGGCCATATCCTCTATTTTTTGAAGGTCTAGATCAATCAAAAACTTTTTAGGCATTCTGTCTATATTTTACCCAAATCAGATTGGTTTAAAAGAATGCAGTCATTCATCAGAGATGAACACTAATGGATTCTGGGATCATGAGTGTTCCTAACACTGAGAATGCTTTTTTAATCCATACGTTGGATTTTTTAATCAACATACGTTGATTTTTGGTAATTTTGTAATTATCCTTTGCCCCAATTTTCTGCAATGGGCAAACAAAGAAGGCTGTAAGTGGATGATTTAAGAAAATATATAAATATATATATACATAAATTTATATATATATTTATATACATATAAATAATATATAAATGGTAATCAAATTTGTTTCTTCCTCTTGGACAAAACCAAAACAATAAATGACAATTTTCCCATATCATAATTTGACAAATTATTATCTTCAAAAGTCATGAATGAGCTTCTAGTTCACTGAAACATCTGAGAGAGGACATATTTAGAAAAGGAGAGATCTCTGTTCATGTTGTGCCTGGGAGGGGAGAGCAAAGCCCAGATGCTGTGCTAGCTGAGGAGAGTGTTATCTCATCATAGACTAATGCCAGCAATGTCCACTGGGAGAACAAAGCCTACACACAGTGAGCAGAAAAGACAGAATCTCCTGAGGGTCACATTCCCCACATTTGCCTTCTCTTTTAGTCAGTTCCTTAAATGTGGGATTTTCCTAGCTCCTTCTTCTGCTATCAGTTGCAAAATCCTTTTGAGAACTCCTGTCATCCCTGTTCTCTACCTGGGTCTTCTGTTTTCCATGGTTGCCACTTGGCTTTGGAAGATCATGAGTGTGGTGTGGGGATGCACTCTGGTGATTCCTTAGACTGGATTCTCCACTGACAGAGAGGCTCTCTAATTGTCCCTGTGTCAGTGCCCATCTGTGTTTGTATATTCTCATGACAAGTGTTGAAGGTAGAAAACCATACATGTATGAACACAGTGTTTCTGTTTCTTCTTCTTCTAGTTTATGAAGAGACAAATCTTCATTTCTTGCCATGTTCATGCACAATGGAATTCTCCTCTCTTCAGCTTCTGATTTATATCACTGTTTTCAAGTTTAGGTTTTAGAGGAAACACTTTAATTCAGATATATAAAATAATTATTGCATACAGTGGACTGGTATTTAAAATAAGTCTATCTTTGGCCACCAGTAAGCTTGTTCTTATTAACCTGTCCACCTTACTATATTTATAGGACATCTGTCATGACAATATCTTGTCAGACACCCAACTGTGTATATGATAACCCAGGGTTCTTGACTCAAAGTTGAGCCAAAAGTGATTAAATCTCTTGGCTTTACTGGAATAGATTACACATTTCTGTAGGTGGAATAAACATGACAGAAATCGAGAAACCACACTGGGGATCCTGTTATGTTAAACGGTGTCAGCATATGTGCCATTTTTGAGTCTGCCCTCAGAAATCTATTTTTTTTTTAAAAAGAACATTTATTTTTCTCCCCTGGAGATGTAACACCTGCTACCTTCCTCCTGCCTTGTTACCCAAACTAACCATAGTCGGTCCATCAGAGCCTGAGGAGACTCAGGATCTCTGTTAGGGATGTCTGAAGGAGTGAGGATTGAAAGTGAAATGTTTATGCAACTTATTCATGCTTCATTAAATCAAGGAAAGATGTAGTCTAGCATCTCTATCTATAAATAGCTAAACATTAACATCACAATGTATTCATTTCCTTTGAGTTTTTTCCTCTTTTTACACTCAGGCTGAGGCCAAATCCCACATATGAAGAATATCTACACCTGCCACAAAATAAAATACCATGAACATTTCCTTCTCAAAGAGAGGCGTGTAATTTGAATGTTATACATATGTCACAGCTAAAATAGCTGTTATTGCATAATAATATTTAACACATGTAATTTTCTCCTCACCACAAACTAATAGGTATTGTAAATTCAGAGACTCACTATAATTTTGTGACAAAGTATATGAGGTTTATGAGACTAGTTTTGAAGACATTTCATACAAAGCCATCAATTTTTTTTAATTCTAAGGTAAATTTTATAATAAAACAAAATCAATTGAAAGTGTTGGGATGCCTAGGTGGGTCAGTCAGGTAAGTGTCTGCTTTTGGGTCTTGTCATGATTCCAGGGCCCTGGGATTGAGTTCTGCATCAGGCTGCTTGCTCAGTGGCAAGCCTGCTTCTCCCTTTACCTGCCAGTACCTTTGCCTGTGCTCATTCTCTCTCTTTCTCTCTGACAAATAAATAAACAAATAAAATCTTAAAGAGAAAAAAAAAAGAAAGTGTTATATGCACAAGCATGGTATGAAACTACTTTAGAGCCAGTATAGTAATAGTCTTAAGACACAGTGTCTCTTATGGTTTGTCTCCCTCCCCATCCCTTCCTGTTTCATTTCGCTCCCCCACCCCCCCAAACTCCTGCCTTGCCTCTCAAGTTCTTCATATCAGAGAGATCATGTGATACTTGTCTTTCTTTGACTGACTTATTTCGCTTAGCATAATACCCTCCAGTTCCATCCACGTCGTTGCAAATGGCCAGATTTCGTTTCTCTTGATGGCTGCATAGTATTCCATTGTGTATATATATATA
>CM053609.1:20443266-20462320 GCA_028646535.1 Procyon lotor | reverse complement strand
TCTTCTTTATCCATTCATCTGTTGATGGGCATCTAGGGTCTTTCCATAGTTTGGCTATTGTGGACATTGCTGCTATAAACATTCGGGTGCACGTGCCTGTTCGGATCACATTTGTATCTTTAGGGTAAATACCCAGTAGTGCAATTGCTGGATCGTAGGGTAGCTCTATTTTCAACTTTTTGAGGAACCTCCATACTGTTTTCCAGAGTGGCTGTACCAGCTTGCATTCCCACCAACAGTGTAGGAGGGTTCCCCTTTCTCCGCATCTTTGCCAACATCTGTCATAAGAGACTTCTAGACTCAAGAAATGAACTAAGGGTGGCCGGGGGGGGGGATGTAGGGGGGGATGGGTAGGGATAGGGTGGCTGGGTTGTGGACATTGGGGAGGGTATGTGCTGTTAAGTGCTGTGAAATGTGTAAGCCCGAAGATTCACAGACATGTACCCTGGGGCAAATAATACATTATATGTTAATAAAAATTAAAGAAAAAAAAAAAGACACAGTGTCATTACAGGAGCTGAAAGTGGCCTTCCACTTATGGATACACTTCCACTTACAATGACTTTGTCTGGAAATAATAGAAAAGTAATTCAAATTAATTTTTAAAATAAGGAAATTTATTAACTCATATTAGGGAAAATGCTGAGCTTTTGAGAAAAGGTGGGCTTATGAGTTAGTTGATCCATGGCTCCAAAACATCCTAAAACTCACCCTATTCTCCATTCCATGCCTCTGTTCTCTGACATGTGGAGGGGCCTTGGGTCATTTTGTTGTTATCCATCAGTTCAGTTCCCAAAACCTTAATGCCACCTATTTTTAAAAATGTACTTGATTCGAAATATAAATCACAAAACACTAAAGCACCACACTCATAAGTTTATATTCTGATGAATTTTTACATTTGTCCATGTGGTAGTCACAACAATGTTCCCCCCAATAAGAGGTCTACACCCTAATGCCAATCATATAAGTCTTTAAAAGCAGAGGACCTAGAAAACTTTTCTTGGCAGTAGGCAGGGAGGAAGATGGCATTGAGGACAAGTGCTGGGTCTGAGATGAAAGGCTCTGCATGTAAGGAACAGAATTCTTCCAGCAGTTCAAGTGAACAAGGAAACAGGTCTTCCTTTGGAATATCTGCAAAGAAATAAAGCCTTTCTAACAACTTAATTTTAGCCTGGTGAGACTGGAATGGGACTTCTGATATGTAGAGCTAAAAGATAATGAATTTGTGTTGTTTTAAGTGTGTGAAATGTGTAATTATCACACTCAGTTAGAGTGTGATAATATGTTTTGGTGGCAATAGAAAATTAACACATATTTTTGGAGGCTCAGTCAGTTAAGCAGTTAACCAGCTGACTCTTGATTTCAGGTCAGGTCAAGATCTCAGGGTCCTGGAATCAACCCTCGAGTCAGACTCTGCTCTTGGCAGGGAGTCTCCTTCAGATTCTCTCTCTCCTTCTGCTTCTGTCCCTTCCCCCTCACTCTGTCAAATAAATAAACAAATCTAAAAAAAGAAAAATAACTAATACACATTTTAGGGGTGTTGCTATAACAAATGACTAAAAATGTGGAAAGGGCTTTGAAGTTGGAAAGTAGGCAGAGACTAGAAGAGCTTTGAGGTGGTAGAAAAAACTTCAATTACTTTGAACAGACTATTAGTAGAAAAAAAATGGATATTATTGCCAGTGAGGAATCAGGAGGAAGTGAGGTGCACAGTAAAGGAACCTGTATGCAGCTTAATGAATATCTAAGTTAGTGAGCAGAATATCAGCATGAACGTTATGAACATTATGGTGATGTTATGATGATGAAGACTTAAAAGAAAATCAAGAATGCATGCATCATTAGATACTGGAAGAAGAGGGCAGAAAGTTGACTATGTCTTGTGGTTGTGTGGAAAATAGAACTTGTAATTGACTTCCAAGTGCTGAAAGTGCAGTCTGGTTTCTTGTTTGCTTAATAAAAAGCAAAAGAAAGGAGATAAACTAAAGGAAAAATTGTCTGACAAAAGGGAACAAGGACTTGATGGCTTGAGATATCCTCAGCCTATCCAGGTTGCAAAAGACGCTAAAATTAAGAGATTTTCTGTCAGAAAAGTGTGCTCTGGAGAAAAGGCTCAATGTAATGCTGTACAACCTTTTGTAAATATCTTAAGAAGATCAAAAGTTCAGTGTATTCAGTAACACAGAAGCCTTTTTGAAGAGACTGTGTGTGATTCACAGATCCCCTCAATGAAACCAGAAAGCATCTAGGAAGCTTAAAGACATCGTCCTTCAACCATTTCAGCAAAGGAAAGGTGGAGATGGGATTATTTAGGCAGGATATACAGTCAAGCCTCTTATTTAATGAAGAGAAACCCCATGACATACATGTGTGACCCATAAGTTTCTTGAGAATTTTATATCAGCAGAAACAGTACTAGCTTGTATTAAAAGATATAGAAAGAATAAGACCCTCACAATTCTACTGGATGGCAACAGGCTTATAAAACTACTAGCTGTACACAGATGCTGTATTTATTTTCTTTCTTTCTTTCTTTCTTTCTTTCTTTCTTTCTTTCTTTCTTTCTTTCTTTCTTTCTTTCTTCTTTCTTTCTTTCTTTCTTTTCTTCTTTCTTTCTTTCTTCTTTCTCTTTCCTTTCTTCTTTCATTTTTTTTTTTAAGATTTACTTATGTATTTGAGAGAGAGAAGGAGAGCAAGAGAGACAGCATGGTAGTAGGAGGGGCAGAGGAAGAGGGAGAGAGAATCTGAAGCAGAATTTGCAGTGAGCGTGGAGCCCGACATGGAACTCAATTTCACCACCCTGAAATCAGCACCTGAGTGGAAACCAAGAGTCCAACACTCAACTGACTATACCACCCAGGCACCCCATAGGGGTCTATTTCATGGAAAATGTAAGACACTTTGGTCTCACCTAGCTTAGACCCACCTACTACCATGTTTTGACCTTCAGACCTAATGGAGTTTGCCTTCCTTGATTTCAAATTGCTTGAGATTTGTGACTCCTTTTGTCTGCAACTATTAAATGGTGCACGTCCCCTCCTTTATTTTGGGGACAGACAACTTGTTCCTTTGGTTTCAAAGCTCCACAGATGGAAGGGAATTTTTCTCCAGGACAGATTATATGCAGAGCTTCACCAATACCTAATTTTGATAGTAATGTTTTGAACTTTGAGGTTGATGAAATTTCTGTGAAATTGGATATAATACAAAGTTGCTGATTGACTTGACCTCAGTTTTCTCATATGTATACTGGGGATAAAATGTCTCTCTCACAGAGCATTGGGTATCAGGTACCTCAAAGAAAATTAAAAAAAAAGTAAACAGTTTCCCATTCTTTTTAGTTATTAGTAATACTAGGCATTAAAGAAATCAGGATTCCTATGACTGACTCAGGTGTCCTGGATCTTAGGATAGCCAGCAAGAGACAGTGGATTATAGAAATATGCACAGTCCCATGAAAGTCCCATGAAGGTCTGTTATGGGATGAATTGAATCCCCTCAAAATAGATGTGTTGGAGTTTTTAAACCCCAGTACCTCAAAATGTGACCCTTTGGAAATAAGATCACACAAGTGGCCAGCTAAAATGGGATCATTAGGATGTGCCCTAGTTCAATATTATGTGTCTTCATAAAAGGGGAAATTTGGACATACAGACAGCTACACATAGAGACAGCTACACTACAGGAAAGACAACATGAAGATACAGGAAGAATGCCATCTTTAAGCCAAAGATGTCTGAGGACACCAGCAACCAGGGCAGAGGCTGTAACAGACCCTTCCATCACAGCCTAGAAGAAACCAAGCCTGGTAACATTTAGACTTTGGACTTTCAGCCTCCAGAACTATGTGACAACTTCTGTTCCTTAAGAAACCCATTCTGTTGTACTTTGTTTTTACAGCAGCCCTAGAGCAAATGCATGTACATTTGTTTATTTATTTATTTTTTAAAAAATTTATTTATTTTTTTTTCAGTGTTACAAGATTTATTGTTTTGCACTATACCCAGTGCTCCATGTAGTGCATGTACATTTAAAACAGGATTTGCAGAAGCTGACAATAGCTCTCAGAAAGCCTTCAGACATCTTTTCTTATGGGTTTCAGTTGGAAGATCCCCCAGAGCTTGTTTGAGCCACCTGGCTTATGGTACTCTGTTACAGCAGGCCCAGGAAGTGACATGGACATACATGAGCTGAAACACAAGGAAAAAAAAATTTTTTTAACACAAAGAAATTCTGTGTGCAGCTTGGAGCTGTGTGCCACATGTACTTCTAAACTTGTGATTTCCCATATCTCATGTCTGAAATGTCCCTTCCTGGCCAAGTGACTCACATTCTGGTTTGTAACAGGCACCCCTAGAGATTCCTCTACATGTGAAATGTTGAGAAGACAGGACTAAGAGTTTGGACAATGGGATAGGGAGCAGGGAGGCCTGCAAGAGATTCTTGGGCTGACAAGTTTGATCAATGGGAATATGAAATCCAAGAATGGCTAAGGTGAACAGGAAAATGTGAGTGAGATATTGAAACCATCCAGAAGGTCAGCTGGTCTCCCTGGTCTTCCTCAGGGGCCCACCTTAGACCTGCTTCAGTTCTGTTTTCCACCCTGATTTCTCCTATCTGTATTCTCTGCAGGTGCCCTCTGTCTCTGGGTCAGGTGTGTGTGTGTGTGTGTGTGTGTGTGTGTGTGTGTGTCTTCCCCTGCACTTGGGGTAGATTTAGTGTTTATGAGAATATGCCTTGATTTCTAGAAAGGGAAACTATGGACTCACACAGCTGTATTCAAAACAAATGCATATTTGGATGTGCATTCATTGTTAGTCATTTGTTAAAGAAAAAAAAAATAAATCACTCTTACCATGTGGCAGACATTATTCTAAACAAGGAACAAGGAGAAAACAAAGTAAAAAATAAAAATTTCTGATCTTTTTTAAATTGGATGCTTAGTAGATAATTAGAAAAACAGGTATAAGCCCACAGTGAATATCATTCTCAATGGAGCAAAATGGAAAGCTTTTGCCTTAAGGTCGGGAACATGACAGGGATGCCGACTCTCACCACTTTTGTTCAACATAGTACTAGAAGTCTTAGTCTCAGTAATCAGACAACAAAAAGCAATAAAAGCATTCAAACTGGCAAAGAAGTCAAATTCTCTCTCTTCACAGATGACATGATACTCTATGTAGAAAGCCCAAAAAACTCCACCCACACATTACTAGAACTCATACAGAAATTCAGCAACATGGCAGAATACAAAACCCATGCACAGAAATCAGAGGTATTTCTATACACTGACAATATGACTGAAGAAAGAGAAATTAAGGAATCAATTTCATTTACAATAGCACCCAAAACCATAACTAGGAATAAAACTAACCAAATAGGCAAAGGATTTATACTTTAGAAACTACAGAACGTTTGTGAAAGAAATTGAGGAAGACACCAAGAAATGGAAAAAACATTCTATGCTTAGGGAATGGAAGAATAGATACTGTGAAAATGTCTATGCTTCCCAGAGCAATCTACACTTTCAATGCAATCCCTATCAAAATACCGTTGACACTTTTTATAGAGATGGAACAAACAATCATAAAATTTGTATGGAAAAAGAAAAGACCCAGAGACTGGAGGAGGGGAAAAATGGCAGAGAAGTAGGAGACCCTGTTTCAACCGGTCCTCTAAAATGAGCTAAATATCTACGCTGAACACCCATGAAATCAGCCTGAGATGTAAGATTATACACTTCTGGATCTCTACGGGGGCAGAAGACAGTAATGGAGAGGTAAAGCAGAGTGGGAATGCTCTGACTGATATCGGAGGATAAAAAGAAGGGGGAAGGAGCCACTAGAAGTGATCCATTGGAAAGTAATACCCCCAATAAGAAAATGCCCTGTGATTGGGGACCAGCATTAACTTGGAGTCTGGTTAAAAGCACTCAAAAAGAGCAAAAGATCTTAAGGGGCAACTGGTGGAAATGGGCAATCATGGGCAGTGACCCAAGACAGTCACTGCCAGTGACCATTCATGCCAGAGAGAATGTAGTGGGAAGGTCCAGCCTATGGTCATAAGCCCATGCATGGCTTTCTGTTGCTTTCACTACTGCTTGGGCTGAGTGTACTCTCCCCCATGCCTGAAAGAGCCCAGTGTGAACACTGCTCTGGATCCTTCAGCCAAAATCCTTCCACAACCTGTGCAACTGCAAGTTCTGAGTGCATTCTCTCCCTCACCTGAGAGAGCCTGGTGTGGGCGCCAGTCAGTGGTCTCTAGGACTGCAGACCTTTACAACCCACTGTGAGGTGTGAATGCTCCAATCTGCACCTGAGAGAACCTGGCATAATCTCAGGTTGGAATCTCTCTGCAACTGGCACAACTGCGGGGTCTGAGAGCACCCGGCATGGCCTGGACCCCAGAAAGCAGTCCCGGCAATGGCAGCTACCAGAAGCAGTTCCCCAGACCAATATTCCTCACAGTTTCAGTGGCACAGAGGTTCAGAGACAAGTGCGGACCTCAAGTGACCACTGGGATGGTGGCTGGGGGTGCACACTGCCTATAGGAGGTTGTGGTGTTCAGCAGAATTGGCAGAGGGGGAATCTGTGTGTTCTGGACCACCCAGAGGGGAACAGACTGAGGGCTCTGAGGCAGAAGTCTGGGTGCAGACAGATTCTATACTCTGCCCCTCCTGAAAGCCACAAAATCCTACAAAGAACAAAAACCTCCAGACAGCAAAAGCCTGAAAAACAAGTTTCCACAGAGCCCAGCCCCTTGATAGCCAGCAGGGCGATTCAACCCAAGCAAGACTGACTAGAAAACAAAGTGGCAGGCCCCTCTCCCAGAAGACAAACTAAAGCAAGAGGACAACCACAGGGTCCCCATAAAACTGTGAAACCCCAACATCAGGGGAAAATAATATATTAAGATCCTTCTATTGCCCTAAAACCTTTGTATTTCATAGATACAAGGGTTTTTTTTTTTTTAAATTCATTCTCATGACCGTTACTCTCTTAATTTTTTAAAAAATACTTTAACATTACTACTAGAGATTTAATACAGTGATACACCCAGGAAGATCTGAAATAAACTTCCTCGCCCACATCAAGGATTTATAACCACCCTTCCAGCTTATTCTTCTGTCAGTGTTTCTGTGTATTTGTTTTGGTTTTTTTTTTTAATTTTATTTATTTATTTTTTTCAGTGTTACAACAGCCTGGTGGTGTGTATTTGTTTTTGATCTGACATTGTATAAATCTTATTGGGGTTCATTTTGGCTAGGTTCTTTTTTTTTTTTTTTGTCTTTTACTTTTCTCAGTCTTTTTGTGCTGTCAGTGAGATCCAATCTAATCTAAATACTCTAACATCTAGGGCAATTGAGGCAGAAGATAGAATTAGTGATCTAGAGGACAAGCTGATAGAGAAGAAAGATCAGGAGGAGGGCTGGAACAAACTGCTTAGAAGCAATGAAAACAGAATTAGGGAAATAAATGATACCATGAAACCTTCCAACATCAGAATTATTGGAATCCCTGAGGTGGTGGAGAAAGATAGAAGACTAGAAGATATAACTGAGCCAATTCTGGATGAAAATTTCCCCAATCTGGGGAATGGAACAAGTATTCGTGTCCTAGAGGCAGAGGGACACCCCCCAAGATTAATGAGTCTATGAAGACATCTAGAAAGTTGATTGTGAGATTCACAAATTATAATTTTATACAAGAGGTCCTGAGGGCAGCAAGGGGGAAGAGACTCCTTACATACAGAGGAAGGTACATCAGAATAATGTCAGACTTGTCCACAAAAACCTGGCAAGCCAGAAAGGGGAGGCAAGACATATTCAGGGAACTAAATGAGAAGAACATGCAGCCAAAAATACTTTATCCAGCAAGGCTGACATTCAAAATAGATGGAGAGATAAAGAACTTCCAAGACCGTCAAGGTTTAAGTATATGTGACCAACAATCCAGCACTGCAAGAAATATTAAGGAGGGCTCTATAAAAGAAGAAAGAACACAAGACATAGAACAGAAACTTACAGAGATAAACTATAGAAACAAGGACTTCACAAGCAACATGATGTCAATAAAAACTTACCTTTCAATAACCACTCTCAACATGAATGGCCTAACTGTACCCATTAAAGGTCACAAGGTTGCACACTGGATAAAATGACAGGACCTGTCCATATGCTGTCTACAGGAGACACATTTAGAACCTAAAGGTACATCCAGACTGAAAGTGAAAGGATGGAGAAACATCATTCATGCCAACGGGTCTCAAAAGAAAGCTGGGGTAGCGATTCTCATATCAGATAAATTAGATTTTAAGCTAAAGACCATGGTCAGAGATACAGAAGGACACTACATCATTCTCAAAGGGTCTATCCTCCAAGAAGATCTAACAATTGTAAATATTTATGCCCTCAATATAGGAGCAGCCAACTACATAAGCCAACTGTTAATCAAAATGAAGAATCATATTGATATGAATACATTAATTATAGGGGATCTTAACATGTCACTCTCATTAATAGATCATCCAAATACAAAATCAATAAAGAAACAATGGACCTCATAGATATATACAGAACATTCCACCCTAAAACAACAGAATATTCATTCTTCTTGAGCACACATGGAACTTTCTTCAGAATAGACCACATACTTGGTCACAAATTAGGGCTTAACCAATAACAAAAGTTTGAGATGATTCCCTGCATATTTTCAGACCACATACTTTGAAACTGCAACTCAACCACAAGAAAAAGTTTGGAAGGAATTCAAACACTTGGAGGCTAAAGATCATTCTGCTCAAGAATGTTTGGATCAACCAGGAAATCAAAGAAAACTTAAACAATTCATGGAAACCAATGAGAATGAAGACACATTGGTCTAAAACCTATGTATATGGCAAAGGTGGTCCTAAGGGGGAAATACATAGCCATCCAAGCCTCACTCAAAAAAATTGAAAAATCCTAAATACACCAGCTCTCTTTACATCTTAAAGAAAATAAACAATAAATTAAGCTAACCCCATGGACAAGAAGGGAAATAATCAGATTAGAGCAGAGATCAATGAGTCAGAAAATAGAGACATAGTAGAACACATCAACGAAACCAGAAGTTGGTTTTTTTGAAAGAATCGATAAGATAGATAAACCACTGGCCAAACTAATTCAAATGAAAAAATAAAGGACTCAAATTAATAAAATTATGAATGAAAGGGGAGAGATCACGACTAACACCAAGGACATAGAAACAATTATCAGAAATTATTATCAACAGCTATATGCCAACAAGTTAAGCAACCTAGAAGAAATGGATGCATTCTTGGAAACCTATAAATTTTCAAGACTGAAACAGGAAGACATTGACAACCTGAATAGACCAATATCTAGTAATGAGACTGAAGCAGTGATCAAAAACCTCCCAAAAAACAAGAGCCTGATGGATTGCTGGGGGAACTCTACCAAACACTCAAAAAAGAAATAATACCTCTTCCCTGAAGCTTTATAAAAAAGTAGAAACAGAAGGAAAAGTTCCAGACTCTTTCTATGAGGCAAGCATTACCCTGGTCCAAAAATCAGGCAAAGACCCCATCAAAAAGGAGAATTTTGGACCAATATCCCTGATGAAAACAGATGCCAAGATTCTCAACAAGATCCTAGCTAATGGGATCCAAAAAGCACATTAAAAAGTTTATCCCCCATAACCAGCTGGAATTTATCCCTGGGATGCAAGGTTGGTTCAACATTCACAAATCAATCAATGTGCTAGGACAAATCAATAAAAGAAGAGAGAAGAACCACATGGTTCTTTCAATTGATGCAGAAAAAGCATTTGACAAAATTCAGCATCTGTTCCTGATTAAAATTCTTCAAAGTATAGGGATAGAGGGAACATTCCTCAACATCATCAAGTCTATCTATGAAAAGCCCACAATGAATTATTATTCTCAATGGGGAAAAGTTGACAGTCTTCCCTTTAAGATTAGGAACACAAGGATGCCCACTCTCACCACTGTTGTTCAACATAGTATTAGAAGTTATAGCCACAGCAATCAAAGATAAAAAAGAAATAAAATGTATTCAAATTAGCAAAGAAGAATTCAAACTGTCTCTCTTCACAGATGACATGTTCCATTATGTGGAAAACCCAAGAGAATCTACGCTCAATTACTAGAACTCATACAGCAATTCAGTAATGTGGCAGGATACAAAAGCAATGCACAGAAATCAGTTGTTTTCTTATACACTAACAATGAAACTGGAGCAAGAGAATTTAGAGAATTGATCCCATTTACAATAGCACCAAAAACCATGAGATACCTTAGAATAAACCTAACCAAAGATATAGAGATCTATACTTGAGGAACTATAGAACACTCATGGAAGAAATTGAAGAAGACACAAAAAGACGGAAAAACATTCCATGCTCACGGATCAGAAAAATCAACACTGTTAAAATGTCTATACTGCCCAGAGCAATCTATATTTTCAATGCCATCCCAGTCAAAATTCCACTAGCATTTCGCAAAAGGCTGGAACAAACACTTCTAAAATATGTATGGAACCAGAAAAGACACTGAATTGCTAAGGAAATGTTGAAAAAGAAAAACAACGCTGGAGCATCACATTGCCTGATTTCAAACTTTATTACAAAGCTGTGATCACCAAGACCACATGGTACTAGCACAAAAAGAAACACATAGACCAGTGAAACGGAGAAGAGAGCCCAGATAAGGACCCGCAACTCTATGGTCAAATAATCTTTGACAAAACAGGAAACGATATCCTGTGGGAAGGACAGTCTCTTCAATAAGTGGTGCTGGGAAAATTGGACAGCTATATGTGGAAGTATGAACTTGACCATTCTCTTACACCATACACAAAGATAAACTAAAAGACCTCAATGTGAGGCAGGAATCTATCAAAATCCTAGAGGAGTATACAGGCATTAACCTCTTCGATTTCGGCCACAGGAACTTCTTTCAAGACATGGCTCCAAAGGCAAAGGAAAGAAAAGTGAAAATGGACTTTTGAGACTTCATCAAAATAAAAAGTTTCTGTACAGCAAAAGAAACAGTCAACAAACAGGCGACCCACAGAATGAGTGAAGATTTTCACAAATGACCCTACAGACGAAGGTCTGATATCTAAGATCTATAGAAATTCCTCAAACTCAGCACTCACAAAACAGATAATCACGTCAAAAAGTCGGCAGAACACATGAACAGACACTTCTCCAAAGAAGACATTCAAATGTCTAATGGACACATGAGAAAACATTCATCATCATCGGCTGTCAGGGAGATTCAAATCAAAACTACATGGAGATACCACCTTACACCAGTTAGAATGGCCAAAATCAACAACATAGTAAACAACAAATGTTGGAGAGGATGTGGAGAAAGGGGAACCCTCTTACACTGTTGCAATTTGGTGCAGCCACTTTGAAAAACAGTGTGGAGATTCCTCAAGAAATTAAAAATAGAGCTACCCTATGACCCTGCAATTGCACTACTGGGTATTTACCCCAAAAATACAGATGCAGTGAAAAGAAGGGCCACATGTACCCTAATGTTCATAGCAGCAATGGCCACAATTGCCAAACTGTGGAAAGAGTCAAGGGGCCCTTCAACAGATGAATGGATAAAGAAGAAATGGTTCAAATCTTATATGTGGACTATTATGGACATAATGGACTATTATGCCTCCATCAGAAAGGATGAATACTCAACTATTGTATCAACATGGACAGGACTTAAAAAGATTATGCTGAGTGAAATAAGTTAAGCAGAGAGAGTAAATTATCACATCGTTTGACTTATGTGTGAAGCATAAGGAAAATCATGGAGATCATTTAGAATAGGAAAGGAAAAGTGAATTGGGGGGAAAAGGAGGGCAAGATGTATAATGAGAGACTGTGGACTTTGAGCAACAAAATGAGGGTTTTGGAGGGGAAGGCAGTGAGGGGTTCGGTGAGCCTAATGGTGGGTATTGAGGAGGGCACATATTGCATGAAGCACTGGGTGTGTTGCATGAACAATGAATCTTGGAACACTGAAAAAATAAAATAAAATTAATTAAAAAAAAAAAACAATTCCCAGAGCTGATGTGTTAATGCTATATATTTGTTATAAAGATAATATTTCAACTGAATAAAAAAGAAAATAAAACATATCAAAATATTTAGAATGTAGCTATAGCATTAACTAGATAGAAATGTATAACACTAAATGTTTACATTAGAAAAGAGGAAGGATCTCAAGTGATTAATCTAAATTCCAACCTTAAGAAACTATAAAAGAAGAAAATAAGCTGAAAACAAGCAGAAGGAAAGAATAAAGATTGGAGCAAAAGTCAATGAAGTTGAAAACAGAATAAAAAAAAGAGGAGGGGTGCCTGGGTGACTCAGTCGTTGAGCATCTGCCTTTGGCTCAGGTCATGATCCCAGAGTCCTGGGATCGAGCCCCGCATCGGGCTCCGTGCTTGGCAGGAAGCCTGCTTCTCCTGCTACCATTCCCTCTGCTTGTGTTCCCTCTCTCGCTGTGTTTCTGTCAAATAAATAAAATCTAAAAAAAAAAAAAAAAGAGCAAATCTATGAAACAAAAAGCTGATCTTTAAAAAATTTCAAGGGAGATGAAAACAGATAAAAAGAAAGAAAACATAAATCACGATTATCAGGAATGAAACAGAATTATTATAACCAATCCTATAGGTATTCAAAAGATAATAAGGAAATACCATGAACAACTTTATACTTATAAATCTGATAACTGTGAAGAAGTAAACAAGTATCTTGAAAATCAAAAACTGCCAGAACTGAGCCAATACGAAACATGTAATTCCATAGTCCTAGAATATCAAAGAAATTAAAATTTTAATTAAAAGCCTCTGGGTAAAGAGATCACCAACCCCAGATGATTTCATCAGAAAATTCTTCCAAAGAGTTATTGAGCCATTAACACCAATTTTGCATAAAGTCTTAAAAAAAGAAGACAAAGGAATATCTCCCAACTCATGTTACAAGGCCAGTCTTAGATAATACCAAAACCAGACAAAGATAATGCAAGAGAAAACCTTATAGATTGATGGAAATTTAAACACAATAATCTTCAAAAAAAGGTTATAATAAAAAATTATATACCATGACCAAGTGGAGTTCATTTCAGGCATAAAAAAATCTGGTCCAATATTCAAAATTAATCAACATTTTTCACTACAGCAGTCTAAAAAGGAAAAGCAATATGACCACATCAATTTGTGCAAAAGAGCATATGATATACCACAATCGTGCGTGATAAAATATCTCAACAAAGTTGTAGCAGAGGGCACCTCCTTAACTTCATAGAAAACATCTATAAAGGTCTCATCGTTAACATCGTACTTAATGGTGAAAGACTGAATGAACTTATTTTAAAAACAAGAACAAAGCAAGAATGTCTACTTTTATTCTTCATATTCAACACAGTATTGAAAGTTGTAGGCAATGACATAAATGAAGAAAAAGAAAAAATATCTGTATAAAGTTTGTATATAATGGACAGGAAGAAGTTAATCTGTTCTTGTTTACAAATGACATGATCGTCTATGCAGAAAATCCCAAATAATCTACAAAAAATAAATAAATAGCTAAAAAACCCTCCAAAACCCTCCTCGAACAACTAAGTGAGTTTAACAAGCTTTCAGGATTTAACATCTAAAAAAATTAAAGGGCATTTCTATATACTAATGAGAAGTTAACAACACATTACCACTTGAAGTTGCTCCAAAGTAAATGAAATCTAGCAAATGTAGACAAGATTCTGTGTATTAAAAATTGTGAAATGATAATGAAAGAGATCAAAGATCATGTAAATATGGGAAGAGACATTGCATTATATACATGGAGAACAGATTAGTAGCTGTTGGAGGTTAAGGATGGAGAAGGAAGTGTGGTTACAGAAAACTGGCACAAGGAAATCATGTGGTAGTTACACAGATTACACATGTGACTAAATGTGTATAGAATCACATACACACAAATGAGTGCCCTTGAAACTAATGAAATCTGAATAAGGTCTGTGGATTGTTCCAATGTCAGTGTCTTGGTTTTAGGACTGTCCAATAATTATGTAAGATGTCATCCTGGAGAAATGGGGTAAATGGTACCCAGACCTTTCTGTACTATTTTGGCAACTTCCTGTTCTCACAATAATTTCAAAATGAAAAGTTATAGAATATTAAATCAGTATGGTATCAGTACAAAGATAGGAAGACAGACCAAAGGAATGCAGTGGAAAGCCCAAAGCAAGCCTATGGATAATGCCAACTAGCAACAAGGCAGACCTACCATTACTCACTGACATTCAGCACATGGTGCTGGGATAACTGGCTCCTCATTGAGAATTAAAAGAAAATCTGATACTTAATCACACCCTGGACACAAATTAATCTCAGAAAAACCCAGTGGATACTACCAAATTGTTAACTTCAATAATCCTTTGTAATGTGCTTTTTCATTCAATACCAGAGTAAAGGGTGTTTGCTTTTCCCAAATATTCATGTAAACAACAACAACAACAACAACAGCAACAAAAACAGTAGGTTTAAAAAATCAAATTTGACCCTGTGTATTGTGAAGTTTCTTTTACTTACTGGTTTCTACAATATAGATAGATTAAACTAGATTAATCTGCCTATAATGAAGCTCCCGAATTTCAGAAGTTAAACAATATAGAAGTTGGTTTACCTTTCATGTGCACATACACAGCAAGGCCACCCTGGGCTTATGCAGTGGCCTTGTCTAGAGCTTATCTAGATCCATCTAGCTTCTGTCTATGTCATCCTTAAAGTGGTTTTCTACAATGCCTGTATTCCAGTCAGCAGGGAGAGGGAGAGAGGCCAGCATGTGCCCTAAGGATATGACTCTTACCATTGGTCAGAATGGAGTCACATGGACATAACAAGCAGCAGGAATTAGGAAATGGAGTCATTGTGTTGAATGGAGAGGGGAACAAATAAAAACAGGGAATCCTAGGGGCACCTGGGTGGCTCAGTGGGTTAAAGCTTCTGCCTTCAGCTCAGGTCATGATCTCAGGGTCCTGGGATCAAGCCCCACATCGGGCTCTCTGCTCAGCAGGGAGCCTGCTTCCCCCTCTCTCTCTGCCTTCCTCTCTGCCTACTTATGATCTCTCTCCTCTCTGTCAAATAAATAAATAAAATCTTAAAAAAAAAACCAAAACACCAGGGAATCCTATTGCTATGAATGAGGGAGCCAAGTGAGGCCAACTCTGCAAATAAGATGCATAGTGCTCACAGGTGTCAGTTTTCCTAGAGTCATCCTACGTTTACTAATGAGAAAGCTGCCATCGGGATGTGTCTACCAAGTTGACTTGGATACATAAGAGTGTGGACTGTCTGGTTCAGTTGTATATGATTAGAACAGTGGTTCTCTGAACGTGGTTCCCAGATTTTCAACATTGGCAGCACCTGGAAATTGTTAGAAACACACATTTTTAGTCTCCTGCCCCAGACCTGCTGAATGAGAAACTGGGGAAGGGATCAGAGTTTCTCTAAGCCCTCAGATGATTCTAATGCATGCTAAAATTTGAGATCTACTAAAATCACAAAGGCATCATGAAGGAAATTATTAGGCAAATGTAGATTCAGGCATATAGGGATCATGTAGTGGGATTCTTTAAAAATGCAGACATTCACAAGTGATTCTGAAAGTAATAAAGTCAAGATATTTTGAAGAGAGTGGATGTGAATGATTACAGAGATTGTCATTGATTAATTATGTTGTCTGTTCCCTCTCATGTCTGACATCCAAAGGTAGAAAAACCACTCCCGTATGGTTGATGTAGTCTCTGCAGCACTTAGCATTATCACCAGGCCTGAGGCAGGCACCCAGTAATCGGTTAGATGAGTGAATGAAATATGAGAAGAGAAAAGGACATTTTGAGTCTCTATCAGATAGACAATCAGCCATGTATAACAATGAATTATAAGCATTTGTAGTATAAGAAAGGGAAACATTGTGCTTAATAAGCTTTCATTTTATTGGGTGGGGCCAGCTTTTATACACACACACAGTACAAGTAATTGCCAAGCTGTTTGCTTGTAATGCTGAAAATGTATACATTAATTTTCTATTGCTGCCCTAACAATTACTATAAACATAATGGATTTGAGCAACACAGATGCATTGTCTTTCAGTACTGTAGGTCAAAAGTACAACATCAATTTTCCCAGGTTAAAATCAAGATGTTGGCAAGGTCACATTCTTTTCTGGAGGCCCCAAGGGATGCTGTGTTCTCTTGCTTATTTAGTTTCTTGGCAAAATTCACTTACCTGCAGTTATAGGATGGAGATATCTATTTCTTGCTGGCTCCAACAAGAGAATCCATAAAAATCTCCCAATCACAATTTGTAATCATAATCAGATTTTCAAATTCATTTTGCTATGTAAGGTTACATATTCATAGGTTCTTGGTATCATGGATACCTTTATAAGGCCATTATTCTGCTTACCACAAAGTACTGAGGAAGCAGTATGCATTCAAAATGAAATATAACAGCTGGGATGATGTCAGTGAATATGGCAGAGTAGGTAGCTATAAGGGCTCAGCCCTCCACAGAAACACTGAAAGAATGAGAAAAATGATTGGAATCAGTTTTGTTTGACCCCTAGAAAATGGTCACAGGTTTATCAGTCAAGTGAGGGCTGAATCAGGAAAAAAGCAATGTAAATGCTGTAGTAGAGCTTGGTTGAATTTCTACTTTTCCTTGCCTTCTTCTCTCCCAGCTGGGCAGCCCTCTGAAGATAGCACCCCACGTTGCAATGGTGGGGCCCTGGCTGTTGGCTCAAAAGAGAGTAGAGAAGACCTATCTTTGTTTGGCTTGTCCAGGGGCTACCTGAAAGACTGGCACAAGGCAACTGCCTTTGCTTTGCCTAATTCAGAATTATCTCAGGGTAGAAAAGTGGCTATGCAGAGGGCATTCTTCAAAAATATTGAAAGGCAAATGAACCCTGTTGATTGAAGCAAAATATCACAATGGAAGCAAACAACAGATATATCTAAGTCTGGGAGGAAAAGAGATTCTTTGGTGAGTCACACTACTAGAAAGTGTGTGTACCAGGGAATCTTGAAAGTCACATACCTTCCCAGGGCAGGACACATGCTCAGAATAAACCCGATAAGACCCTAAACTTACATCTCTCTGAGTTTTCAGCTCAGCCTGAGGAGACAGTGGGAAGGCTAAAGCAGAGTTATAAAAGGCCTGCTAAGGGTTAGCATGTCAGCCAATCCATAAAAACTAGAAGTGTTTTGTTGTTGTTGTTGCTTTTGGGCTCCAGGCATTCATGGAAATCTCTATCAAAACATCCAATGACCACAAGTTAAAGGAAATGAGATGTCAGAGACCATGCATGACAAAAAATATAGTTATTACAGAACCAGCTTAGGAAAGTCAATAAATAAACAACTACAACTCCTGAGTGAGCAATGAAAACAAGCATGAAAGCATGCAGAGAAACAAGAAAGTATGGCTTATCACAGAACTTAACAGAAAGTACTCCGAGGAAGCACAGACATTGGATTTACTAGACAACACCTTTAAATTCACTACCTTAAATATGCTCAAAGACCTAAAGGAAACCCTAGACAAAGAGATAAAGGAAAATGGAGCACAATGCCTCATCAAGTAGATAATAGAGAACGAAGTACAAGGGAACAAACCAGAAATTCTGGAGCTAAATGAAAGTTCCTTACATACACATAATAAGTCCCAGAAAGAATGAGAGAGAAAAAGACAGAAAGAATATTTGAAGAAATACAGGCCCCAAACTTCCAAATTTGATAAAAGTCATGAGTTTGCATATCCTGGAAGCTCAGTGAACTTTTAAGAGTAATAAACATAAAGAGATCCATAATAGGACATATTGTAATCAAACTGTCACAAGCCCAGGATGAAAAGAGAATCTTGAAAGTGGCAAGAGAGAAGTGACTCATCACGTACAAGGGATCCTCAATATGATTAAAAACTGATTTCGTGGTAGAAAGTGTGGAGGCCAGAACAGAGTAATGACATATTTAAAGTACTGGGAGAAGAAAATTGTCAACTGAATACTACATCCAGCAAAAGTATACTTCCAAAATGAAGAAGAAATTAAGATATTTTCAGATAAACAGAAATGAAGGAGTTTGTCACTAGTAGACCTATAAGAAAAGCTGAAAGGAGTCTGTCAGGCCAAAATGAAAGGACAATAGGTAGTAACTCAAAGTCATAAGAACAAATTAAGAACTCTGGTCAAAGTAATAACATAAGCAAACATAAAAGCCAGTATTATTGTATTTCTGGTTTATAACTCCTATATTGGTTTCCTCTGTGACTTAAAAGACAAATTCATAAAGTAATAATTATAAACCTGTTTTAATGGGCACACGATGTGCAAAGGTACAATCTGTGATAGTGCAACATGAAAGGAGAGTTTGGGACAGAGACTCTGCATACAAGCAAAGTTGTTTATTTTTTTTTAAATTTTATTAACATATAATGTATTATTTGCCCCAGGGTACATGTCTATGAATCGTCAGGCTTACACATGTCACAGCACTTAACATAGCATATACCCTCCCCAATGTCTACAACCCAGCCACCCTAGCCCTAGCCCCCCACCTCCCAGCCACCCTTAGTTCGTTTCGTGAGTCTAGAAGTCTCTTATGGTTTGTCTCCCTCCCCATCCCTTCCTGTTTCATTTCTCTCCCCCACGCCCCCCCTAACTCCCGCCTTGCCTCTCAAATTCTTCATATCAGAGAGATCATGTGATACTTGTCTTTCTCTGACTGATTTATTTCACTTAGCATAATACCCTCCAGTTCCATCCACCTGGTTGCAAATGGCCAGATTTCGTTTCTCTTGATGGCTGCATAGTATTCCATGGTATATATATACCACATCTTCTTTATCCATTCATCTGTTGATGGGCATCTAGGGTCTTTCCATAGTTTGGCTATTGTGGACATTGCTGCTATAAACATTCGGGTGCATGTGCCCCTTTGGATCACATTTGTATCT
>CM053609.1:20410248-20442766 GCA_028646535.1 Procyon lotor | reverse complement strand
CTACACATTTAATGCAATCCCTATCAAAATACCATCAATTTTTTTCAAAGAAATGGAATGAATAATCCTAAAATTTATATGGAACCAGGAAAGACCACGAATAGCCAGAGGAATGTTGAAAAAGAAAACCAAAGTCGGCGGCATCACCATTCCTGACTTCAAACTCTATTACAAAGCTATAATAATTAAGACAGTGTGGTACTGGCACAAAAACAGACACATGGATCAATGGAACAGAATAGAGAGCCCAGATATGGATCCACAACTCTACAATCAACTGATCTTTGACAAGGCAGGAAAGAATATCCAGTGGAAAAAAAATAGTCTCTTCAACAAATGATGTTGGGAAAACTGGACAGCCACATGCAGAAGAACGAAACTGGACCATTTCCTTACACTGCACACAAAAATAGACTCAAAATGGATCAAAGACCTCAATGTAGGACAGGAATCCATCAAAATCCTTGAAGAGAACACAGGCAGCAACCTCTTTGACCTTAGCCGCAGCAACTTCTTCCTTTCTACATCCCCAAAGGCAAGGGAAGCAAGGGCAAAATGAACTATTGGGACTTCATCAAGATCAAAAGCTTTTGCACAGCAAAGGAAACAGTCAACAAAACCAAAGACAACTGACAGAATGGGAGAAGATATTCGCAAATGACCTATCAGATAAAGGGCTAGTATCCAAAATCTATAAAGAACTTCTCAAACTCAACACCCAAAGAACAAATAATCCAATCAAGAAATGGGCAGAAGATATGAACAGACATTTCTGCAAAGAGGACATCCAAATGGCCAACAGACACATGAAAAAATGCTCAACATCACTCAGCATCAGAGAAATACATCAAAACCACAGTGAGATTCCACCACACACCAGTCAGAATGGCTAAAGTTAGCAAGACAAGCAAACTTTTTGTATGCTATTTAAGATAAATTGGTGACAAATTCAAAGTAGATTGTGATAAATTTAGGGTATCTATCCTCAGGGCAACTACTGGGAAAATAACCAAAAAGTGTATACAAAAGGAAATAAGGAAGGAATCAAAGTGTTGGACCAGAAAAATATCAGTCAATTAGAAAGAATTGATTGAAGAATATTGTAGGAAGTGAGGACAAAATAAGACAGGAGGTTAATAAAAATGGAGGTTTTCCCTTATTAATAATTACTTTAAATGCAAATGAAATAAATTAATGGGGCATCTGAGTGGTGCAGTCTGTTAAGCATCTGACTCTTGGTTTGAGCTCAGGTGTGATCTCAGGGTTGTGAGATTGAGCCCCACATCAGGCTCCACACTCAGTGCAGAGTCTGCTTGGGACCTTCTCTCCATCTCCCTCTGCCCCTCTCCCCTGTGTATGTGCTTTCTCTCTCTCAAAACAAAAACAAACAAACAAACAAACAAACAAACAAATAATAAACTCACCAATTAAAAGAGATAGAAAGAATGCAACAGAAAAAAACCCCCACAATCTGACAATATGCTGTCTATAAGTAATTCGCTTTAGAGCCAAAGACACAAATTAGGTTGAAAGTAGAAGGATGGAAAAAGATACTCTATGCAAATAGTAGCCAAATAACAGGTGAAGTAGTATACTAATATCAGACAGAAAAGACTTTATGTCAAGAAATTTTACAAGAGACAAAGAAGGTCATTATAATTTGACAAAAGAATCAATTCATTAAAAAAGATACAACAAGTTTAAACCAAAATTTGAATGAAATGGCAGAGACTCAAAATATATGAAGGATAACACTGACAAAATGCATTGATAAATAGACAATTTCACAGTAACAGTTGGAATACTTCCCCAGTGTCAATAATGTATGCCATCTAAATCAAAGATCAATAAGAAAAAGAGGACTTAAAGAGTGCTATGAACCAGCTATTCCTCACAGGAGTGTATAGAACATTCAATGACAGTAGAATATACATTCTCCTTCAACATACATGGAACATTCTCCAGAATCTGTTGAGCTGTAAAGCAAGCCTTAATGAATCTAAAAGGGAAGTGTCATACAAAGCATTTTCTCAAAACACCATGGAATGCGTTAGAAATCAATGACATCAGGAAAACAGGAAAATTCACAAATATGTAGAAATTAAGCAATAGACTTTCTAAAAGCCAACTGGTCAAAAAAGAAATCACAGGGAAGTTAGAAAGTATTTTGAAATGAGTGAAAATTAAAACACAACATACCGAATCACACTGGATGTACAAGAGCAGAAATTTATAGCACTAAATGTATGTACACATTAAAAAAAAAAAAGATCTCGAATCAGTAACCTACGTTTACATCTCAGGGAACTAGAAAATGAAGAGAAAACTAAATTCCAGGCTGGCCAAAAGTAGGTAATAATAAATATTAGTGGAGATACACTAAATAAAGAATAGAATAACCATACAGAATCAATAAAATATAAAGTTTGTGAAAAAATAAAAATCGAGAACCTCTAGCTATAGAGACAAAGAGAGAGAAGATGCAAATAATTTACTGAAAATCCCAGGACAGGACCAGATGCCCTAACTTGTTAATTCTGCTAATTGTTTAAAGATACATTAATACTGATCCTTCTCAAACTCTCCTGAAAATTAGAAGAAGAGCAAGTTCTTCCTAACTTCAACATCATCCCAATACCAAAGCCAAAAAAGGGCATTGCAAGAAAAGAAACTCCAGACCAGTATCATTTATAAATATAGAGAGGCAAAAATCCTTAACAAAATACTGGCAAACCAAATCTGGCTGCATATTAGAAGGATTATACACCATGACCAAGTGGGATTTATCTAGGAATGTGAGGGCTATTTAATATATGAAAATTAATATAATAAATGACCTTAACATAATGAAGGGAAACAATTATATGATTATCTCAATTAGGCAATGTGTTTGATAAAGCCAGCATTTTTTTCATGATTGAAAATAAGCTGAGGACAGAAGGGAGGCACCCCTATGTTTATTGCAACATTATTTATAATAACCAACCAAGTGTCCATAGATAGATGAATGGATAAAGAAAATGTGGCATATATACAAAATTGGAGTATTATTCAGTCATAAAAAGAAGAGATATTACCATTTATGACAACATGGATAGAGCTAGAGCATTATGCTAAATGAACAAGTCAGACAAAGACAAATACTATATGATTTCATTTATACACAGACTCAAAAATACAGAGAACAAACTGATGGTTGCCAGAGGGTAGGAAGATGGGGGATGGGCAAAATGGGTGAAGAGGAGTGAGAGGTACAGGCTTCCAGTTATGGAATGTGTAAGTCACAGGGATGAAAGGTACAGCATAAGGAATATAGTCAATGGTACTGTAATAGTGTGGTGACAGCCAGTAGCTACGCTTGTGGTGAGCATAGCATAATTTATTGACTTATTGAATGTACTATGTTATACAGTTGAAACTAATGTAACAACATTGTGTGTCAACTATACTTCAAAAAAAAAAAAAAAAAAAGAAGAAGAAGAAGAAGAGGGAGCTCCCTAAACCTGATAAAGACCTTCATGAAAACCCACAGCTAACATCATGTTCAATGCTCAAAGACTGAAAGCTTTCCCACTAAAGTCAGTAATGTGATAAGGATGCCTGCTTTTGCCACTTACATTCAACTCTGTATTGGAAGTGCTAGCCAGAGCATCCATAATGGAAAGGAAGAAATAAAACTATCTTTGCAGCTGAGGTGAACGTACATAAAGAACACACTAAAGAATCCACAAAAAGCTGTAACATCTAGTATCTAGTACATTACCACTCATAAATTTAGCAAAATTGCAGAATACAAAATAAATACACTACAACCAGTTGTATTTTTATACACTAGCAATGAACAGTCTGAAAAAAGAAATTAAGAAAACAATTTCATTTACAATAGCATCCGAAAGAATAAAATATCCAGGAATAAATTTAATCAGCTAGATTAAAATGTTATACCTGAAATTGATAAAACATTGCTGAAAGAAAGAAGTCTTAAATAAAGGGAAAGATATTGTCTTCAGAGATCTGAAGACCTAATATTTTTAAGATAGTGATTAAAATTTCAATAGACCTTTTTAAGAAATGGAAAATCTAATTCTCAAATTCATATGAAATTTCAAGAGGCCCAAAATAACCAAAACAATCTTGAAAAAGAACAAAGTAGGAGGACTTAAATTTTCTGACTTCAGAATTTATTACAAACCTATCAAAAGAGTGTGTTACTTGCATAAGATAAAACTGAGAATTAGAAATAAACCCATATACCTATAATTATTGATTTTCAACAAATATCAAAACCATTCAAAAATGGTGCTAGGACAACTGGATATCCACATATCTCACAGTTACCTGCGTGTGAATAGTAAAATCTACTGCTCTTTCCCTGCTTCCAAGGCAGCCCCAAACACAGTCACCCCTAACTAAACACTGGCATTGCTGCTCACTGGTCTTCTCTCCCCACCTCCCATTCCACCCTTAAAATCTCATCCTATAGACCTGAGCAGCCTTCTCAGCTCACCCAGCCCTTAGGCTCTGTTTGCCTCCTCATAACATCATTTTACGTTTACTTTTGTTAGCTTGTACTGGCCTCCACTCTAGGGATGATGTGAGATTCACGAGGCCAGGAGCAGGTTTTTCTTGTTCATTTTGGGTCTGTGGGGTCAGGAAAATCTCTTGAACCACAGAAGTACTTTGTAAGTCATTTTGAAGGAGTGAATGGTGCTAGGGGATCCAAGGGAAAAAGAATCCCAAGTTGGGCTCTAGGATGGAGGTAAAGGAGCATCTCAGAGCATACTAGCTTTGTTTCTTTCCACCATGGGGTGATATTAACATCTCCTTAAGTCTTTGTTTCCTCATTAATAGAATGGAAATCTGTTAAATAATTAAAAAACTATTCAGAGATTACTCGGTGCCAGGTATGATTCTAGATTGTGGGGCTCCTGTGAGAAGCAGGTAGTCAGTGCTCCTGCACTCATGGAGCTTTGTGTCACAGGGAGGTAAAGAGGAAACAATGTGCACAGGTGCTGGGCATGTGCTGTCACCAGGACGAGTGTGCTGAGGAAGGAGCATACAAGGGAAAGGAAGTGGCAGAAGATGGTTCAGCCCTGGTGGTCTGAAATGATCCCAGAGATGTGATGGAAGAGGTGCCACAAGAAGACCTAGGGTCAGCTGTCTGGCCTGGGGAAGCAGTACCCAGTGGGCCAGTGGGTGAGAACCAAGACCAGAGTGCCAGTTACCAAAGGCATGCTGGCTTTGTAAATCAGAATGACATTATGCCTGTTGAGAGCAGGAGTGACATGGATTAAGAGGTTGTTGATGGAATCCCAGTGGATAGGAGCAGTGATGGTTGTAAGAAGGTGGTTGGAACAGAGATAGATTCTGAAACAGAAATGATAGGACCTGCTAAGAGTTTGGAAGTGGGCAGAGAAGTGTTGAGGAGCACTGAGAGACTTGACCGGAGCCTTTGGGGGAATGATAGTGCCATTCACCAAATCAGGGAACCATGGGATGCAGAGTGTGATGGGGTGTCTGTGAGTCCAATGGGGTATCAAGCATCTTTGTCATGACATGGGAAGTATGCATTGCCACTGGGGTTCAGGGAAAGACAGGTGGTTGGGGATCCAAGATGCTCCCCAGAAGTAAGAGGCATTCTGCCACCCTTCCCCAAAGAAGGGAAAGTACTATTACGGGGTTCTTGTCTTGTGGAATTAAAGACTGAATCTCATAGACACAGAGGGGTGAAATGATAGTTTATTAAGCGAAGGTGAGAACAGAAAGAAGAAAGAGAGCTCTCTAGAATGAGAGGGGTCCTGAAAGGGTTGCCACTGTGGACTTTTATTGGCTGTCTTTTATTGAGAACTGACTGGGAAGCTTGTGGCCTTGAGATTCTTATGCCATCTTGGTTTGAGCAAGGACTATTGATAGTATCTTTAATAGTTTACTTCTTCTTTGAGGTCTGGTTATTTTCTGGGGTTATAATGTAGCTGCCATATATACACACATCCCCTAACATCCAGGGTTAGGTGATTTGGTTTGTTCTCTTCTCTCTTTTTCTGCTCTCTCTCAGAGTCCCACCTGTCAGGAATAGTTCTGGAGCCTAGTCAGCGGCCTCCTAACTCTCTGCCTGTAACTTAATCCTTTCCCTACTTAGTATCTTTCTTCCCTAATGCAATGGCCATGTATTAAAACAAAACTTGTCTCCCTCACTCTGTGGATGACAATGGTCACTATTTATTGAACAGGCAGAACAGGCAGCATGCAAAATGATTGAGAGCAGATGTGTGTGTGTGTGTGTGTATCTGAACAGATTCAAATTTCTATGATTTCATAATTTATTATTTTTTCAGCAATTCTACATTAAGTCACTGTCTGATTTGCAGATGAAGTCACCAGGGTCTAGAGATGCTAATGACCTGCCCAGGAGCATGGGACTCAGCAGCTGGGGCACCAGCTCTGATCCACATGCCTGAGAGCACAGAGCATGCCTGGCCCACTAGGAGGCCACCCAGCAGTTTGGCTTATCCCTCAAGGGAATTTCTTCCTGTCCTCCATCCCTGCCCTCTATCCAGCACCATTCCTAAATGTTTTGGTTTTATCTGATGTTAAAAATGGGTTGATTGATGCCAAAAGCCTATATTTAATAGAATTCAGTACAAAACTGTGAAGCTTCCAGACCAACAGGGGTGACATTTTGATGAAATGACAGAAGAGAGAGGCGTTTTGGGATTTCCTTAAGACATACAGCTTATGAAACTGCCAACGCAAAAAATGTACCAAAGTTGAACTGCCTTAGAAGATTTTATGCTTGCTCTTGCCTGAAGAGAGAAACTGAACTCAAGTTGGCTGAAACAAAAGGTGGGGGTTGGGGGGTGAGGGGTGGGGTTTGCAGTGCTAGGGTCAGTCAGTGGAAAGTGCTGGAGGATGTTATGGGGTGCAGGACCAATGCAGTGTTGAGCACATTGAGGGCTGTCTTGGTAAGGTCAACAAAGGTGGCAGTAGTGGTGGTCTAGTCAACCCACAGGGTGAGGCTGGCTCAGGATGAGGAGAAGCTGTAAAGGACTGGGGGGAGGAGAGTGCATCTGAATTAGCTCACTGGGGTTGTGGTCATGCTGAAGGGCCTGAGCTAGCTAGTGTAGAAGAAGGGCCCAGGCAGAAGGCAGCTGGGAACCCCTTTGTCTTGTGCTGCCCCTCTGTCAATCCTAAG
This sequence comes from Procyon lotor, assembly GCA_028646535.1. NCBI lineage: Eukaryota > Metazoa > Chordata > Mammalia > Carnivora > Procyonidae > Procyon > Procyon lotor. Next base: position 20,435,574 of record CM053609.1, on the reverse strand, counting down.
AATCTTAGAGATCCCTATCCCAGGGCCTACCCAGAGCATCTCTCTGTACCCAGGGATAAGCTGACATAGACTGCTCTAGCAGAGAACCAGACAGGGGGCAGCAGAAGGGGTTACTCTACTCTTTGAAACCACAGGGAGAATGTCTGTACCCTGCCAAGAAACATGAAAATCTCAGACACATAATCCTGCATTGCTGTGGAGGATAATGAGGCTCAAGGAGGAAGGCCAAACATTTTTTTCTAGCTCTAAGCCTTCCTCCCTGGCAGCCAGCCAAGTAACTAGGCGATCACCCATATCCATTTAGAAAAATTCCCAGCAGCCCTTATCGTCTCCCTGGCCATCCACTGAAGGCAGCTAATCAGAGGTGGTCAGTGGGAAGCACAGAAAGACCACTGTAACTAATTCACCACTTGGAGGACAGCATCTCTCAGATGACCTCATCAATTATTTAAGAAGAGGTTCATGATCAAGATGCTCTGGGGAAATGATTTGTTGGGATTTTTTCAGTTAGTGATTGATTTCCATGTTTCAAAACCTTTAATTTAGATATAATATTGAACTGCTAGAAATATATTTTGTAAAAATGTTGTTTCACTGGTGCATGGGTGGCAGGGAGCCTGCTTCCCCCTCTCTCTCTGCCTGCCTCTCTGCCTACTTGTGATCTCTCTCTGTCAAATAAATGAATAAAATCTTTTTTAAAAAAATGCTGTTTCAGTGCACACCATTACTTTTTAATGGGGCAGTAAACCAAGAAAAATAAAATCAGATCACAGCTCTCTAAAGCACAAGTAAAAGGAGAGTAATCCAAATAAAATCTATACTGAGCTTGTTTAAACAACAATAATAACCACACCACCACCACCAAGGGAGGTTTACCAATATTGCAAATGGCACTGTATGTGTATGTTCTCCAAGATGTGCCCCTGCTGGAAATTCCCCAAATGTCCATCAACAGTAGAATGGGTAACTATGTTGTGATATAGTCATACAATGAAATAGCACAGAGCCATGAGAATACATGATTTCTAAAGATACATACCAAGTGGATGTATCCCTAACACCTATTGCATGATTTCATTTATGTAAAGTATAAGAAACAGGCAAAATGTCTCAGGCCATTCAAGTCAGGAGAATGACAGGCAGTGCCCATCACCCTGTATGGACCTCACACTTTCTGTAAGTGTGCTCTGCTTAACAGGAAAGCTGTGGACACCTTCCTGGCTCTGTATCATGAGTGTCCCCGGAGACCAGAAAGTAGAGGGGAGTGGAGTGCCTCCGAGAAATCAAGATGATAGTCCCTGTGGGTTGTGAGGGCCTGGAGGCATCAGTTGGCCATGCTAAAATGCATAGTCAACTTAGATTTCACTGGGGAAAGACAACGTGACACAAGAAATGCCACATGGGGGTGACACTATAGGGTGAGAGTTTGGCTAGTCTTCCCAAGTTTAATGTTGCACAAATAAAACGTTATATGTGGAAAAACAATAACCTGTATTGGATCCAACTGAGGGTAATCAGGGACAAGAGAATTGCTGCCAAGTTTAGAGCAGACAGAAATCTTGCTTTCCATATGTAGGAGTAAATGAAAAACTTCTGGGCTTCAGTGCATTGAGTTCTGAAAGTAAATATATTTTTCTTTTTCATCTATTTTTTTACTTGTAGTAAAATATACATAATATATATAACATAAAACAGATTTTGTTATATACATAACAAAATATACATAATGTTAACTTGATTGGGCCAGAGGTTTATCCAGATATTTAGTTAAATATTATTCTAGGTGTGTCCGTGCAGGTGTTTTTGGGTGAGAATAGGATTTGAACAGGTGGGCTGAGTAGAGCAGATGGCCCTCCCCAGTGTGGCCTCATCCAGTCCACTGAAGGTCTGAACAGAACAAAAAAACTGAGTAAGAGAGAACTCTTGTGTAATTGTGATGAGCTAGGATGTTGTTCTTTTTCTGTCTTTGAGTTTGAGCTGAACCATGGGCTCTTTTAGGTCTTAAGCTTCCAGCTTTCAGGCTAAAACTTATACCATCAGTGCTCCTGAGTCTCCAACTTGCTGGCTCACCTTTGCAGATCTTGGGACTTGACACCCTCCAAAACCACATGGGCCAATTCCTTATCATAAATCTTTTTCTATCTCTGTTATTCATGTTATTAGTCCTGTCCCTCTGGAGAACCCTGACAGATATGCCATCTTAACCATTTTTAAGTATGCAGTTTCTGTGGCATGAAGTACATTCCCATCATTACACAACCATCACCACCTTTTATCTCCAGAACTTTTTCATCTTCCCCAACTGAAATTTGGAAGAAATGCACTTTCTACAGCTGTGCTTTATTTGCAGGCAATATCCCACTGAGGATCTGAGCGATATGCCAGAACATACTTAAAGACTCTTTGTAGTTCAGCTGAAGGCACTCATGCATATATCTGTTCATTCTTTTACTCAGGTGTAATGACTAAGTGTTAATGTAGGTAGAGTTAATTCAAGGTTGTTTTGAATAGTTTAAGCAAAATCATTCAAATAACCAATTAAGCAAAATCATTCAAATAACCAAAATCATTCAAATCATTCAAATAACCAAATAATCATTCAAATAACCATTAAACTTAAAAAATATTCTGAATTAGTTATCAAAGCTGAAAACGTTGATCAAAGTTTCCAGATAGCCACTGTGGTTCCACTTAAACCTTAGCAGAGGAGTTTTTAGGAAGAAGAAAACTCCAACAAACTTCACTAACATTAGGCATCATTTTAATTTTTAAAATTTTATCCAAGAGAAAGAAATAATTCCAAAAAATAACAAGATTTCTTTATGAAAAAAAATTCTAACGCAACTCTCATGAAAACTATCACAGGTAACTCATGTTACTTAAGTAGGTGGTCGGAGGCAGGGCCAGTGGGGGCATGTGGTGGGCAGTCCACACAAACTAGTATCAGTCTGTATTTAAAACATAACCTGCTCTTTCTAAATTGTTAATGCCGGCTGGTAGATTTCTCAAATCTCTAAAAGTGAACAGAGCTAAACCTTGCAGACTGGCCTGCTGAAATCAGGATTGCTATGGGAACAGGCAGCACCAACAGCCACGTGCCCCTCCATGGAACTCCTCCCTACCAGCATAATAAAGCAGAGGGCAGCTTTTTTTGTTGCTGACCTTCCTGTACCAGCTGCAAAGAGTGAGTGTTTCTTGTGGAGCATTTGGCAAGGAAAACATCACTGACAGAGAAAGTAGTTAGAGTTAGATCATCTTCTGGCCTTGACGATTCTCTCAAGGCATGTATGAGAGATCTCATATCAGACAGGATGGACCTTGCTGGTTAAGCCTTATGAATGGCCAGGACCTTGGGATTCCCAGATATTGGTGTCAGTATTTCCCTTGCCTGGTAGGAGGCTGCACAATTCACCAGAGGCCTCCTAGGCCTGCCTGGAACTAGGTGGGAATAGTGCTCCCACGGGGGGAGGGGGGGGCACAAAGGTGACAAAGACACAGAGATGCCCAAAACTTTCCTGGACCTGTTGGAAGTGGGGGAGGTTCATGTTTCTGAAACATTTGCTTTAGGCCTAACTTAGAGGTTTCACACACCTGCCTGTGTGTGGTTAAGATTGGAATAAAACACTCTTAGGCTGAGCACATCCCCTACCCCTCAGCCATCTGTACACTTTTTTCTGCTCATGTCTTCCCTTTCAAACTTTTTTATTTTTTATTTTTTCAATATTCCAAGATTCAATGTTTATGTACCATACCCAGTGCTCCATGCAATATGTGCCCTTCTTAATACCCACCACCAGGCTTGCCCAAACCCCCACCCCCACCCCTCCAAAACCCTCAGTTTGTTGCTCAGAGTCCAGAGTCTCTCATGGTTCATCTCCTCCTCCAATTTCCCTCAATTCCTTTTCTCCTCCTGATGTTTTCCATGTTATTCCTATGTTCCACAAGTAAGTGAAACCATGCAAACTTTTCCCAAACACTGTGAAGTTGACATTGTGGTATCTCCCTGATCAGATGGTGGACCCAAATGTGGAATTGCATGAGCAGTGAAAGGATTTGCCTGAGGCAAACGAAGGAGTAGATGTTTATTGAATACACCACAAAGGAGCAGTGGGCAGGACTGCAAAGGAGAGACTGCCATCAGGCAGTGGGTGGCGGCTCTATTTAAAGAGGGATGGTGAGGAGGTATGGGGATGTATGGAATTTTCCCTTTTTTGGTAACTATGCCTGGTTGTAAGCAGCTCATTGGTTAGTCAGGGCCTATAGATATTTTGAGATGGGTTGCCTTGTGTTTGTACTCAGCCAGGCCATTACTATGAACACTTTTGCCTTGTTCAACATTCCATTGTTCAAGCCTGTGACCTAAGAGCAGTCTCAATAGGCACAGTTGGTGTCACTCTACAAATGAAGACATTGGGGCTTGGAGAAAGACAAAACAGCCTTTTAATCTCACACCCCCACTCTGAATTTGCCTTTAGCACTTCACCTTCTCTTTCTCTACTTCCAGTCTAGTGAAATAAGAAATATCCCCTCCCTGCTGCATGGTTTGTGCTGTTGTGCCCTCCTGCCTCCCTGAACTCTGGCCAGACCTGGGTAGAAGAAGGTTGCACCTCTGCATTGGTCAGGCGCTCTGCTCTCATGTGGGAGCCTTCACCAGAACATTCTCTGATAGAGGTCTGCAGCATCATCTCCCACTCCCTGGACCAAGTAGGACAACTTTGTGCATGCTTGCATCCTGGTTCTTAGTGAAGTAACACTTTTACTATTATTCCAGGGTTGGGGAGAGTGAGGTCTTGCTTCCAGGACAAGACTGAAAATCTTTAAGGGACGGGGTCACATCTTATGTTTATTTTGCACATCCAATTCTCAGTAAGTACCAGTGACACAGATGCATCTTCGGAAGAAATAGTCTTTCACAGGGCCCCAAATGTAGCCTAAATACCTATGGCCACAACCAGAGACAGACAAGGGTAGTATGGAGTTTCCTCCCCCATTCCAGGCTCAAAGGTCTATGAGGTGGAGTCGAGGAACCCACACACTCCTCAGCCCAGGGGGTAGTGAGAGCTCCTTCTCAAGAGAGGTATGGTAAAGATCAAATGGGCAAGATGTAAGAACTGCAAAAGAATCCATAAAAAATATAAATAGCTAATAATCAGGTGAAAAAAAAAGTGTTTAAATTCACTCCAAATAGGAAACAGATGTAGTGCATAGATAGTATAGTGCCTGACACACAGTAAGCATTCAATACATGTCAGCTCCACTTATTATTTCTTCCAGTTGAAACATGCTGGAATATTCTAAGTGAAGGGGGACATGAAGGGAATAAGGGAAGGACCGAAGAAGCTGTAGATGAGTTAAATGGAGATCCTCTTAGAGTCAAAGGAAGGTTTTGTGGTATGTGTTAATGTTAAAAGAGCAAAGTTCAAATGCGAGAAAACCAACCTGAGAAAACCAACCCGAGAAAACTTTGGATTGTCCTAAGTTCAAGTGGAAAGAATAAAGCTTGGGTGAGTTTAGGCTCTAGAGCTATGTGATGATGATGATGAAGTCACTTGACCTCTCTGGGCTTCTTGTTTTTCTCCCTACTGAAAAGAATAATGATATCTGCCTTGCACATCTCACAAAATAAGGCTGAAATGCCTTCTTATAATTTTATGAAATCAGCAGAGATTACAAATACTTATAATATTCTCCACTGTTAAGAGAGCAGATAATTGCATGCTTTTTTGGATAACTTGGCAAAATACATTAAAGACATTGAAATATGAATCTCTTTTGATTCAGCAAACCACTTCTGAGAACTTTTCCCAGGAAACAATCAATCAGTAGAGATCAAGGAATGCCCCAAAATGCCCCCTATGATGGGATTGCATGTAGGCATTGAACTGGTAAGAAACTCTTAAAATAAGTCCTTACTGAAAAGAAAAATCTTAATGTAGTTTTTTTTTTTTAAAAAGGTGTTCAAATAATATAGAGTATAATTTAACATTTTCAGAATAAATTATGGAAAGACTTGCCCCAAATATTAAAAATTGTTTCTCTAGTCATTGGACTATGTGATTCTACATATTTGACTTTTTTTTTTTTTTTTTTGCCATGAACCCATGTTTTTTTTTTGAACCCATGTTTTAATCCGGGTAGAAACATATGCAGAAATATTTCATTAAAATGAACATTAGGTTATCACAGGAGACATACCACCGGGCATAGGAATTCTCTTGCTACTATTCTAGACAGACAGCCAGTTAAGCACCTTTTGATCCTTTTTGGATCTCTTCCAATGATAGCAGAGCCTTTCCTCACAAGCAACTGTGCTCAGCAACCTCCTCCCTGTGGGGGACATCCTTTGCCAGTCTCCTAGTTACAGAGCCTGCCCTTTTATTTATTTCCTTGATGCTGATCCCCTCCAGAGCTTGATTGTGGCCTTGCCTTTCCACCAGGATCCTGGCAGAAGGTGCCAGGGGCCCTCATAGCTTCCCAGCCTCTGCCTCTCTTGTCTGCACCTGAATATCATTTCAGGCACTTGACGCTGCTGATTAGTTTCATTTTTGAGACATGTCTGTGTGACCATGTTGATGTCAGTGGTTGTCAAGCCACTGCAAGCTCAGCCTGGTTGTCCATAGTTTCAGGGAAGGCACAGTCATATCCCAGTTCTCCTGGTTCCAAAGCCTGTGCACAATGCAGATGTTCCCCCGTGGTCTCATCCATGGTCCCCACCATCCTTCTGCTGTCTTCTGTTGTCTCATTTTTCCTAGAATTTCTCCCTGTACATCACAGTCACCCCACCTATCTCTAGCAATGTTCCTGTCCTTTCACCAGCAATTATATTAAAAATCAAAATCAACAGGCCTGGTCATTCTGATCCACTGTCATGTTTCACTCACCAGTGTGGCACTGGATCCAGTCTTGTGAGGACATCTTAGTAAAGGGCACATCTCAGTAGTTACTCAATGACTGGGGGGTGGGGCAGTCAACCATGTTGAGCTCCTGTGGGAGTTAATATCCCTCTCTGAGAGCTCACAGTGACTTGAGAATGCTAATGGTGCCAGAAGTCCTGTCTGAAAGAAACCTACAGAATTCTGTGTGGTTCTGCATTTCCTACCCAGCTCTGCCCACAGAGCACTTTCAACACGTTACAGTTGCCATTGGGTGGATGTGACTACCTTGAGAACTTAGTCTGCAAGAGGCAGTTTTGGCTGCACCTTGACTCATGTTGTGAACGTTTGAAGTATTACTGCTGAGGTTGCCCAGTGAGGTCCCCTCCCCTTCTCAAGGGGAGGTTCAAGCCTCCAAGAGGCCCTTTGCTTGGATCTCTGCAACCAAGGACAGTGCTATCCCTGGCAATGACTCACACTCCTGCTGTCCCCATCTATCAAGTGGAATGCATAGAGAACCAGTGGTGTTGTGTCCGGATTGAGACCCTCCCCAAAACAACTCACAAAAGGCAGGCTGGATGCAACAGCAAGAGGATTTATTTCCAGCTAGCTGGGGCTCTCACCAGCACACACAAGGCAGCGCAGTGCTCAGGTGAGAAGCCCCGCCTCTCCCCTTCACAGCACTTTTATGCACTCGAGTAAACAAGCACATACATCACTACACACATAGGCGAGTTCCTTATTCTTTCTATGGCAATTACCTAAGTCTATGCATTTCATTGGTGCATTTGAGCAACTCAGGGGCTAGGCATCACACAGGGAAGCGGAAGACTCTAAATTCCAGGAATAGGGAATAGTTTCACGTTAGTACCCTAGGCCTGTCTTTTTCTGGCTTAAAATGAAGCCTGTCATAGAGGAATGGTGGTCCTTGCAACAGGTCCTAAAAGCTCCTTAGACCAAGATTTAGCTTGACTTTAATATGTTGCCCCATATCTTATAGTACTTAATCTTAACATACTACACACTATTAAGTCTTAACTCCAAAATGTACTTGATCTAAACTAACTTACAGTTTGAATTAATTACTTAAAACTGAACTCCACAGTGGCTCCTTTGTAAGTAAGCACCTGACTTTGAGCAAGCACCTGACCGATACTGAATGAATGGTGAAAAAGAAAAATGAAACAAAATGCATCATTAAACAGTTTGGGGAAGAGAGCCAGTGGAGCAAAAGATGTCTCCTGATTCTGCATCTACCCCTCCCTCCATGAAGACCTCCCAGATACTCACCTGGTTCCCTTTCTGGACTTGTAGAACAGAATAGAAAGAAGTCATCCTTGGGATGGAGTGCACATATCTGCCCTGTCTGCACTTCTTTCTGTGACTGACCTGCCTGCTCTGGTCTTACAGATAAAGCCTGTATTTCTAGTGTGACATCAAATGCAAGTTTTCTCCAGGGGCATCCACGTGGAGTGGGGTCCTGCCTGCCACACATGGCTTTCCTAAACCATGCAAACACAGGGCCTGGGCTATGTGTACAGCCTGCTAAGTTGCAAACCTGGCAGCTTATGGAAAGGAGGCCTCGATTCTAATGGAGGTTGGGGGTGTCCTACAAATGGCCAAATCTAAGGCTTTTAAACAGATTAGCAAACACAGCTAGATTTTCAGCTTGCATAGTGTGTATCTCTAAAGCATCAGGAAAAATCAGGCAGTCATTGCAATGCCAAAGGGGCCAAAAAAAATCAAAGCAGGTCTGTGTTTCTTTTGCAAGATTTTCAAGAAGATTTTCTTGCAAATGGTGTAGCTTTTCTGCCCCCAGGAGATGTCAGCTGCCCAAAGCATGTCACAGCCTGGGGTGTCACCTTGACAACCAGTGCATCCTTAGGTTCTCCAGAGCCTGTCAGATGTGTTCTTCCCGGGTACCCTGAGATGACGTGGGGACCTGGAAGCTTAGCCTCCCCGGAGTCTGTTCTTTTCATCTGGGACATTTTCTTTTATTATAATGCCCTCATTTCTTTCCTCAACAGGTACTTATTAAGCCCCTATCAAGTACCAACCATAGTTATAGGTACTGAGGACACTGTTATGAATAAGAAGAAATGCTGTCTTCATGGGGCTTATGTTTCACTGCAGGAGGAGGCTCTCAGTAAAAGAGAGATTATGGAGGACAATTGTCATGGGAGAAAACAGCAGGGGTAAGGGTGTGAAAGACTACATTTGCAGGTGATTTATAGTTTCCAAAGAACTCTCACTTACTTTGCAGTCCTTCCTGTACTGCATTCTTTACTTTTTGGATATGGAAGTCACTCTTCCAAGTGCAGGCATCAGCCCCTCCTCAAGTGCAGCATGCCTGCACTGCACTGAATGGTCATGCCCCTGTGCCCCGTGCATCCTGCTGGCACCTGGAGATGTTCATCCTCCTTGCCTTGTGCCCCTGTGCCCTCACATCTGGCTCATGTCTGGAGCCACTGATCTTGAGTACCTGATCCTGGTCAATGGCCCACATTGGGTCCTGGGGTTGAGGGCAAGATGGTCACAGCATTTCCAAACAGGGAGGATTCACCCTTTGTTCAGATGGACCTGAAGTTTAAGTGGGAGGTCCCTTAGAGCAGGAGAGGATGTGGGTCCATCAGCTTTTACTGGCCAGGGAGGCGGTGCCTGCCAATTGCTTAATGGGAAGGGCATGGGTGCACAGAGAGGGTGTTCCTATCCAGGTTTGGTTGAGTATGTTGAATGACTAGTCAGCAGGAGCTTCTGAGGAGACATGATCTCTGAACAGACACCTCAGGGAGTCTGTAGTTGGATGAACAAGGGTGGGTAAAAGGGATACGGCAAGCTTCAAAAGTGCCCTCTCTTCTCTGGAAGCTGGCATCCCAAGATGTTGCTCTGGACTTCCTCTCCCTCTTCTTAAGCCTGATATTACTCTTCTCTTTGGAACACTTCCGTGCAGTGTTTTTCTCAAAAGCCTACAAAAAAAAAAAAAAAAAAAGAAAGAAAGAAAGAAAAAAAGCATTTAATACTGTGAGAAAATAAAGAAGGGTCTTTAGAAAAGGATTTAAATACATGTCCTCACAATCTTAATGACAAGCCAACAGCCTAATTTCATACAGACGGTGCAAATCCTTTTGTGTGTCATGTTGGATAGGCATTCTTTGTCTGTCTCTACGTCTACAGAGCAAATGCCCTCAGAAAGGATTGTTTTTATTTTATAGGACCCCAAGATGTGTATGCGTGTGTGCCGCCTGTGGAGAGTGCATGTGTGTGTGTGTGTGTGTGTGTGTGTGTGTGTGAGTGTGGGTGCCTGACCAGGGTGTGTGTCTGTAGCATGCATGTGGGAAACGTATGTGTATTTGTGGTTTGTGGTGTGGTGTGGTGTTTTGAGTTACAGGGATCATGGAAACCAAGTGAGAGACATTCTGACATTTCCAAATGGCAGCAGTGACTTACTAGGTCTCTTTCAACATTTAGAGAGATGAAAAAAAGAAAAACTGCACTCTGAAGGCAGTTATTGGGCAGAAAGAATTCCATTTGAACAGATTGGTTTTGAAGCATTTCATTTTGCCCTCTTGTCAAATCCTTATAATATTTTAAGTGAATGCCCATTATTTTACTTTCTTTTTTTTCTCTTGGATTAGAAGACAGTATATTCTTCTAAAATAGCCATTTCAAAGCCAATCAAACATGGAGGCAGCCTCAAAGCAAGAGAAGGTGAAGAAAAATAAAATGTGAGGTTTGAAATGGCTGAGAGAAGTTGGGATTAATCAAAATAGCAAAGCAAATAATGAGAAATTATAGTAATTGAAATCTTTACCATTTTACAAAAAAAGAATCTCAAGTTTCCATTCAAATAAATGACATTTCTCCCACAGACTTAGGAAATATATCCTTTTTTCCTCAGTTTAGGGCAGTCTGTCATTCTCCTGATCTTTGTGGGCTGCTCTAGGGCCTCCCCAGGCCCCTTTAGCTCTGGACCATCTGGGCTGCATTAGCAGTCTGTGGATCTGTACAAGTGGATTCAGCTGAAAGCTTTCAGTGTCTTTCATCACTTAATTTTGTTTGAGTACTCTGTTTCACAACCAGCCCTTCCCTTTTCTTTTCTCCCTGTCATTTGAATTAACTAATAAGGAAAAGTGCATGCCAACATGCAAACACACGGATGCAGCTGCAGAGTCCTGGTGAAGCTGCTTACAGGGGTTGCTGGCCCACAGGCAGCTCCACTGACTCAGAGCTTGGGACTTGTCCACCAGCTGTGGACAAAAGTAACAACTTGGTTTGCAGCAGGCATCTTAGCACAGGAATCAGTCAGTACACTTTGTATGAAGGGCTAGAAAGTAAATACTTGAGGCTCTGCAGGCCATTAGTGTCTCCATCATGACTACACAATTCTGTTATGCAGAAGCATCATGGATATAAATGAATGTATGTGGCTGTTCCAATAAAACTTTATTTAACACTGGAATTTGAATTTCATGTAATTTTCATGTCATGAAATACTATTCTTTTTTTTTTTTTAACTAGTCTTCTTTTGATATTTATTCAATCATTGGAAAGCGTGAAGATCATCCTTGAGGAGTGAGGGGTATGCTAACAGGCAGTGGGGTTGGATTTGGCCCTGGGCAGCTGTTTGCTAGTGTGGAGTTCAGTTTTTAAGTAATTAATTCTAACCGTAAGTTAGTGTAGATTACTGTTCCTCCATGACAGGCTTCATTTTAAGCCAGAAAAAGACAGGCCTAGGCTACGGGCGTGAAACTATTCCTGGAATTTAGAGTCTTCCTCTTTCCTGTGTGATGCCTAGCCCCTGAGTTGCTCAAATGCACCAATGAAATGCATAGATTTAGGTAATTGCCATAGAAAGAATAAGGAACTCGCCTATGTGTGTAGTGATGTATGTGCTTGTTTACTCGAGTGCATAAAAGTGCTGTGAAGGGGAGAGGCGGGGCTTCTCACCTGAGCACTGCGCTGCCTTGTGTGTGCTGGTGAGAGCCCCAGCTAGCTGGAAATAAATCCTCTTGCTGTTGCATCCAACCTGCCTTTTGTGAGTTGTTTTGGGGAGGGTCTCCATCCAGACTCAACACTAGCACACATCACAGAAGCTGGGGCTGTCATGCCCACAGCCGTGGTCCCCATGCAGTTCTGGATCCTTCCTGCGCCGCACACTTGCTTTCCAGTTCCAGGCTCACATTAGGTCTCAGCTGGTATTCAGTGAATCAAAGCATGTCTAACCCTGTGCCTCTCTTGGTTTATCCCTGGTGTCTGTCCCAGCCAGGAGCGATTTACTGCCACCAAATTGCCTTCTTTTATTCTTATTTTAGCCAGACCTTTCCCTGAGGGCACACTGTCAGGCTTGCAGATGGATTTGTGAGACAACTGTTTACTAGGTAGGCTGCTTCTTTAGTAACAACTTCAATTAAGTGACAGTTTCTCCTGCCTAACTCAGCTGCAGAACCCATTACAACTGTCCAGGTAACATTTTTGTCTTAGCAGAAATCTTCTGGCCTTTAAACTAGAGCCAGTGGCCAGGCTAATGAAGGGACACTTTGTGCTAGCCTCCCTTACAAAGCTAAGCTTTAGCTTCTAGACAGGTATGCTTTATTAGCTACTACACCTGGTTCAGTGCTCATATACCAACTGGCTTACAGCAAAGACAAACCAGGTGCTAATTATAGACCATTTCCGTTTGTATAGACAAGAAATGGCACATTCTTCTGCTTCATCCTGGGAACATGGATTTACAGTGGCTATTTGGCAAAAGAACGAAATAATTCAAACCTGTCTCCAGAGCCCTTGGAGCACTAAAAACCAAGCCCATCGCAGATTTCTCTTGTGCAGTGTTCAGCTATGTCCTGATGAACACTCTGTTAATGTCCTTTTTTCAGTTAAAAGGATTGTCTGCATGTGGTCAGATCACACTCAGATGTGCCAAACAATATTTTCACACAATGCGTATTTGTTTCTAAACACCAGTATGGCTCTATTTGAGAAAACTGGCGGAAGAACATATGTAGCATCTACCCAATGCCACGATACCCCACCCATCTTTGCAGGTGTGATTCTGTCTATGAGATGTGCCAGGGTAGCACTCGGCTGTCTTCCTTTCAAAACTCATTCATCAGGTGATATCTTGTGGCAAGGTGTGACCAGGGTCAATTTTAGGCATTTGGTTCAGCATATCAGTTTGTGTTCATTTCTAAGTCAGGTTATTGCTTATAAGTTGTACTCCCAATAATTGTTAAGAATTTTTCTTTTTATGTAGCTCAATTCCTTTGATGGAGGAAATGCTTTTGGCTTAGAAAAATATCATAGTAATGTCTTGGATGCAGGGAAGATGCATAAGCATGGTAGTGACAGAGGAGACACAAAAAGGAAGGGGATTAAAATTTATTTACTCTATAATAAATCAGAAATTGAACAATGGAAGAGAAGGAGGAAGAGAAAGAAGAGGAAGGAAAATAGTTGAAATGACACTGAGAGTCAATATAACCAGTATATAATTTTAGGTAGATTATTGTTAATTTTTTCCATCTCCCCAGATCTTTTGTAAAGTGCAAAAATATGCTACACACATCAAGGCTTTGGGTGCTTTTTTTCCTCCTTGCAATAATGAAGGAAAACTGAAATCAATTCAAATCAAAGACAAGGACAGTGTTCCATGTCTGGGCGACACCATAAAGAGTGCACTGTACTGTGGCTAACCCAGCAGGAGGAGGCAGAGGAAGCCTGAAAGCTGGGTTTGCATGTGGCATTTAATGGAAGAAAGCAAAGAGGTGTGGAGTCTGAGTGCTTATCAAGGATCACAGCAGAGCTGGGACTCATCCCCAGGTGTCTCAGAGGCACAAACGGACCACTGCGGCAGGAGTGGAGCGGGAAACCCACCACCTGTCTCCCATCCTGAGGCTGCTGAAGAGCTTTGCCAGGCTATGGCAGAAGAGCTCTGAAAAGCTTTCCTGGTATCGTAACATAGGAAATGTCACCCAGACCTTCCTTGTGAATCAGGCTGAGATGTTTAAAACTCTCCTCCCAATAGCAGGCAGGTTGTTGTTGGTTCCCTGGGCCAATCACTGCTGCTTCCTGCCCACCCACCTCCCTCTTGTCAGGACCTATTCTCCCAGCTGCCATCTTGCAGCTGGGCCAGGGTAAACCCAGGACTAGTGGAGGGGGCAGCTGTTTCTGTGGGACACTGGAGACGGGAATGGAGCCTGCAGCCTGGGATAGGTCTGGCCTTCCCTTGTGCTGTAGGAATTTTTGTAGCTGTTACACAGATGTTCAGATTTTGAGGTCAGCTAAGTTTTGGGGAGTCTCCTGGGTAAGGAGAATTAGCTTAGGTGGAGAAAGAAGAACAGGGGAGCCTATGAAAAACCATTTTCAATGATTTGAAGGTGCTTAACATGAATGAAAATGTTTAGCTGTTATTCAAAATCCACAGATAAGACAGAACAACTAAATCCAAGGGCAAGAAGAGCAAGGCCTGGGCTGCTGGAAAAGTAACTTAGCACTAAAGGACAGTCAAAGTAAGGATATTTAAGAACAATAAAGAAGAATATTTGCCACAATATGTCCTAAGGTAACTGACAGAAAAAGTCTTCGAGAATTGAGAGTACTCTGCAAGAGCAGAGCTATAGTCAGACAGTCAGACACTGGGCTTTCCTTGGTGGCAGATGATCAGAAGACTTGGGGGAAAAGTCTAGAGCTCAACACAGATGCAAGCACACACAGTGGAGCTCTACAGTGGCCGGTCCCTTTTCCTTCCCATCTCAGACTTGATTCCCTCAGACTGGAAACATTTTCAAGAATCATAAAATAGTAATATGTAAATATATACTTTTGGAAAAATATGCATCTTTGGACAGCTTATACTGTGGGTAAGCAGTTAATACTTTCTGGTAGGTTAAAGGGACATGAATCATATCATGTCTCCCTTTGTTACATTTTATTTTTCATGGAAGAAAAATAAACATAGCATGAAGTGTACCATCCTAACCAGGTTTAAGTGTAGTACTTACAGAGGTAAGTACTTTTGCATTGTTGTGCAACCATCACCATCATTAATCTCTAGAGATTTTTCATCTTTCCAAACTGGAATTATGTGCCCATTAAGCACTAACTCCTCATTCACCCCTCCCCCAGCCCCTGGCAACCTCCATTCTACTTTCTATCTCTGTGACCATCTCTGGGTACCTCATAAACATGGAATCACATAGTATCTGTCCTTTTGTGACTGGCTTGTTCAAATTAGCAGAGTCTCCTCAAGATTATTCTAAGTAGTGGCCTGTGTCAGAATTTACTTTCTTTTTAAGTGCTGAATGATATTTCATTGTGTATATATAATAGATTTTGTTCATTCAGCCACTGATGGACACCGGGATTACTTGTACCTTTTGGCTATTGTGAACAGTGCTTCTAAGAACACAGGTGTGAAAATATCTCTTTGCTCTTAATTATTTGGGGTATATACCCAGAAGTAGAATTGCTGGATCATATGGTAATTCTGTGTTTATTTTGGGAGGAACTGCCATTCTATTTTCCACAGTGATTGCACCCCTTTACATTTCCAGCAACACTGAACAAGAGTTCAAATTGCTCCACATCCTTGCTAATACCTACTAATTTCTATTTTTTTTTGTTTTATTTTTGTTTTCATTTATAGTAACCATCTTAAATGAGTGTGGGGTAATATCTCACTATGGTTTTGCTTTGCATTTCCCAATGCCTAGTGATGTTGGGCATCTTTTCATATCTTTATTGTCCATTTGCAGATCTTTTTGTAGAATTGTTTATTTAATCCTTTGCTTATTTTTGTATTAGGTTGGTTGTTTTGTTGTTGAGTTGTAGGAATTCCCTACACGTTAGTTTTCTATATATTATTAGTTCTGAATATTAACCCCTTATCAGATATATGATTTGCAAATATTTTCTAGGAGGAACCAGAAAGACATTCTGAAAGAGAAAATACCTTAACACTGAAAAATACTGGGTTGCTTTTCTAGTTGGGAAACAGATAAATAAAATAGCGTAAGGACATTGGTGGACCATTATCTTAGGTTGTGAGTTCCTGGAGAATAAGCTTTTGTTGTTGGTACCTATAAGGGTCCCTGGAACTTAGGGGACACCAGTGTCTGCCTAGTCTGCTTCACATTCTCCTGTGGACACAAGTGTGAATCAGTTAACTTAATATTGCCTAGCTAGTGACAGTAAAAAGAGCTGGTTTTTATTTTTCTAAGCAAGAAATTTTGAAATTCCCTTGCTACACTAGTAATTGCTTATGGCAAATATCAGCATGTAAAGCTTTCCACGCATGAATGAATTGTTTATTCCTTAAGTATTTATATTGATGCCACTTTATGCCCTGCCTGGGTCAAGGGCTCCAGGTGGTGAGCAAAATCAGTGGCTTTGCCTCATGTAATTCATAGCCTGGAGGAGGAGATAGATGAGAAATAATGACCATGGTGAATGTTGTGGAAGCAAGGCACATCTGTGAGACCTCTTTTTGAGATAGTAGAGACACCTATAGCTAGTTTAAGAAAAAAATAAATGTGTTAAAGGATGTTAGGAGAACCAGGTTGAGAGACCACAGGCTGTGGACGATGGCCAACACGGCCACAGAGAGCTGCAGTAGGTAGGTAGAGTCTACAGCTGCCAACTTTGCAGCTGCAGAAACTATGGAAGGAAGCAATTCATCAACAATAGGAAAGAGGTAAAAAGGCCAGGTGGTGGGAAAGTATGCTGCACAAGGGTGTGAGTGTGTCAGGGGAGAGAACCGCAGGTGACAGGAGGATGGAGAAACAGGATGGCTTCCAGGATTGGTATAGGCAAAGCTGTGTGTGGGCAGGACCAACTGCCCCAGCCTTCCTCACAGGCTCTTTGAGTTTTAGTCTATTTTGTGGGACCCAAGGAATTTAACAAAAAATCTCCTACCCCTGGACAAGCAGAGCAAGACTAACTCCATTTTGTGCTACCTCCATCTCATATATAACCCCCACATGATCTGCTTATTGCTTAAGACACTCCCTCATAACTTATCTGCACATATAGCCTTTCTGAAAATAACCACCACCCCTAACGAAACAAATTGCGCCACCGAAACAAGGAACTAACCCCATTTCCAAGAACCCGAACTTTTCCCCCCAAAAAACTTTCCCAACCTCCCTGAAAATCCCCTAGACCAGCCTTAAAAACCTCAATGAAAAGACAGCTGGGGTCCAAGTCCCTGCTCCGCTGCACCGGACATACTTGGACCCAAGCTCGAGCGTGCAATAAACCCTTGTGCTTTTGCATCGGATTTGGCTCCTTGGTGGTATCTCGAATTTGAAATCTGAGCACAACATACTTCAAGGGTGACAGGAGCTGATCATGTTTTAAAAAGGGATAGAGGGGCACCTTGGTAGCTCAGTGGCTTAAAGCCTCTGCGTTTGGCTCAGGTCATGATCTCAGGGTCCTGGGATCAAGCTCTGCATTGAGCTCTCTGCTCAGTAGGGAGCCTGCTTCCCCCCCCACCCCCCGCCTGCCTCTCTGCCTACTTATGATCTCTCTCTCTGTCAAAGAAATAAATAAAATCTTAAAAAAAAATAAAAAGGGATGGAGGTATGTAAAATGTGTCCTGATTACTTTTTTTTTTTTTTTTTTTAATTTTTATTAACATATCTGATTACTTTTTTCACTTTCAGGAGTACCCTCTGGAATCATTGTGTGGAATCTACTTTAAGGATGGGGTGCAGGAGGGACTGGGGACTGTTAGGAGACCATCTCCAATGCAGTGCCAGCCTTGAGAGTGTTCCATGCCTACAGGATGGCTGGCACACAACCAGTTCTCAACAGATGTCTACAGGGTGTTGGAGATACTGTGGAAGTGCTTAGAGGCCCAGGGAGAAGAGGTGCGGGCATGGGCTGGGCAGCAGGTTTTGGGGTCCACAGGGTAGGTGAACATGGAGGAGACATGTTGGTTAGGGAAAGGGAAGTGCAAGGATGGCCTGGCATTTCAGAACATGAGGAATGCATTCACAGAAGTGTGGGACATATTTACTATATTTCATTAAGCCACTTGCCTACAGGAATGAAGCTCAAATTCTAAAGGAAGTTACTAGATAAACCAGTTAAATTGTGTTGAACTCAGTGGATTCTAAATTTTTGTAGTCAAGGACACCTAACAATAAATTTGTTTTGAACATGAATCCTTACTTATATCATGAGATATAAGTAAGGTACCTATAAGGTACCTTAAGGGTCTTTCTTTGCAAGAAACTTGGCTTCTGTGAATCTCAGCATTACATTTAGAGTAAAAATTAGGGTTACAAAATAATATTCCTAGAAAGGTCCAGCTCTGAAAATTTCTCCTCTTAAGACCTCTTAAGAGATTCACTCTTGGACTTCATGAGACAAGAACTCTACAACATTATCAGAATAGAAGGAAAGAGAGGAGTCTGCATGCCTCTCCAGATGAGGAAGAAGTTTGAATTTGTCTCTGCAATTTCTGGGCTTGGCAGGAAAGGAAGGACAGAGTTAAATGGTCAGTAATGGCCGAAGATCAGAATGTAGGGATGTAGGCAAGGCAAGGGTATAATTATTGGAATTATAAACATGTGTTACTATGTTGGTGAGATCCAACATTAAGAAGTCCCAGTGTTTGGGCGCCTGGGTGGCTCAGTGGGTTAAAGCCTCTGCCTTCGGCTCAGGTCATGATCTCAGGGTGCTGGGATCAAGCCCTGCATCCAGCTCTCTGCTCAGCGGGGAGCCTGCTTCCCCCTCTCTCTCTGCCTGCCTCTCTGCCTCCTTGTGATCTCTCTCCTCTCTGTCAAATAAATAAATAAAATCTAAAAAAAAAAAAAAAAAAGAAGTCCCAGTGTTTCTTCCTCGTTCCTGCTGGTTGGACGGTCTTACTTCTCTGGGGATCCACACAGCACTTGGGAGAATGCTGCCCTAAGGGCGTCCTGCCCAAGTCAGTGTTACTGAGTAAGGAAAGAGAGATAGGAGGCCCCTGACTCCCTTGACTAGGCTCACGCAGAAGCTACATGACCAGGCTCACAGAAATCCCAGATGTGGAGAAATGTTTCAGACAAGATATTAACCAGAGAGAAGGGAACATAACAAATCCACCTTGTTAATCCTAAATATAGATGAGACATTTACCTGATAGTTACAAATCCACCTTGCTTGTCTTAAATGTTATAAACCAGATATTTACCAAGTTCCCTGGTCAGTTTTCTATGTGAGACCAACCATAAAATCCCTCCATGGCAACACATTCAGGACCCCTCTCACTCCAGGGAGCTTTTTTTTCCTCTTTCTCTCTTTCCTCTGTTCTCACCTACACTTAAACTTTCACTTCACTTCCCTCTTTTGTGTCTGTGAGATTCACTCTTGGACTTCATGAGACAAGAACTCTACAACATTATCAGAATAGAAGGAAAGAGAGGAGTCTGCATGCCTCTCCAGATGAGGAAGAAGTTAGAATTTGTCTCTGCAATTTCTGGGCTTGGCAGGAAAGGAAGGACAGAGTTAAATGGTCAGTAATGGCCGAAGATCAGAATGTAGGGATGTAGGCAAGGCTCAGAACCACTCTCCAGTCTGTGGTCTGGCCAAGATGTAAACCAGCAGGTCATTGAGTGGGGATGGAAGTAGGTATGGTGTACTTTGGTGTTGGTTGCGCCTGAGTAAGGCACAGGTGAGACTAGATAGGGAGAGACAGGTAGGGGGCCATGTGAGGAGGCTCACAGAAAGCCCAGATGTAGAGAATTAGGGGAGATACTAACCAGAGAGAAGAGAACAACTTGTTTGCTCTCATGATATTTACAAGAACACCTTGTTCCTTCTAAATATAGGCAGGATATTCTCATGATATTTACAAATCCACCATGTTGTTGACATGAAATTTACCAAGTTCCCTGGTCAGTTTTCTATATAAACTGGCCAGACCATAATAGCCCTCAGTGGCAATACATTCAGGACCCCTCTCACTCTAGGGAGGTTTTTCTTTCCTTTCTGTTTTCATCTTTACTTAAAATTTCACTTCATCCTTTTTTCCAAGAGATTCCTTCTTCAACTCCATGAGATAAGAACCCTGCAACACCACCATGAGTAAAACTACATTTCTGGGACAGTGTGATAGGGAGTAAAGGGAGACAAATGGATACAGGTAGGCACTAATGAAAAGACAGGCAGGCAGAAGGACCCAGTGGCTTAAAATGGCTTTGCACCATTTTAAGCCAGGGGTGGTGCTGGAGAGCTTCTTACAGTGTACTGTAGCACTACAGTCAGAAGGTGGGAAATGCAGCTTGTATTCCGAGCCTGCTTTCTTTGCAAGAAACTTGGCTTCTGTGAATCTCAGCATTACATTTAGAGTAAAAATTAGGGTTACAAAATAATATTCCTAGAAAGGTCCAGCTCTGAAAATTTCTCCTCTCTCCCCTTGAGGTCCACCTTCTGTTTCTTGGAACAGTTGTTACGGCATCAAAATGAACGTGTTATTTGGGGCGGGGTGTGGTTTGCACATTTCTGATCTGCTTAGTTCCCAAGTGTCTGCCACTTCTTTCTTTCTTTTTTAATTCTTTCACTAAAATTTTATTTTATTTTTTCTCCCAAATATGTTTATTTTTTCAGTGTTACAAGATTAATTGTTCTTGTACCACACCCAGTGCTCCATGCAATATATGTCCTCCTCAATACCCACCACCAGGCACGCCCAACCCCCCACCCACCCCAAAACCCTCAGTTTGTTGCTCAAGAGTCCACAGTTTCTCATGGTTCATCCCCCCTCTGATATCCCCCCATTCCCCTTCCCCTTCCTTCTCACAATGCCCTCCATGTTTTCCCTTATGTTCCACATGTAAGTGAGACCATAAGATAATTGGCTCTCTCCACTTGACTTACTTCACTCCACATAATCTCTTCCAGCCCAGTCCATGCTGATACTGTTATGCCCAGATTTTGAAATCCCGGAAGACCATCAGGGAGCCGAGTCCGATGCAAAAGCAAAAGAGCCTTTTATTTGAGCTAGCTTGAGCTCAGTCTCCCACACCCACCGACGCAGCCGTGTGATGTAGAGAAAGAGAGTTTCGAAAAGCACTGCAGTTTTATAGGTGTCAGTGGCCAATGAGATTGTAACACACATAGAAAGTTATATTGTCATGTTAGGCCACACACAGGTGGCCAATTGAATTACAATTTACCCTATGGTAGCTGTTTGAGCTAGCCTATCACTCTGGTCAGAATTGGCACGCAAATTTGGCGGGCAAAAGTCGGGGTTTACATTCTTTGGCGGTTAGGGGTTCTGCATTCCTATTGGCTAACTCTAATTCAAGGGCAGGCTGGGCAATATCCTGACATGGGGGTTATACACAAGATGGTGGGTGTGGCACAAAATGGAGTTAGCCTTGCTCTGCTCTTTTAATACAAAAGTTGGGTATTCATCCTTTCTGATGGAGGCATAATATTCCGTTGTATATATGCACCATATCTTCTTTATCCATTCATCTGTTGAAGGGCATTTTGGTTCTTTCCACAGTTTGGTGATTGTGGCCATTGCTGCTATGAACATTGGGGAGCATTGGGGCCCTTCTTTGTACTGCATCTGCTTTTTTGGGGTAAATACCCAGTAGTGCAATTGCACCATTATAGGGTAGCTCTATTTTTAATTTCTTGAGGAATCTCCACACTGTTTTCCAAAGTGGCTGCACCAACTTGCAATCCCACCAACAGTGGAAGAGAGTTCCCCTTTTTCCACACCCTCTCCAACACTTGTTGTTTACTGTCTTGTTGATTTTGGCCATTCTAACTGGTGTAAGGTGGTATCTCAGTGTGCCACTTCTTTGTAAAGCCTCCCTCTCTCCCACACAAACAAGCTGGTTTAGTAGTTGCTAAGTAAACTCTTGCTTACCTTGAAATTAGAAAACCAGAGAAATCAGTTTACAAAAGAAAGGCTATCACAGCCATATACTCTATCCCGAGTCTTGCTATTCTGCCAGTAGTTATGTTGTGTGAAGTCACCTGGAATGCTGTGTTAGTGAATTCTGAATCATTGCTTCTAGGTAAAATACATTATTAGGTTCCAGTGACCTCTGGTCACAGGTTTGTCAACCAATTAATATAGAACCTTGTTTGATGGGTATTTCTGTTTAAAGACACGTATTTAACATTTACTGTTGATTTGTTTACATTGAACCCATGCCCAATAGCACTGCAACTCCTGCCTGAATATGAAGCTTATCTGACACATATTTTCTCCATAAGGCACATCACAACCTTCTGGCTCTTAGGAATATTAGGCAGGAGGCTAGGCATGAGTGACAGGAAGATGGGCCTTAGACATCCTGACAGAGAGCTCCAACCAAGGACTGCCCAGGGACCACCCCATTTCACCCATGTAGCAGTTGGTTTGTGGTTACATCTCAGCAGAGGAAGAGTTAAGTTTATTGTGCTTGTTGCACTTGTCCTTATTTGACTTACATCTCTAGGATGAAATAAAGCTGTGTTTTCCTACCCCTTGCAGGTACTTTGAATACGTTTTGGTAGGAGAATAGTAACTGACTAATAATGATTATATAATTGAGGCCTGTTACTCAAATGTTGTGACCCCAGGACCCACCCAAAAGAAAAAAATTGATATAAGCCCACAACCCAGAGTTTCTGGGCTGTTGACTGGCCTGCTCCTATCCTGGAGCATACTTTAATAAAACTTTGCTCTGTTTTACTTTTATTTTCAACTGAGGTTTCTTTCCTCTTCCATCTGGTAACAGGAACACAGGACCACAATTCAGCACCATGCTTGGGAGTCATTTTAAATGGCAAAATCACAAACAAATATCACAAAAATTAAAGAAACAGGATACTAAGTGGATTGCAAAAAGAACACTTATTTATAGCATGAAAGCTGAAACTAAAAGGCAGAGTGTTACCTTGATATACCACAGCTGGGAATGTATATATCAGTGATTCAAATTCTTTGCCATGCTCCGAATAACCGGAATAGGGCTGTGAGTATTGATTTGAGGTTACAAATAAATGTTAGTGAGCAGGTGAATTCACAAATAAGAAATCCACAAATAATGAGGATCGAGTAATTATGTTAATTACTTACAACTGATGGCCCAAAAGAGGTCTAAGAAAATAAATTCTCTAAGTGACATACTTAACATGGAGCCATATTTTACTATGAATGGGAGTGTGGAGGGAGGAGGGGTTATTTTCATCTCTTTTTTACATAACCAAATTTCACTGTAATTCTCATAATTTAAATAGTTTTATTTTAATTCTCATAATTTCCCATGTCTCAGGTTTGAAATTCCTTTGAAGATGAGGAAGGACAGATTATAGCTAATCTTAAAAATGAAACAGTTACTTTACTAGCAAAAATGGGTTTATTCAAGACTGACAGAGAATTGCAATTTAAGAAAGCAAAATCATAAGCAAGCCCAATAAACAAGGGAACATTATTTTATGGAGAAGAAGGAAGTTGGGAGAGGTTGTTTTGAAAGGAATTCCATTCGAGAAAAGCGAAGGTCCAGATTGATGATGGTTTCTCATTGGCTGTATTGCCAGGGTGTTTGATTTCTTGTGAGAGATGTAATGTCTAGCTCTCTCTGTTGGGGTCTGTAACTGATGATTCTTTCTCATTAAGAATTCTTCCGGTGGCATCTGTAATTGGCCCCTGAGTGAAGCTTTTTTAGACCCCCCTTTTCTTTGGGGTAGGCTCTTCCTACATATAGTTGGAAAGTCTGTATGAAATACATACCAGGAGAAAGCTTAGCTGTTGAGCACAGGGCTCTGATGTTGCTGTCTAAGTTGTACACCTCAGTGAGCTCTGCTTACTCCCTGTGCCTTAGTTTATTCACTCGTGAATAGAAAATAATAGTACTGTTAGATAACAACGGATCTATTTTAGGTAAAGACACATTTTATCCTAGGGTAATATTTCATTTAGGGGAAGGAGCAATTGCAACAGGAAGAATGCTCTGGTCACGAGATCTTGCAATTGTCAGGCCCTGCCTTACCTACCCTGGAGGGCAAATGGGAGGCCAGAAAGGAGTCTTGGCATAATGTGGTCAATGGCATAAATGGTGCTGAAATACCTGGGTCTTGGAATCTGAAAAGTCTGTTCCTTAGTACAGAGTAAGCCTTCCCCAAGGGTCAGCTTTCTCAGCCACAACATGGGGTTATTGATTCCTGCATGGTGGGGCTGTGGTAAGGACCTCTGGGATAATGCTGGGATCTCATAAGACTAGTCATAATAGTAATAGCAATAAGATGATTAACAATGGTCTGAAAAAATATGCCTTCTGAATGGACTGTGCTAGACAAGTGCTGCATATTAGGAAATTACCAAGTCCATTGCAGTTTGCTGGCTGCTGTGTCCCCATTTCTTTTCACAGACCCTGCTCTGCTGGATTGCCCTGTGTGCAGGGAGACAGGTAACAGCAGTTTAGTGAGGGTATATGCAAATCATTTTTATTATTAAAATGCATTTAAAGTATTCATTGTGGGGGCGCCTGGGTGGCTCAGTGGGTTAAAGCCTCTGCCTTCGGCTCAGGTCATGATCTCAGGATCCTGAGATGGAGCCCTGCATCGGGCTCTGTGCTCAGCAGGGAGCCTGCTTCCTCCTCTCTACCTGCCTCTGCCTACTTGTGATCTCTCTCTCTGTCAAATAAATAAATAAAATCTTAAAAAAAAAAGCATTAATTTTGTCCATTAAAATATATTTCTGGCTGAAATTGGGGGAGAAAGTGCTGAAAACCCACTATGTTTTCTTCTAAGAGCATTTCATTTGGAGAGATAATGGACTGAATGCCTAGAATTTAACATCATTCCTCAAGAACAGACCATGAAAATACTGTGTGCAGAGGAGATCTGATTCTATTGGAATTATACTACTATGAGTTCTTAGCCTTGAACTTAGAAAATCTGAATTTTGAATTAAAAAAGAAAAAGCCTTTTATCCACTCATTGCTACAAAAGTATTAGTGTAATCTGTTCTGTTCCTATAGGGTAAAGATTAGCCTGTAGGCACAATTGTCATTAATTCCTACTACTTCAACGGATATTTGTTGAGTGCCTGTTTTGTGGCCAAAGCTTCTTACATGTCCTTTTCCATCTGGTTCTGTGTTTAGCACAGGACTGCCCACATTTGACAGCTTCATTGTAACAAAGGCCTGGTGGCTCCTTAGAGAACTGAGGCTGCCGGGCCTCATAATACCCTCTGCTAACAGTGTTCCCTGGCTTTTCAGAAGGATACTCTTGACTTGGATAAATTACTGTGTGTGGTGACAGGGTGGAAGGTGTGAAGGGCAGCCTAGTCTGTCTTCTGAATCACTGAGGCAAAGGTCATTTCAAGACATACTTTTTTTAAATTTTTTTAATTTTTATTAACCTATAATGTATTATTTGCCACAGGGTACATGTCTGAATCATCAGGCTTACACATTTCACAGCACTTACCATAGCACATACCCTCCCCAATGTCCACAACCCA
>CM053609.1:20397308-20410148 GCA_028646535.1 Procyon lotor | reverse complement strand
GAGTGTAGGAGGGTTCCCCTTTCTCCGCATCCTCGCCAACATCTGTTGTTTCCTGACTTTCTAATTTTAGCCATTCTGATTGGTGTGAGGTGGAATCTCACTGTGGTTTTGATTTGTATTTCTCTGATGCTGAGTGATGTGGAGCACTTTTTCATGTGTCTGTTGGCCATTTGGATGTCCTCTTTGCAGAAATGTCTGTTCATATCTTCAAGACATACTTTTAAGAAGAACATTTGTTTTGGAAAGTAGACAAAGCTAAAACCCTGCAGCTTCTAGGAGTTCTTTGGCCTTTGGTGATCAAATGACCTGAAAGGCAGGTGGAGTTTCAGCAACTTGCTGTTTGGCCCTTTGATCTGCAGCCAGAGCTGCTGTTCTTTCTCTGATTGCACTGGATGAAGTAGCTCAATTGGTGTTTGGTTGGTTTAATGACCAGCTTGCTCTGTTATTTTCTTTTTATAAACAATTAGAGAGTACGAGAACAAAAAGTTAGTTGTGTTCCAAAGATTAAGACTCTGTCTTTGGTGTTCCTTGCTTTCTTTCTGTCTTCCCTTCTACTTCTACTTCTCACTCTTTCCTTTCTTTCTCTTCAGCACAAGTGCACCTTCTGGTGTGGACTGGTGTCTCGAAATAGGAAGATCCAGAGCACTCTACAGGTTCCAGGGCTGTAGAAATCACAGCCTTACCTCCACTTGTATCTTGCCTATCAGGATCTTGGCCTTATTACCTACACAATGGGAATAATAATAATAACCATTCCTTAAAATTGTTGTAATTAGTTAATGAGATAATGTCTGAAAGGGCTTAGCATATAATATGATGTGGCAATTAAATAGTAGTTACTCAAATTATTATTATCAGCATCATAAAATAAATGAATGCATTCCAGTGACATTTCATTGAAAAAATAGACCACTATAAAGATGTGGCTGATTAAACTCTGCAGATGGAACTGAAGACATCTTCATGCCTAGATCAGCTTTGATTTTGAGCAGTTGGCCATAGCCCAAATGTCCCTCCTGTCAATACTCCATGTGGCTTTGGGGAACTCAGAGAGAGGGAAATTGGAAGAGAGACTGTGGAGAATGTAAGTTGTATGTTAATTCTTCACTCAAATTAAATGTGCAACCCAATCATCTGGGAAATTGTTTTTAGAATTAGAAATACACAGATCCCCAGAAACAGCCTCCACCACAGGCAGAGGCAGACCCCAGCAATTGATCCCAGTGCCAGAACTGTGGGATGTCTGCCCACCCCCATATAAAAAGATGTATTTGGGGGGGAACTGCCCTGTCTGTGGCTCCCCATTCCAGGGTATCCATTCTGGTTCTAAGGGAACTATTTTACAACTCAGTAAGTTGTAGACAACTCAGCAATGAAAAATACTTCCCATCTGTGCCATGTAAACCCCACAGTCCTGTGGGGGTTTGACTAACTTCCTCCCCATAGTTGAAGAGGCCATTTTGCTTCCATTTGTACATTCCTGTCAATATTCCTGATCTGTTAATATGTCTGTTCTTGGTTCTCCTTCATTGTAACCAGCTGTAACAATTTATTAGTTCCCTCATTGATAATGAGTTAAATAAACTCTTTAACATGTTCATTTTATAAATGTATGAAAATAATGATTTTGGCCTTTGTTTGACAATGCCCTAGTGGCCCAGGGTGTTAGTACTAACACTCAGGGTGTTAGTACTCCTTGTAGACCTGATAGAACAAGTCTATTTGAATCTGTCCTTTTATTGATCTATGAAGAATTCAGGATAAAGTCCTATTATTTGACAATAACTGATTCTAAACTGATTCTGAGTCATTAGTGCTTTAACATCCAGCAGCTGAGTAACAGCCATAGTCAGGTACTCAGAGAGGAAGAAGAAGGGGTGAGAGCTTGAGAAAATAAACATTATTCAAACTGCTAAAATAAATCCACTTTCACAAATATTAGAGACTGTGTGACTAGAAGAGCACTCAGTTCTGGAACGTATATTGATTTTTATAAGATTGAGGAAAAATGACTCATAGTTTTGTTTGAGTTTTAATGAGTCCTATTTTCTTAAAAGGCCACAGGGAAGTAGGAAGATGGCTTCCCAGGACCACCAGGCAGGCCATGTTGGTTGGTGATGAAGCCCACAAGGTTCAGACTTCCTTGTTCCTTGGCCAAGATGCCACTAGACCTGGGTCTCCCTGGTGAGAAAGATCCCAGTTTCACTACTCCAGTTAGTGGAAGGTGGCTCCTGGGTTTTAGAGTCCAAGCCTTTTACCAAGTGTTCTACCTTGAAAGTTGGTATGTTCCTCCTTAGGGTGGGGTGCTGTTCCTCTCTTATGAAGGCAATGCCAAGACCACAGAGTGTACCCAGTACCTGCAGCTAGCAAACTATGAATGAATCCTAGACAAAAGGAAGCAAGTAAGGGCTCCGAGACTCTCTTCTGAACCTTGTGTAGTTTTCCTCTTTGCAGAGAGATAAGGTCCAGTATGGGTTTTTCAACAATAGAAGGCAGGAAGATCAAACTGCTTTGAGCATGTTTTCAAAGAGTTTGGATGGAGTAGTAGAAACCTCTGAGGCCTGGAGCAATTTGCTTGATTGTCCAATGGTGAGCTGTCCACTTGCTAGTTTAGGACCTTATTAAAAAATCACATTTGGGGGCACCTGGCTGGCTCAGTGGGTTAAGCCTATGCCTTTGGCTCAGGTCATGATCTCAGGGTCCTGGGATGGAGCCCCACATCAGGCTTTCTGCACAGCAGGGAGCCTGGTTCCCCCTCTCTCTCTGCCTGCTTCTCTGCCTACTTGTGATCTCTTTCTCTGTCAAATAAATAAATAAATAAAATCTTTAAAAAATAAAAAAAAATATCGCATTTGGAGGAACTCTTATCAGTGCATAGAACGTAGGGGGAATAATACAAAAGAAGTAAACAAATCAGGCTAAAGGAAAATGAAGGAAGAAAAGCAAGAAGACTCATGGGAAATGTTGCAATGCCTACCTATCACACTTCCAGGGGTATTTAAGTGGGTCGTAGTGGTGGCAAGCAAGCTGGTGCAGACTCTGGTTTCCCAGTTTGCAGAGCCCATAAAGCAAAAGCAGGGTGAAAACATCAGCAGGCATGTAGTTAGGCAATGCTGAACTGCACAGGCCTGTCTCAGACCCTCTTCATCTAGGTAAGAGGTGAACTGCATCACAGCTGGGGAGGTAGGGGTGGCAGGGGGTGGGAGAGAGCAGAATACCCTTGAGCCATGAGTAGTTCTCATCTCCCAGGAGTGATTACCTTAATAAGCGTTTTCACACCTCCTTTTTGTGCTGCCCCATAAACACAGGACTTGTCAGAGTAGAGCACAGGTTTGGTCCCAGGCCTCACTGGTTTAAAAAGAAAGTGATGGTGGGCACCCAGGGACCACTGTGGTGAGAAAAGGCAGCTCAGGAACTTCAGGAAATCATGGGAGAGGCAGCTCAAACCACATAGAGCCATAAGTTCCCTTGGTATTAGGCCTGAATTCTGGAAGAATAAAGGACTGCTCCTTAATTGCGTGGGAACATCAAGTGACAGGAATAATCCTGTCCAGCTCTCCTCCCCAGAGAGTATGACCAGTCTTAGCAAACAGGGCTCTGGGAACAGCTGGGATTCCACTTCAGTCTCCATCTGTTACCAAATCTCAGCACCCTGGGGGAATGACATGGGAGGTAGCTGAGATTGGCATGCCGTGGTGCCTTCCTCTGTACTGACTACTGAGAACATAGCCTGGTTACTACTATTTACTGAGTATATGTTAGTGTCAAGAACAGTTACAGAAAAAAAAAAAAAAAGAACAGTTACAGAAACTTTGCATTTATTGTATCTTATCCTTACACCAAACCAAAATGGTGAGTATAATTTTCCTGGTTTGCATCCCATTGTATCACAGATATCCATGTAGATTTTCAGGCCTCCCAGCAACCCTGGAATATAGTATTATTGTTCCAGTTGACACTGTGCTGTTAACATGACCCCTGATGCGCACCACATGGTGAACGATGTCTGGTTCACCTGGGGATGAGCCCAGGTGCTCTCTCTTGTCACCCTCCCAAGGAGTCCATGTCATTCAACAAGTTATAGACTTCACACACCTGAGGCCCAAGGCAATGATAATAGCTGTTGCTTATGTTTGTGTGACATTCTATGTTTACAGAATGCTCTCCTGACTATTGTGTCTTTTAGGTGTGGACCATGGATTTGGCCCCATGTCACAGAGTCACTCTCTTCTTCCCCATTCCTTGTGGTGGGCCCATGGCTTTAATTTCTCATTTAGTGTTCTGGAAGAATTCACTAAGCAAAGATATGCACAGAAATCAGACCTCAGTGGAGACATGGATGGCTCATTGTTTCATTTATCCTTTTGTGTATGTTGGCTATACTCCCCTTTAATTTTGAATTTCACAAGAATATGCTTTTGTATGAAAAGTATTAGCTTACTTGAAGGATATGAAATATAAAACAATAGGATATAATGAATATACTATTAAATATGATAAACACTATGAAAGAACTAACATCAAATATATTGGTCATCTCATTTAAGCCAATGCAAATGAACTGAGTTTTTACAAAAAAAATTTTCACTTGACTAATAAAGTATAATTCAAATCCAAGTGTTTATATGAGATAGAGGGAGATTGAAAGATTCGAAATGAAAGTCATGACAGGACATACTGGGGCAAGAGGAAACAAAAATTCAGAGTAACTGACTTGAAATGTCCCAGTCCACCAGGGCTGGTCTTCCTAACACTTCAGAGATCTCTGTGCTCCTGTGTGGTTCTCTTTGACTCTTACTTACATCCCCCTAGCTTGTGCAATGAGCAATTAAATATGCCTTTAAAAAGGCATTTCCACCTGAGATGATTTCTAAAGCTGCTGGCATGTGGCCGTTTGTGCTTCAGAGCTGCCAAAGAATGTGTATGAGTTATTTCTAAGGGACAGAATAAGAATGGACACTTGAGTGTTTATGTGTGCTATCAGATAAGAAGCAAGTCTAAGACATGTTCTGAGAAGACCTCTGGTGATGAGAGGACAGCTGTCCCTGACATAGTGGTAGGAGTGCCAATTTGTGTGTGTGTGTGTATGTGCACATGTTCCAATTCTTTTCCATATTTGTGTTGGTCTCTCTCCATAATTTCTAGGATGGGCCTTCTACTTTCCTTTTATGCACCTCACATACCCCACCCATTCTGTCTCAAAGTGAAAGAGGTCATCTATAGTTAAGGTTACCTGGATGAGAAACTGAATATACATTTGGACGGTGACCAGACCACATATACCAATAGAACCCTGTATAACCTCTGCAGCAACATGCCTAGAAAGCCAAACACAACCTCTGTAATAATCAGCCAAAAGTGGTTGGGACTTGGTCAATGACTGCTAGCTTCCCTGGGTTTTGCCCCCTGGTCCCCAAACAAGACCAAATGGAAAAAGCCAAACCAATCACATGAGGTGTCCCACTTCTAGCTAGCCTGCCTCCAGCCTCCTATGCCAACAGTCTCCTATCACAACACTCTCCCTTTTTTCCTATAAGCTCTCTCTCTCCTCTGCCTGCCTTTGAGTCTCAGACAAGTGCAAATGATGGTGGCTGACTTCCTTGCCCTAGCAAGTGCTGAATAAATAGCCTCTGCTTGTTCTCATTTGGATAGTCTTTGTTTATTTCCACAGAGAGAAAGTATGACTCCTGCTTTTGCTAACAGAGGAACACACAGAACCTGAGGGGTTGAATAGACTACCCTTCCTTTTTTTATTGCTTTTCTGTCATACTTTTGGTTTGGAAAATGTGGTGCCAGATTTGGCTATGAAAAATTATAGAAAATGATTTGTCTAATAAATAGTTCCATTCACTGGTTATTCAACTTTTGATAATTGTGATGTAACATGGGGCAAGTTTTTTATATACATCTTTATTTTTATCCATTAGAATTTTATTGTTTTTATTTCTGATTATTATTAGCCAAACATATACGATGATGTGTCCACCACTGAGAAGATGAAATATCCTCTTGCCAACACTGATGAATACCTGGGACAGTTGGATAGCAGTGGAGAGAAGTGGCTGAGATTCTATGGAAGGAGACATACCCAGACCTGAGTCCTGGCCTCAAAACTCACTGGGTGTCTGATCCTTCCTTATCATCTATAAATGGGCTTATTAAGTGTGCTTACCTTGTGTGGTTTTTTGTGAGAACTGAAAATACACTTAATAATACTTAAAAAACACAACATATTGTGATTTACAACGAGAGATACATATTTGATCTTCATCCCCATTCCTAGTTCAGAGCTTCTAAACCCTTGGAATTCCTAAGTGAAGAGCATGGTGAATGTGTCTTGAATGAATATCAAGAATGAAAGTGAATAAAAAAACCCATTTCAAACTCACCTGAATTTATGTTATTGAGGCAATTTTTCTTTTCATTTTTTTTTTTGGAAAGGCCCTAGATAACCACAGGATGGAGGCTGTTTGCTGGAAAAATGAATCATGTGATTGTTGGGACCTTGACCTCAAGATCCCCTGACCTCTCAACCCCTTGACCTCAGAGATGGGAAAGGGGCTGGAAGTTGAGTCAGTTCCCAATAGCCAATGATTTAATGTCTGTGTAATGAAGTCTCCATAAATCCTCAAAACGATGGGGTTTGGAAGGTTTTCAGGTTGCTGAACCAGAATGCATCCATGTGCACAGCTCCAGCTTCATGGTAACAGCTCCTATGTGTACCTCCAACTGACTATTCATTTGTAATCTTCAATATCCTCTGTAATAAATGTAATCTAGTGAATAAAATGTTTCTTAGTTCTGTGAGGTTTTCTAGAAAATTAGTTAAACCCAAGAAAGGGGACATGGGAACCTCTGATTTTTCACCAGTTAAAAGCACAGATAATAGCCTGGACTTGTGACTGGTGCCTGAAGTGGGGGAAGTCTTGGGGGTGAGCCCTTAACCTGTGGGATCTGATACTGTCTCTAGGTATATAGTGTCAGAATCAGGTTGAATCTGTGGAACACCCTGGCAGTGTCTATGGATAATTAATTGTTTGGTGGTGGCTGAAAAAACACACAATAGATATGTCAGTATGAAAAGTTAAATGCTGCTACTATTACTATCACTCCATATTGTGAGCAAATAATTAGTGAGAACAAATGACCCACAAGGATGGCTTGCCTGTCTTACCATGAAATGATGATCTTTGTCTTTTTGTTTTTATTTTCTATAAGTTGTAATTTTGGGATTTTTTTTAACGCGATGTCAGAGCCAATAACATCAAGATGTTTCACAATTTGCAGAAAATAAATGCTTTGGGCATATTTTGCAGTAATTATTAGCCTCTGGAATGTTTGGGGGTCTTAGGGGTAATGATGTAATGCTGGAACTTGAACAGGTCCTGCCCCTTGACATTGAGATGCAGATGCTTCTTAAGGGCAAGGAGCATGAGATAACTGTTTGCAGACAAAGAGCTGGTAGTTAGTGGGGTCACTTGTTTATGTCCATGGGGAGCCAAGTGTGAAATTCACTAGATATCTTTGCATCCTCTGCTGGTAGCCTCCATAATAGTTTGTGTATATTGACAATTTTGCAGAAATTGGAACGTGCTTTTCATAGACAATGAATTTTCTTAGAAGGTTAATGAAAGAAAACTAACTAGAACTTCCCACAGCCCCATAGCTCCAAATTGTTCTTTTGTTGGGGACACTTACTGGTTTGGAACAAGCCCTCAGCAGAGTCACCTGTTTGGGCCTTCCAAATGACCCTCCATTGTTGCTGTGGATGTTGACTGTCTGCCTTAAGTACTGGTTGTCAGGTTTCTCCACTGTAAAGTTACTCCTTCCCACTTCATTTCCATACTGAAGTCTTTGCAAAAAGAGGCACTCTGTGTGGACCATAATGAAGGGATGGGAAGTTCCACATGGTTGAAGGTGGAGTGTCTACATAAATATTAGAGATCTTTCTGCAAAAGAGATTTGCCTTAGCTCATCTCCATCATGCATCATGGGTGTTTATTAAAGTTTGGGTTATAGGAGGGGCAAGATGGCAGAGAAGTAGGTAACTCTGTTTCAACCAGTCCCCTAAAGTGAGCTAAATATCTACCAGAACACTCTGAACACCCATGAAATCAGCCTGAGATGTAAGATTATACACTTCTGGATCTCAGGGGCAGAAGATATCAGTGAAGAGGTAACATGGAGTGGAAACACTGCAACTGGTATTGGAGGATAAACAGAAGGGAGAGGTAGCCACCAAAAGTAACCCATTGGAAAGTAATACCCCAATACGAAAGTGCCCTGTGATTGCGGACCAGCATTAACTTGGAGACTGGTTAAAAGCACTCAAAAAGAGCAAAAGATCTTAAGGGGCAACTGGTGGAAATGGGTGGTCATAGGCACAGGCCTAAGCCCATGGACCCAGGATGGTCACTGCCGGTGATCACTCGTGACAGAGAGAGTTGGGCGGGGGGTCCAGTCTGTTGTCCATAAGCCAGCAGCTTTCTGCTGCTTGCACCACTGCTCAGGCTGGGCACAGTCTGGCCCACGCTTGAGAGAGCCTGGTAGGAACACTGGTTGGGATCCTTCAGCCCACAGCCTTCCACAACCTGGACGAACATGGGGTCTGAGTGCACCCCCACCCCTGCCTGAGAGAACCAGGCATGAACCCCAGTCAGGATCCCTGGGCCCACAGCATTCTGCGGCCTGTGCCTCCACTGGGTGTGAGTGCACTGGGCGTGGGCATGGACCCCAGACATTGGTCCCAGCAACAGCGCTCACCAGGGGTTTGGGCTTGCCCAGATCCATATCGCTCATGGTTTTAGTGGCATGGGGATGCAGAGACAAGCTGGGGCTTTGGGTGACCACTAAGACAGTGGCTGGGGTGTGCACCACCTGTGTGAGGCTGTGTGGTTCAGAGGAGATTGCAGAGGGGGAGTCTGTCTGTTCTGGACCACCCAGAGGGGAGCAGACTAAGGCTTCTCTCTGAGGTAGAGGGCTGGGTGCAGACAGATTCTTTGCTCTGACCCTTAAAAAAGGTGCAAAAAGCCTTCAAAGAACAAAAACCTCCAGAGAGCAAAAGCCTGAAAAACCAGTTTCCACAGAGCCAAGCCCCTTGATAGGGGGCGGGGCAACTTAGCCCAAGCGAGAGACTGAAAAACGAGGCAGCAGGCCCCTCCCCGAGAATACAAGCCAAAAGAACAAGAGGACAAACACCATAGGGTCCCCATTAAAATATAAAACCATGGAACACTGGGTGTGGTGCATAAACAATCTTGAACATTGAAAAAAAAAAAGTAAAACCTCAACATCAGAGGAAAAGAACATATTAAACTTCCAGTATTGCCCCCAAACCTGTATATTTCACAGATACAACTTTTCTTTCTTTTCTTTGTTTTTTTTTAAATTCATTCTCACAATTCTTGTTCTTTTAATTTTTTTAACCTACTTACCATTACAACTAGATGTTTAATACAACATATTCCATAATAACTTTTAATTTGAACTTTTTTCATATATATACCTGTGTTTCTTTTTCGTTTCTTTTCTTTTTTTTATACATATAGATATAAGCTTCAAGATAATCCTTTTTCCCTATTCAATACTACCCCTATATATAAACCAGTTTTAATTTCCTTGTATCTCTGGAAAATTGAGTCCTTTAACAAAGATAACAAGATTCAGCCAGGAGGAACCAAAATAACCTTCATTGTCCACATCAAGGATTTATAACTACACTCCAATCTTACTCTTCTGTTAATGTTTCTGTGTATTTGTTTTTGTACTATATAAATCTTATTCTTGGGGTTCATTTTGGCTGAGTTTTACTTTTTTTTCCTTGTTTTTTACTTTTGTCAGTCCTTTTGTTTGTTCTTTTTTTATGTACCTTAGAAATCTTATGTTTGGGGCTTATTTTGGCTGGGTTTTCTCTCTCTTTTTTTTTTTCTCTTTTTTCTTCCTTTTTGGTGATGACTTCTGATTGCTCCAAAACTTTCCAGGGTGCAGCTTGCCTGGATCATGGTTGATATATTCAGTTATACATCCCCTCAACCATCTCTCACCAAAATGAATAGGAGGAGGAACACCCAGCAGAGAAAAAATTCAGAGACTGTGCCTTCTGCCACAGAACTATTGAATATGAACACAAGCACTATATTGGAAAGGGAATTCAGGGTAACAATTATCAGGGCAATGGCTAGGTTGGAGAAAACTATTAATGGCAACATAGAAATTCTGAGGGTGGAAGTGAGGGCTGATCTGGCAGTACAGTGAGATTCAATCTAATCTAAATACACTAACAGCTATGATAACTGTGGTAGATGATCCAATTAGTGATCTAGAAGATAAACTGATAGAAAAAAACGATTAGGAGGAGGTCTGGAACAAACTGATTAGAAGCCATGAAAACAGAATTAAGGAAATAAAAGACACCATGAAACATTCTAAAGTCAGAGTTATTGGGATCTCTGAGGGGGTAGAAAAAGAGAGAAGACAAAAGGATATAGTTGAACAAATTCTGGATGAAAATTTCCCCAATTTGGGGAATGGAACAAGTGTTCATGTCCTAAAGGCAGAAAGGACACCCCCCCAAGATCAACAAGTGTAGAAAGACATCCAGACACTTAATTGTGAAATTCACGAATCATAATTTTATACAAGTGGTCCTAAGGAGAGATAGGGGGAAGAGATTCCTTAAGTACAGAGGAAGGACCATCAGAATAACATCAGACCTGTCCACAGAAACCTGCTAAGACAAAAAGGGCTGGCAAGACATATTCAGGGCACTAAATGAGAAGAACATGCAGCCAAGAATACTCTATCCAGCAAGGCTGACATTCAAAATGGATGGAGAGATAAAGAGCTTCCAAGACCAGCAAGGTTTAAAAAAGTATATGACCACCAAGCTGCCACTACAAGAAATATTAAGGGAGGTTTTGTAAAAGAAGAAAGAACCCAAGAGTGACATAGAACAAAAGTCTACAGAGACACGTCTATAAAAACAAGGACTTCTCATGCAAAATGATATCAATAAAAACTTATCTTTCAAAAATCATGAATAGCATAAATGCTCCCATAAAACGGCACAGGGTTGCAGACTGGATAAAATGAGAGGACCCATCCATATGCTGTCTACACGAGACACATTTGGAACCTAAAGATATATCTAGACTGAAAGTGAAGGGATGGAGAACCATCTTTCATGCCAATGGGCCTCAAAAGAAAGCTGGGGTAGCAATTCTCATCAGATAAATTAGATTTTAAGCTAGAGACTGTAGTCAGAGATACAGAAGGATACTATATCATTCTTAAAGGGTCTAGCTTCTATGAAGATCTAACAATTGTAAACATTTTTGCCCCCAATATAGGAGCAGCCAACTACATAAGCCAATTGTTAATCAAAATAGTCATATTGATATGAATACATTAATTATAGGGGATGTTAACATGCTACTCTCATTAATAGACAGATAATCCAAGCAGAAAATCAATAAAGAAACAAGAGCTTTGACCAGATGGACCTCATAGATATATACAGAACATTCCACCCTAAAACAACAGAATACTCATTCTTCTCAAGCACACATGGAAATTTCTCCAGAATAGACCACATATTGGGTCACAAATCAGGGGTCAAATGATACCAAAAGTTTGAGATTATTCCCTGCATATTCTCAGAGCACAATCCTTGGAAACTGGAACTCAACCACAAGAAGTTTGGAAGAAATTTAAGCACTTGGAAGCTAAAGACCACCCTGCTCAAGAATGTTTGGATCAACGAGGAAATCAAAGAAGAACTTAAACAATTAATGGAAACCAATGAGAATGAAGACACATTCGTCTTCATTCCACTCCTATTCCACATAGGTCCACAAAACCTATGGGATACGGCAAAGGTGGTGCTAAGGGGGAAATACATAGTCATCCAAACCTCACTAAAAAAAATAGAAAAATTCTGAATGCACAAACTTTCTTTACACCTCAAAGAACAGGAGAATCAACAGCAAATTAAGCCTAACCTATGCATGAGAAGGGAAATAATTAAGATTAGAGCAGAGATCAATGAATTATAAATCAGAAATTTAGTAGAACACATCAACAAAACAAGAAGCTGGTTCTTTGAAAGAATTATTATGATTGATAAACCACTGGCCAGACTTATCCAAAAGAAAAGAGAAAAGATCCAAATTAATAACATTATGAATGAAAGGTGAGAGATCATGGCTAACACTAAGGAAATATAAGCAATCATCAAGAATCAATATCAGGGAGAGGAGGCAAGATGGCGGAGGTGTAGGAGGCACAGAGAGCCCTGCGAAACAGAAGTCCAGCTAAAGAGGAGGAAATCACTCTAAAAGCTGGCAAACGCAACAGCAGAGAGAAGAGAATAAGAACAGCAATTCTAGGAGCAGAAAATCGACCACTTTCAGGAGGTAGGACGTGCAGAAAAAGTGAATTTAAAGCGACGGGAAGAGAGACCCCCGGGGGGAGGGGCCGGCTCCCAGCAGCCGCAGAGCCGTGGAATACAAAATCCGGAACTTCTAGTCCGCTCCACTGAGGGACACCGCTCCGGAGACTAACCGGGGGTTCAGCCCTCGCAGGAACAGTGTGATTTCGGGACCCGTGGGGTCACCGAGGGACCAGGGGAGCCCGAGTGCAGCAGAGCTCCCAGGTATTGGGGCGGAGAAGCCGGAGGCAGAGAAGGAGCCGCGCAACGCCGCATAGGCCTACCTTGGACTATAGGAACTGAGACATATAGTCCAAATAGGGCTACCATACCTCAAGTGGGGACCCCACGGGAGGCAGCTCCGGAGACACCCCCTCCTTCCTCCTCCAGGAGGAGCGGTGTGAGAGCGCGCA
>CM053609.1:20366835-20396808 GCA_028646535.1 Procyon lotor | reverse complement strand
GTAGGGATAGGGTGGCTGGGTTGTGGACATTGGGGAGGGTATGTGCTGTTAAGTGCTGTGAAATGTGTAAGCCCAAAGATTCACAGACATGTACCCTGTGGCAAATAATACATTATATGTTAATAAAAATTAATTAAAAAAAAGAATCAATATCAACAGCTATATTCCAACAAGTTAAGCAACCTAGAAGAAATATATGCATTCCTATATACTTCCAAGACTGAAACAGGAATTGAAAAGCTGAGTAGACCAAAAAATAGTAATGAGATTGAAGCAGTGATCAAAGGCTCCCAAAATACAAGAGTCCAGCACCTGATGGATTCCCTGGAGAATTCTACCAAACATTCAAAGAAGAAATAATACCTATTTTCCTGAAGCTGTTTAAAAAAATAGAAACAGAAGGAAAACTTCCAGACTCTTTCTATGAGGTCAGCATTGCCTTGATCCTCAAACCAGGCAAAGACCTCATCAAAAAGGAGACTTTCAGACCAATATCCTTGATGCCAATATTCGCAAGAAGATCTTAGCTAATAGGATCCAACAGTACAGGGGCGCCTGGGTGGCTCAGTCATTAAGCGTCTGCCTTCAGCTTAGGTCATGATCCTAGGGTCCTGGGATTGAGCTGTCACAGAGCTCCCTGCTCAGCGGGGATCCTGCTTCTCCCTTTCCCACTTTCTCTGTGTCTCTTTCTCTGTGTCTTATGTTCCCTCTTTCTCTGTGTCTCTCTCTCTGTCAAATAAATAAATAAAATCTAAAAAAAAAAAAATGATCCAACAATACATTAAAAGGATTATCTACACAAGAAGGTAGGATTTATCCCTCAGATGCAAGGGTGGTTCAACCTTTGCAAATCAATCAATGTGATAGAACAAATTAGTGAGAGAAGATAGAATAACCACATGGTCCTTTCAATTGACACGGAAAAAACATTTGACAAATTACAGTATCCTTTCCTGAGTAAAACTCTTCAGAGTATAGGGACAGAAGGAACATTCCTCAATTTTATAAAATCCATCTATGAAAACCCCATAATGAATATCATTCTCAATGGGGAAATCTGAGCCTTTCCCCTCAGTCAGGAACAAGACAAGGATGCCCATTCTCACTGCTGTTGTTTAACACAGTACTAGAAATCCTAGCCACAGCATTCAGGCAACAAAAAGAAATAAAAGATATTCAAATTGGCAAAGAAGAAGTCAAACGTTCTCTCTTTTCAAATCCAAATGACTCCAACCCCAAATTACTAGAGCTCATACAGCAATTCAGTAATGTGTCAGGATACAAAATCAATGCACAGAAATCAGTTGCTTTCCTATACACTACCAATGAAAATATGGAAAGGGAAATTAGAAAATCGATTCCATTTACTGTAGCACCAAGAACCATAAGATACCTTATGGGAATAAACCTAACCAAAGAGGTAAAGGATCTGCACTTGACGAACTACAGAACACTTATGAAAGAAGTTGAAGAAGACACAAAAAGGTGGAAAAGCATTCCATGCTCATGGATTGGAAGAATAAACATTGTTAAAATGTCTATACTGCCCAGGGCAATCTACAATTTCAATGCCATCCCAATCAAAGTTCCACCAGCATTTTTCAAAGTGCTGGAAGAAACAATCCTAAAATTTGTATGGAACCAGAAAAGACCCCAAATTGCCAAGGAAATGTTGAAAAAGAAAAACAAAGCTGGGGGCATCACGTTGCCTGATTTCAAGCTATATTACAAAGCTGTGACCCCTAAGACAGCGTGGTACTGGCACAAAAACAGACACATAGACCAGTGGAACAGAGTAGAGAGCCCAGATATGAACCCTTACCTCTATGGTCAAATAATCTTCAACAAAGTAGGAAAAAAATATCCAGTGGAAGAAAGACAGTCTCTTCAATAAATAGTGCTGGGAAAATTGGACAACTATATACAGAAGAATGAAAGTTGACCATTCTTTAACACCATAAAGAAAGATAAAGTCAAAATGGATGAAAGACCAACAAAATTCTAGAGGAAAACATAGGCAGTAACCTCTTTGACATCAGCTACAACAACTTCTTTCAAGATATGTCTCCAAAGGCAAGGGATACAAAACCAAAAATGAACTTTTGGGACTTCATCAAAATAAAAAGCTTCTGCACAGCAAGAGAAACTGTCAACAAAACAAAGAGGCAGTCCACAGAATGGGAGAAGATATTTGCAAAAAACACTACAGACAAAGGGCTGATATCCAAGATATCCAAGATCTATATAGAACTTCTCAAACTCAACACCCAAAAAACAAATAATCCAGTCAAGAAATGGGCAGAAGACATGAACAGACACTTCTTCAAAGAAGACATACAAATGGCTAACAAACACATGAAAAAATGTTCATCATTATTAGCGATTAGGGAGATTCAAATAAAAACTACATTGAGATACCACCTTACACCAGTTAGAATGGCAAACACCAACAAGGCAAGAAAGAACAAATATTGGGGAGGCTGTGTAGGGGAACCCTTTTACACTGTTGGTGGGAATGCAAGTTGGTACAGCCACTTTGGAAAACAGTGTGGAGAGTCCTCAAGAAATTAAAAATAGAGGTAGCCTATGACCTGGCAATTGCACTACTGGCTATTTACCCCAAAGACACAAATGTAGTTAAAAGAAGGGGCACATGCACCCCAATGTTCATAGCAGCAATGTCCACAATACCCAAACTGTGGAAAGAGTAGATATGCCCTTCAATAGACAAATGGGTAAAGAAGATGTGGTCCATGTATACAATGGAATATTACTCAACCACCAGAAAAGATGAATACTCAACCCATCAACATGGGTGGGAGTGGAGGAGATTATGCTAAGTGAAATAAGTCAAGCAGAGAAAGTCAATTTTCATATCGTTTCACTTATTTTTGGAATATAAGGAATAGTACAGAGGACATTAGAAGAAGGAAGGGAAAAAATGGAGGGAGGGAATTTGGAAGGAAAGTTGGACCATGAGAGACTCTGAACTCTGAGAAATAAACTGAGGGTTTAAGAGGGGAGAGGTGTGGATGGATGGGTGAACCTGGTGGTTGATGTACTTAGGAGTGCAAATGATGAATTTTATGGTAAGTCTACATTTAGCTTTGTATGACACTGCCTGTATTCCAGGGTGGCAGTTCCATTTTGCATCCTCTTTAGCAATGGGTATTGACAGTTTGTGGATTTTATTTATCCTTATAGGATGCAGTGGTCTCTCATCATTATAATTTGAAATTCTCTAATGTTAGTGTTGAACATCTTTCATAAGGTTATTTGCCACTTTTATATCTTCTTCAGTGATGTATATTTTCAGATTTTTTTGCCTATTTTTAAATTGGATTGTTTTCTTATTACTGAGTTTTAAGAGTTTTTGGTTGTTCTTTTTTTTTTTTTTTTGTATCTTTTGGCTACAAATCAGATATGTGTTTTGCAAATATTTTCTACCTATCTGTGGCTTTTCTTTTCATTTTTTAAAAAGTCTTTTCAATAATAAAAGTTTTTAATTTTAATAAAGTCCAACTATTTTTTCTTTCACGGATCATGCTTTTGGTGTTGACAAAGTCCAAAGATCTAGATTTTCTTCAATTTTTTTTCCAGAAGTTTTAAAGTTTCAACATTTTACATTTAGGTCTATGAGGCATTTTAAGTTAAATATTGATTCTTTCCATAATCTCAGCTCGATTTGCTTTTGTCTGCCTCTCCTGGAGGTAGCACCATGCCATGTTTCTGAAACTGTGTTTGGATGGGCACTGTGTCTTGGAGATGTGAATATCTTTAGATAGAAATGAAATTTTCATCATCAAACAGATCTGCAATGTCAGATTTATTGAGATTAGGCACATTTCTTGCTGTGAAATGCATCATATTCTTCAGTATGCTCATGAGCATTAGGGATCTCCGAACCAAGAAGATAGTGATCTATTTCCCCAAACTTTTTGATTCCAAGAGTTATGGTCATTTAGCTCTGTTTTCCCATTTT
This sequence comes from Procyon lotor, assembly GCA_028646535.1. NCBI lineage: Eukaryota > Metazoa > Chordata > Mammalia > Carnivora > Procyonidae > Procyon > Procyon lotor. Next base: position 20,392,826 of record CM053609.1, on the reverse strand, counting down.
ACTCCTGTTGCCTGGCACTATTTTTAACATTTTCTCCTTTCACTTTCAAAAGTATCTTGGGCAATCCACTATAGAGTGACTTCAAATATTGAATCTCTTTTTTCATGGAATACTTCTTCAGAGTCTCATAGGACAGTTTGGGGAGAAAATAGTTCTAATTTATTAGAATGGATTTTTTCCTTTACATTCCTTTTTATTCTCAGTTGAAGAAATCTGGATCTTTCCTTGACAGTGCCATTTTTTAAAGACACTCTTTCCTAGAATTGCTACTTTTCCCTCATCACCCTCATCTCAAACACAAGAGGCAGGTTGTTATTAATTAGTCCTCCAATACCTTCCAATTACCTCTTTTATTTTGAGTTTTTTGGTTGTCCTTCTCATAATCCTTCACCCATTTTTATTATGTTTCTTGCCATTCCACAATGACTTTTCAGAATGTCTTTAACATTCCATGACCCTCTATCCACTCACAATCATGGCTATCTAATTCCCTCAGTGATGTCATGCACAGGAGCCTCAGCATTGATCATCCTCATCAAGTATGGCCCCATCATTTTGATTTTGCACCTCCATTCCTTTCTTGGATTATTATCCAGAGATAACTGTCAGATGTATACCTCTCCTTTAGCTCATGCTTTCCATCAAATCTCATCTGCATCACACCAGCTTAGACAATACCACCAAAGACCCTCATGTTGGGTGGCCTTCTCTGGAATGCACCCCACTGATGCTCTCAGGAGAAAAATAATAACAAAACAAGACTGATTTGTTCAATGTTTCATTGAGTTGTAACCATTAACACTTTATCTATTCACCCATGGAGGCACTGTTACACCTGATGAAGATTGCCATTTGATGGCAGGTACATTATGCTTTTCCAATTATAATAAACACTGTTCCTTATAAATTCTAAATAATAGATACCCAAATTTACAAATGGCACAATATCTATTAAATGAGGACTACTTCTACTATATAACTTAAACACATATGCCCTTTAATAAATTACAAAATCACAACATTTGACATTCAAGTTCTTCAGTTATGTCTTGCTTTCCTGAATCAACCTACTAATTGCTGGAAGTTACATTTTTTTTTCTAAAGCTATGTTTTCTTTTACATGTTTCTGGATAAACTCCACCATCTCGCTGCAAAAAGAGAACATCTTAAAATAATTCTCAGTCCTCTTTAGTTTTCTATTGTCCTTTATTATGGATTACTTGTCACTCATTTCCAGTGAACTACCTACCTTTCCCAGGCTGAGAAGCTTAGAATATTGATTAAACTCTTAAATCAAAATGAAATAGGTGAAATATTATAATATTTTATAATATTTCAAATAAATAATATAATATATTATATATAATATAAATATAATATTTATAATAAAATAAATATAATAGGTGAAATATTATAAATATAATTTAATGCTATAACTTTTCACTTAGTATATTTTTTTTGGGTAGTATATTTTTTCTTACTGTCTAACATGATTTTATATTAAACATTTTAATATCCTGACAGAGGGACAATCTTGGTGAATTAGACCAGTCCACAAAAGCTCTGACCAGATTCTCAATGACCACTCAGATTCTGTATGAAGAGTTTTCCTTTTAGTCTACAAAGAACAGACTGAGAATGCCTGAGCCTAATAAAAGGCTCAGGGAGATAAATGCCAACAACAGTCTTCCTCATCTGCTAGCCACAGCTCACGCAAAGCATGATGTCATTCAGCCTGTCAAGTGAAGAGCCCCAAGTCACCCAACAACTTTTAGGGCATGTGGCTGGAGGAGGGCATCACCAGGGGTGAGTGGCTTCTGTTTCAGGAAAAAAGTCTGTCCCTTGTATCACCACAATCTTGTGATTCTGTGCTCTATTCCTTCCTGTGTCCCAGACCTTGGCAGTCAGACAAATCTGAAAACATGGCAGAGAATTTAAAAGGTGTTTGGAATCAAAACATCTATCTTTTGGATTAAAAATATATCAGTGAAAACCTAGAGCACTCACAGATTTTCTCAGCAACCTAATTTGTTTTTTCTTGAAAGTTTCCATCAAGTGGTGATGCTGCTTTCTAGGGATGACAGATTATACGACCAACATCAATCAGTGATTTTTGGAGATACAATAGCTAATAAAGTAGTGTTCTCAAACATACAAGATCCATTCAAAACAGAGAAGACAGAAATAAGATTCATTTGCTCAAATGACAGTTTTGGAGAGTGTTTTCAGTCTTAAATACATGTTTAATTGGCTTAATAGAGAACAGTCACTGATACATCTTTCTTCCCTTTCACACATTGTCCTGTCCATATTTCCACTTTGCTTATGAGCAAGTACTCATTACAGGCATATATCCTTTTATTGCTTGTCCCTTTATTGCACTTTGAAGATATTGTGTTTTTCATAAAATGAAGGTTTGTGGCAACCCTGAGTTGAGCAAGTCTATTAGCACCATTTTCCCAACAGCGAAATGCTCACTTTGTGTCTGTCACATTTTGGTAATTCTTACAATATTTCAAACTTTTCATTATCATTATTTTTTGTTATGGTGACCTGTAATTAGTGATTACAATTTACTGAGAGCTCAGATGATAGTTTACATTTCTTAGCAATAAAATATTTTGAAATTAAAGTATGCACATTTTTTAGACATAATGTTATTGCATGCTTAATAAAATACAGTAGAGTGTAAACAACTTTTGTATACAAAACCAAAACATTCATTTTACTCAGTTTATTGCAATATCTGCTTTATAGCAATGGTTTAGAATTGAACGGGCAGTATCTCTGAGGGTGTCTAATTCACAGTTAGTAAAATGGAATTTTTAAAAACAAAATTATAAGTCTGTTAAAATTCATTTTCATAATAAGACAATGTCTTGGTGGAAATTCTCATTCTGGAGGCTGTCAATCAAGAGTGTGAACTTCTAATACTATTTCACCACTGTGTGCTCAAGTTTGCATGTCTCCTTTATTAGAGGACAATGTAGACCTGCTTGTATAAATACCAACTTTGGGGATCAAGATTTTCTTACTGTCAAAAGAGCAGCTTCAGGGAAACCACATCCCACCTAAGTCAAAAGAAAATTGGTGACAGCTGCAGCATATTTCTAAAAACTTATAAATCAGTTTACTTACAAATTTTATCTTTTCTTAAAGTACATTTCAGTTAATAAGTCTATTTACACAGGTGTATATGGGAATCCATCCCAGTTATTTTAAAGATCATACAGATCATACTCGGGGCCTTCTGTGAAAAGTTGAGTTGGGTGTTACTGTGTATTTGCCATATACAGTAAATGGGTTTGTCTTTTCATGTCTGCACAGTACAGTGTACACAAGGATGCTGGGTATTCACAGCTTTTCCCAAAGGATGCTCCCACCCAGATATGTGGCTGGCTGGAATGATAATGCTGATAAAGAAAGTAATTATGTTCTTTACTTTACTTGATAAAGCCTGAGGTGAGGGCTGTGAATGGTCATGGTACTGTTCATTCAGACAGAAAGTACAAATCACTGTGTCCAGTTTTCATGGTAGATCAGTTAGACGTTCCCTGTAGCTTACCCTGTGAATATTTACATCCCCTTACTCTCTTAAATTTTGCACTTCAATGCATTGGGTTGTTACTCTGTCTCACTCAGGTGCTGCAGAGTGGGATGTAGTAGAACCCGTCTTTTGGGAACCTGTCATGCACCTTCCTCCTTTGGGAAAATTCCACTTTCCTTGATTATGCTGGGGCTGCCTGTTGCAGAACCACGCTTTCACTGGAGTCAGGTCAGTCAGAGTACCCCATTCCTCTCACCATAGGATTGGTTCAGGTGAGCGAAGGTGACCCAAGCCCCCTCAGAGTCTTGACAAGGTTTTTCAAATTGGAAATTGAGAAAAGGGGCTCTGCCTTTTGTATCATAAATTGGAAGCCACAGTGCCCCAGGGGAAAAAAATGCAGCTAAGAAGCTCAATAGAAACAAGGAGAGACAAGAGACACAGTATTCTGATAGGTTTTGTTTGGGTCCATTATTTTTTCAGGAAATCTGTTCCATGAAAATCCATTTGCAAACTCTCTGTAAATTATTCTCGTTAGTGTTGCTAATCTTGGCCTTGGGAGTTAGGTCATAAGTATTTTTGATTGTATTGTGAAGTTGTTTAATCATTTATATATATTTAATTATTTTATATTTATATATGTATATTTACCATATATATGTGTGTATACACACACACATTTATGTGTGCATGTATTTTTTACAAAATCTAACCATTCTTCATCATGTATTTAACAATATATTGCACATGTGGTATTCTAGGAACCATGCTAGGTCCCTCAAAAAGAAGATACCCTGACTATATTTATAAAGTTTATTGTCCAGGGAAGGACACATGTTTAATCATAAAATTAATCAAATCACATAGCCCAAATACAAATTGTGTTTAATTTTTATGATCCATTTATCTCAAAAGAAATGTGGTCAGTTAACATAGCCATGAATATGGGTCTTCCTTGGTGCTGTTGAACTGGAGTGAATACATAGCTGCAGTAATAACTTTGGGTTGTTATCTTTATTTTGTTGTATCTTATTTATTCCTTGTTTCTTGTTCTGGGTGCAAGCAAACATCAAATTTCAATGAATACTGACAATTATATGTTAGGATTTAATTGTTGCTTAAGTTACCTTACTATTCAGGGAAAAGATGCTAGTATTAAAAGCTCAAGTCAGATAGAATTCTAATCCAAATGATCTAATCTAATAAATATGTGCTTCTACCCTCATTTAAATCACTATCTACTTGTTTCATTTTTCAGATAAAAAAATTCATAATACCTAATCAATTGTTTCTCATGTGTACAATATTGGGACAAAAAATGGGACTCAGATCACATTTATACAAATTGTCCTATATAATTTACTTGTATTCTCCACTAACTTTAGGCTGCAACTGATTACATTTTCTTTAACTCATCCTGAATGTGCAAATCTGATTTATAGAAGTAAATGGTCATATTTAATTCACCTGTTCATTAATTTAACTTGTTTGAATACATGTTTATTGAGTGCAATATATTAGACACTGTACCTACTGCTGCTATCACAGTTCAGAAAGAAACAACCATGTTTCCACCATTGCAAAAGACAACCATCAATCAGCCAGCAGTCAAGTAAGGACAAAGAAGATGGAGTGTCATGAATAAAGTGTGGTTTCCTATCAAAGGAAACTCAAAGTAGACATCACTAGAAAATAGAGTAGGCAAAATATCTCAGACAATGAAAGGCTTAAGAAAAAACTTTAATGATGAATAGAAGGTAATTGGCTGAATATTTGGGAAAACACATTGTATTAGAATAAATATTTGTGTTAGGGCAGTGAAAGGCATAATGAATGTCCCAAACATGGAGAGCAAAGGAAAGAGTGGGAGAGCTAAAGCAGTGGCCTTTGTGTTGAAGCCATGTTGAAGATATTAGATTTACCCTAAGAGCAAAATGAAAGAAAAGGAAAAATGATGAAATCAATATTTGAAAACAGCTCCTTAGGTGTGCTGTTTCTCCACTGTAGCAAGTGCAGCATCTAATTGTGTTGAAGGAGAGTAAAATTGAAGCTGAGAGCAAGATCAGGTGGGTATTGTGATAGTTCAGGAAAATTACAGTGTAGGAGTCAACTGGGGGTACCCATGGAGGTTGGAAAATGCACTTGGTCTTAAGAGAAATTCACTAAAGAACATCAACAGGGCCTGGGGATTGAGGGAAGAACAAGGCATGCCAGTCATATTTTTCCTTTGGATGGGAGAGGGTAACCGCAATGTTTACTGGGATTTAACTTCCATAGGGCAAAACAAGGTTTGTGGGAAAATTTTAGTTGTGGGCATTTTGGGTTTGGGGAGCCTAACATCTCTGTGGAGAGGCCAGTGGGTAATTAGACGTATAGGTCCTGAGCATGAAAGATGGGATTCAATTTGAAACATGTCTATTGGATTTAGTCTTCTGTTGAGGTCTCAGACTATTATTGGACTCCACTGCCTTCTGACCTTACCTTACATATGAGTCTTTTTCATTTTACCCAAGGCAATTACTGCATTGGTTCAACCCTAAGTCCCATCTGCTTCCCTGCAACCTCTTTCCACCATGTGCCCTCCCATACCACATGCAGGTAAACCAACATTTAATCTTATAAACACTTAAATGTTTATATGTTCTCTTGTTCTGGAATGGGATCTGCCCTCTCTCTGCTCTGGGGTCACTTGCCTGAGCCAGAGGATGTTTGATAGTTGGTTTGTTTTTTTTTTTTTTTTTTTTTGATAGTTGGTTTTTGTACCTCTGATAGGAGAGGTGGGAATAATATTTGATTTTCTTATTCCTCAGAGTTAGTGTGGAAATCTGTTATTAGGGTTCTCTGGAGAAACAGAAACAAAGGGAAATAAGAGCTCTATATTCACATTACATGTATTCTCTCTCTCTCACTCTCTCTCTCTCTCTACACACACACACACACACACACACACACACACACACACACACACAATTTGGACTTGCTTGTCTCCACAATTGTAAGTCCATTCTTTAAAATAAACCTTTCTCTCTCATTTACGTATGCATATGTATATGTACACATATACATACATATATAACATAGGTACACACGCACATAAACATATATAATGCCTATATATGTATAGGCATGTGTACATATATGCATAAATATATAACATACAGATATGTGTATGTGTGTGTGTGTGTGCGTGTGTGTGTGTAGAGAGAGAGAGACAGAAACAGAGAGAGAGAAGGAGACAGAGAAACACAGAGAGAGGCATTTATTTTAAGGAATGACTCATGATTGTGGAGGCTAGCAAGTACAAATTCTGTAGGGCAGGCTGGCAGACTGGAGACCCAGGGAAGAGTTGATATTGTAGCTCAAGTTTGAAGGCATTTTTCTTTCTGTCTTTCTTTTTGAAAGCAGAATATTTCTTTCTTTGGAAAAATTCACTCTATTTCTTATAAAAGGCCCACCCACATTGTAGAGGGTAATGGGTATTAAATATGAATTTCATTAGAAGTCCTAGCCAAAATTACCCACAAAATTAACCATCATAATATCCAGACACCTGGAGTAATAGAGAGAAGCAAACTTGAACTTTGGCATCAAGTGGCATAGGTTCTTACCCTAGCTCTCCTGCTTAGTTACTGCATGGTCTTGAGTAGTTGAAGTAGCCTTAGTGTTTTCATCTAAATGTTCAGACAATATAGTGGACACATCATAAGAGTACATCAGCACTTAGCATTATACGTAGCACAGCAAGTTTCCCTAAGGTTAATCACTACATCAAATGCAATAGACTTTGTGAAATGTCTTGAACTCTTTTGTCTTATAAATTTTAAGGTGCATTTAGTAACTAAGAGAAATAAAAAAGCAGAGATATATGCATAGATTTAGTCAGACGCACTTGGATTTAAATATTGGGTTGGACCTGGTAACTTGCTTATTCTTTTAAGATATAGTTTTCTTATCTGAAAAATGGATATAGATATACCTAACTCACAGCGTATTTTTATTATGTTATGTTAGTCACCACACAGCATATTACTTTAAAACTTTTTGTTTTTATGTAATTTTAGGCTTAAAGAAGAGTTGCAAAGTTTGAACAGGGAGTTTGGTCTAACTCTTGCACAGCTTCCACTGATGGTAATGCCTGACATAACTATGTACATTTACCAAAACTAAGGGATTGACATTGATAGAATATTACTAATCTAAACTCCACACAATATTGAATTTCACCTGCCTTTCCACTAATATCATTTTTGTGTTCTTGAATTAAAGTAATTCTGGTCCCATCAAATGAATAGGGACATTGTTTCTTCCACATTTTAGAAGGGGTTGCATAAGATTAGTATTATTTCTTCCTTAAGAATTTGGTAGAATTCACCAGTGAATTTATCTGGTCTTAGAGACTTATTTGTGGATGTTTTTTTAAGTAAAAAATCAATTTATTGAGAGTTATAAGACTATCCAGTTTCTTGAGTGAGTTTTGGCAATTTGTGTCTTTCAAGGAATTGGTCCATCTCATCTATTCAGATTCATAGGCGTAAGGAAGATTGTAGAATTCCCTTATTCTTAATATCTGTGTGTCTGCATGATGTTTCTCCTTTCATACATATTAGTGGTAAATTATATTTCTCCTCCCTCCCTCCCTCCCTCCCTCCCTCCCTCCCTCCCTCCCTTCCTTCCTTCCTTCCTTCCTCCTTCCTTCCTTCCTTCCTTCCTTCCTTCCTTCCTTCCTTCCTTCCTTCCTTCCTTCCTTCCTTCCTTCCTTCCTAATTATACTAAACTTTCTGGATCTCTATGTTAGATTTATTTGCCTCTCTTTTTTTCCCCTCTCATTTCACTAAGTGACCTCTATAAAGATCCCAAACTGATCTATTGAGGTTAATTTGGACTCAAGTATTTTCCCCCAGCATTAATATGTTGTTTGAGATAAAGTAATTGAAAGGCTGAGAGATATGTAACATGGTGATTCTTTCCTTTTTAGGGTGAGAATATTCCTATATTTAGGCATATGCGGTATTTAAAAAATATGACACACAGTAAGCATTCAATATATGACTATGCAAATAAAGCTTATTAAGTTAAACTAGTAACAAAAAAACCAAAATAATATAAAATCTCTAGTTATTTGTAGTTTAGTACACCTGTAAAAATTGAACAAAATAATAAATATCCTAAGAGTCAGTTTGCATGAAAACTCTGGGATTTAAATAGAGCCTGAAATCAAATTTTTCACTGATTCCACCAGGTTTTCCAATTAAAGGTTTCAAATGATGCCGATATCCAACATGATCTTGCCAGGTGAGGACCAAGTCCACAACTCTTCAAGGCTGCCATACCCTCTTGGCTTTGAATTTTGACATGGATGACTAAAACTGCACTGAATAGAAATTTATGTTTCAAAAGGAGGACTTTAGGATTTAAATACACTCAAAGCAACCTGATTTGGAAGGTCACGTGAGGGAAGAACCCTGGGCATCCTCACATCCCTGTGTTACTGCTACCCCAGGATACCCAGATGGGAAACTAATGGGTTGTCCATTCTTTCCCACTCTTTATGCCAGAAGGGCAGAATCCTTCACTTGTCCTTGTGAAGATACTGGAGTGAAGGCTGGCTGCAGTGATGGCTGTGCTCAAGGCTTTAGAAGTCTGGTCTTGGACTCACACCTGGAAATCAGCAGGTCTCTGTCCTCACTGAACTTGAGATGGGAGCATTGGGAAGCATTTACTGGAATTGTAACAGCAAGAGGAAAGGTGGCATGCATCCTTTCTGAGATGTGGGGCAAAGCCAAGAATAGCATTTTGAAAAGAAGACAAAGGGCAACTTCAGATGATCTTGCATCAATGTAGGGCAGGGACAGGGGAGTTGTCAAGAGCACCCCAATTTAAAAATCATCCCACAGGAAAGAGCTATTGTTGCCACCCATGTTGGGGGATTTGGAGGGCAGCTTAAATTTTATTTAAGCCAGCAAGCCTCACTTGTGCCCACTCCAAAATTCTTAGTTTCCTGCTCTGGCCCTCCTAGAAGTGCCCAGATCCTTGGATATGGTAGCCTTCTTCCCAGGAATGCATCTCTATCTCCATGAAATAGATCTAATGAAGTCAATATAGAACACCCCCTACCCCAGAAAGACACCCAATAAGGAAAAAATAAAATTTAGTAATGATTGTTATAATTGTCTATTGGATACACATGCAGGTTTTTTTAAAATCTAAAGTTAAAGCCATGTTTGTTAATTGAAAAATGAATGTATCTACAATTTTATCCTTAATTAGTTAATTAAATTCATACTTGTTGATCAGAGTAGAGCTAGGGAAGGTGAGGGATGTGTAAATAAACCCTTTGAGAAATGCATACAGCATCATTTTTAGTGTCTACTCCCATATCTGCTCTTCTTTAAATCCATAATGGTTCTGCTTTGTGTTTGGTATGAATATATTTGAAGAATCAGACTAAAGCAGTCATAAAGTTTGTGGTCACTAATAAATGACATTTGTCCTATGAAGATTCCTTTTTGCCTATAAAATGGCAGGAAACACCATCTTTCCCTTCAGAAATGTAATGTGATGGCTTCCCAAAGCAAATACGTATCCTAGAGTTTCCCTAATGTACCTTGTACATACACAGCATGGGATTTTGTCCTATGAGTGAAGGTTGGATGTAGGTTGCTCCTCTAGCCACAAAGTAAGATATTTATCACACACACACACACACACACACACACACACACACACACACACACACGCTAGCCAAAACTACCTTGACTGCAGAGTCGATTTTCCTGCTCTTGGTTTTTTTTTTATTTTTGAAAATTTTAATTGAATTAATATATAATATATTACTGATTTCAAAGGTATAGGTCAGTGATTCATTAGTCTTATATGATATCCAGTGCTCATTATATCACTTCCCCTCCTTAATATCCATCACCCAGTTACCCCATCTCTCCACCCTTCTCCCCTCCAGCAACCTCAGTTTATTTCCTATGAGTAAGAGTCTCTTATGGTTTGTCTCCCTCTCTGGTTTCATCTTGTTCATTTTTTCCCATCTCTTCCCCTATGATCCTCTGTATTGTTTATTAAATCTACATATTAGTGAGATCATATAATTTTCTTTCTCTGATTAACTTATTTCATTTAGCATAACACTCTCTAGTTCCATCCATATCATTGCAAATGTCAAGATTTGACATCTTTATGCATTCATCTGTCAGTGGACATCTGGGCTCTTTCCATAGTTTGGCTATTATGGACATTGCTGCTATAAACATTGGGGTGCAAGTGCCCCTTCAAATCACTACATTTGTATCATTGAGGTAAATACTTAGTAGTGCAATTGCTGGGCCATAGGGTAGTTCCATTTTCAACTTTTTGAGGAATCTCCATATGGTTTTCCAGGGTGGCTGCATCAACTTGCATTCCCACCAAGAGTGTAAGAGGGATCCCTTTTCTCCACATCCTTGTCAACATCTGTAATTTCCAATTGTTAATTTTAGTTATTCTGGGTGATATGGGGTGGTATGTCATTGTCGTCTTGATTTGTGTTTCTTTGATGCCAAGTGAAGTTGAGCATTTCTTCATGTGTCTGTTGGCCATTTGGATGTCTTTGGAGAAATGTCTGTTCTTGTATTCTGCCCATTTCTTGACTTGATTATTTTTCATTGGGTGTTGAGTTTGATAAATTATTTATAGATTTTTGGATACTAGCCCTTTATCTGATATGTTATTTGAAAGTATCTTTTCCCATTGCATCTGTTGGCTTTTGTTTTGTTGCCTGTTTCCCTTGCTGTGCAAAATCTTTTTATTTTGTTGGAGTCACAGTAGTTCATTTTTGCCTGTTTCCTTTGACTTTGGAGACATGTCCAGCAACAAGTTGCTGGGATCAAGGTCAAAGAGGTTTCTGCCTGTGTTCTCTTCTAGGATTTTGATGGATTCCTGTCTCATATTTAGGTCTTTCATCCATTTCGAGTCTATTTTTGTATATGGTGCAAGGAAATGATCCAGTTTCATTCTTCTGCACATGGCTGTCCAATTTCCCCAGCACCATTTGATGAAGAGACTGTCTTTTTTACATTAGATATTCTTTCCTTCTTTGTCAAAGATTAGTTGACCAGAGAGTTGAGGGTCCACTTCTGGGCTCTCTATTCTCTTCCATTGATCTATGTGTCTGTTTTTGTGCCAGTATCACACTGTCTTAATGGTTACAGCTTTGTAACATAGATTGAAATCAGGCATTGTGATGCTTCCATCTTTGGTTTTCTTTTTCAACATTCCTTAGGCTATTTGGAGGTCTTTCATGATTCCATATAAATTTTAGGATTATTTGTTCCATTTCTGTGAAAAAAGCTGATGATATTTTGATTGGGATTACATTGAATGTGTAGATTGCTATAGGTAGCATAGACATTTTCACAATATTTATTCTTCCAATCCGTGAGCATGGAAACTTTTTCCACTTCTTTGTGTATTCTTCAATTTCTTTCATGAACATTCTATATGGCTTTCTGAGTACAGATCCTTTGCCTCTTTAGTTAGACTTATTCTTAGGTGTCTTTTGTGTTTAGGTGCAATTGTAAGTGGACCAACTCCTTAATTTCTCTCTCTTCTGTTTCATTGTTTGTATATAGAAATGCAACTGATTTCTGTGCATTGATTTTATATTGTGCCACTTTACTGAATTCCTGTATGAGTTCTAGTAATTTTGGGGTGGATTCTTTTGGGCTTTCCACATAAAGTATCATATCATCTGCATAGAGTGAGAGTTTGACTTTTGCTTTGCAAATTTGAATGCCATTTATTTCTTTTTGTTGTCTGATTGCTGAGCCTAGGACTTCTAATATTATGTTCAACAATAGTGGTGATAATGGACATTCATGCTGTATTCCTGACCTTAGGGGAAAAGCTCTCAGTCTTCCCCCATTGAGAATAATATTTGCTATGGGCTTTTCACATATGGATTTTATGATGTTGAGATATATTCCCTCTATCCTACACTGTGAAGAGTTTTAATCAAGAATTGCTGCTGTATTTTATCAAATGCTTTTTCTGCATATGTTGAGAAGATCATATGATTCTTGTCCTTTTTTTATTTTGTGTAGTGTATCACATTGATTTGAGGATGTTGAACCACTCTTGCAGCCCATGAATAAATCCCACTTGGTCATTATGAATAGTCAATTTAATGTACTATTGGGTCATATTGGCTAATATCTTGGTGAAAATTTTTGCATCCATATTCATCAGGGTTATTTGTCTCTAATTCTCCTTTCTGGAAGGGTCTTTGTCTTGATTTGGGATCAAGGTAATGCTGGCCTCATTGAAAGAGTTTGGAAGTTTTCCTTCCATTTCTGTCTTTTTGAAATAGCTTCAGAAGAATAGGCATTGGTTCTTCTTTAAATGTGTAGTAGAAGTGCCCTGGGAAATGATCTAGTCCTGGACTCTTGCTTATTTATAGATTTTTGATTACTGCTTTAATTTCCTTGCTGGTTATGGGCCTGTTTAGGTTTCCTATTTCTTCCTGTTTCAGTTTTGGCAGTTTATAGGTCTCTATGAATACACACATTTCTTCCCTGTTGCCTAATTTGTGGCCATATAGTTGCTCATAATATGTTTTTATAATTGTTTGTGTTTCTTTGGTGTTGGTTTTGATATTTCCTCTTTCATTCATGAGTTTATCTATTTGCGTCCTTTCTCTTTTCTTTTTGATAAATCTGCTAGGGGTTTATCTATCTTATTAATTCCTTCAAAGAATCAGCGCCCAGTTTCATTAATCTGTTCTCTTCTTTTGGTTTCTGTTTCATTTATTTCTTCTCTAACCTTTATTATTTCTCTTCTCCTCCTGGGTTTAGGCTTTATTTGTTGTTCTTTCTCCATGTCTTTTAGGTGCAAGGTTAGGTTGTGTATTTGAGACCTTTCTTGTTTCTTGAGAAAGGCTTGTGTTTCTATATTGCTCTTAGGATTGCTGCATCCCAAAGATTTTGTTTGTTTTCATTTGTTTTGAAATGTTTCATTCATCTCATTTGTTTCCATAAATTTTTAAAAATTCTACTTTATTTTCCTGGTTGACCAATCCATTCTTTAGTAGCATGTTCTTTAGCCTTCCTGTATTTGAGTTCTTGAGTTCAGGTTTCAAAGCACTGTGGTCTGAAAATATACAGGGAATGATCCCAGTCTTTTGGTACCAGTTGAGATCTGATTTGGGAACGAGAATGTGATGTATTCTGAACTTGAGAAGAATGTGTATTCTGTTGCTTTAGGATGGAATATTCTAAATATATCTATGAAATCCATCTGGTCCAGTGTGTTATTCAAAGCCTTTATTTCCTTGATATACTGCTTAGATGATTTGTCCACTGTAGTGAGGAAGGTGTTAAAGTCCCCTATTATTGCATTATTATTGATGTGTTTCTTAGATTTTGTTGCTAATTGCCTTATATAACTGATTGATCCCATGTTAAGGGCATAAATATTTACAATTGTCAGATCTTCATTTTGGATAGACCCGTTCATTATGACATAGTGTCTTTCCTCATCTCTTATTACAGTCTTTGGTTTAAAATATAAATTTTCTGATGTAAGGATTGCCATTCCAGCTTTCTTTTGATATCCATTAGCATGATAAATGATTTCCCACCCCCTCACTTTAAATCTGGAGGTGTCTTTAGGTCTAAAATGAGTCTCTTGCAGACAGCATATCAGTAGTCTTGCTTTTTTACCCAATCTGATACCCTGTGTCTTTTGATCGGTGCAGTTAGCCCATTTACATTCAGAGTAACTATTGAATAATATGAATTTAGTGCCATTGCATTATCTGTAGAGTGACTATTACATTATCTTGTCTTTGTTCCTTTTTGGTGTATGTTCCTTTTTGGCTTTCTCTTTGCTCAGAGGAACCCTTTTAATATTTCTTATAGGTTGTTTTGGTGATCACAATCTTTTAGTTTCTCTTTGTCCTGGAAGCTTTTTGTCACCCCTTCTTCTATTTTGAATGATATCCTAACTGGATAAAACATTCTTGGCTCCATTTTTTTTTTTCTCTTAGCACCCTGAATTACATCATTCCAATCTGTTTTGGCCTACCAAATCTCTGTGGATAGGTCTGTTGCCAATCTAATCTTTTTACCCTTACACATTATGGACCTCTTGTCCTGAACTGCTTTCAGGATTTTCTTTGTCCATGAGACTTGTATGTTTCACTATTATATGTCAGGATGTTGACCTATCTTTAATGATTTTCAGGAGGGTTCTCAATGCCTCCTGGATTTTGATGCCTGTTTCCTTCCCCAGATTAGGGACATTCTCTGCTATAATTTGCTCCAACACCTCCTGCCCCTCTCTTTCTTTCCTCTTTTTCTGGGATCTGAATTATTCTAATATTGTTTCACTTTATGGTATCATTTATATTTCATCTATAGTCTCCCCTTATGTTCCAGTAGTTATTTATTTCTTTTTATCTCAGCTTATTTATTTTTTATCGTTTCATACTCTCTATATAACTAAGTCTCTCTTCTGTCTCATTTGTCTTAGCAGTTAGAGCCTCCATTTTTTATTGCATCTCATTAAGAGCCTTTTTGATTTCAAATTGACTAGATTTTAGTTCTTTCATTTCTCAGGAAAAGGATTCTCTAATGTCTTCTATTCTTTTTTACAAGCCCAGCTAGTATCTTCATAATCATTATTCTGAAATCTAGTTCTGACATCTTACTTCTGTTAATACTGATTAGGTCCTTCATAGTCAGTTCTGCATCTTCTCTTTTTTGAGGTGAGTTTTTCCATCTTGTTATTCTGTACAGAAAAGAATAAGTAAATGAGAGAACAAAATACTAGAATGGCAACAATGGGCCCAGAGAAATATGCACTAGACAAATCAGAAGGGACCCAAAACCAGAAGAAAAAACAAAAAATAAATAAAAGAAAAAAAAAAGAGAGAGAATATAATTAGACAGGTGAGCAGAATAGAATAATACACTAGCTTATGTGTATAAAAAATTTTGGTCCGATTTTTAGAAAACTAGATACCAAATTTTTTTTAAGATTTTATTTATTTATTTGACAGAAAGAGATCACAAGTAGGCAGAGAGGCAGGCGAGGGGGGCGGGAAGCAGGCTCCCCGCTGAGCAGAGAGCCCAATGCGGAGCACAGTCCCAGGACCCTGAGATCATGACCTGAGCCATAGGCAGAGGCTTTAACCCACTGAGCCACCTAGGTGTCTCTAGATCCCAAAATTATAAAGAAAGAAAAACTTATATATATAGAAAAATAAAATTAAATACAATGAAAGGGTGAAATGTAACTATAAAAATCCAAATTAAAAAAAGAAAAAACAAAAGAGAAAAAAAAACAAAAAAAGGAAGGAACGTAACTAGACAGATAAACAGAACAGAGCAATACACTATCTCTTGAGTGTATTTTGGTCAGTTTGTTGGAAGAAACTACATCTCTAAATTGTAAAGAAAAAAACATAATTACAAAAATAAAATTGAATACATTGAAAGGATAGAACGTAACTGTAAAAATGAAAATTAAAAAAAAAACTTTAACAAAACAAAAAAAAAGGGAAGAAGAAGAAGAACAATAACAACAACAACAACAACAACAAAGAATATGATCAGACAGGTAAATAATACAAAGCCACATATCAGATTTTGGGTATATATTTTTTTATTAACATATAATGTATTATTTCTTTCAGGGGTATAGGTCTGTGAATCATCAGTATTACACAACTCATAGCACTCACCATAGCATATATCTTCCCCAGTGTCCATTACCCAGTCACCCTATTCCTCGCACCCACCTTCCCTCCAGCAACCCTCAGTTTGTTTCCTGAGATTAAGAGACTCATGGTTTGTTTCCCTCCCTGGTCCCATCTTGTTTCATTTTTCCCTCTCTTCCCCACCCAAAACCCTCCACCTTGCCACTCAAATTTCTTATATCAGAGAGATCAGATGATAATTGTCTTTCTCTGTTTGAATTATTTTGCTTAGCATTAAGCCCTCTAGTGCCATTCACATCATTGCAAACAGCAATATTTTTTATGGCTGCATAGTATTCCATTGTGTGTGTGTGTTTGTGTATGTGTGTATCACATCTTCTTTATCCATTCATCTGTTGATGGACATTTAAGCTGTTTCCATAGTTTGGCTATTGTGGATATCGCTGCTATAAAAATTTGAGTGCACGTGCCCCTTCAGGGTAAATACCCATTAGTGCAATTGCTGGGTCATAGTGCAGCTCTATTTTCAACTTTTTGAGGAACTTCCATACTGTTTTCCAGAGTGGCTGCACCAGCTTGCATTCCCACCAACAGTGTAGGAGGGTTCCTCCTCTTTCTCCACATCCTAGCCAACACATATCATTTTCTGACTGGTTAATTTTAGCCATTCTGACTGGTGTAAGGTGGTATCTCATTGTGGTTTTGATTTATATTTTCCTGATGCTGAGCAATGTTGAGCACTTTTTCATGTATCTGTTGGTCATTTGGATGTCTTCTTTGCAGAAATGTCTGTTCATGTCTTCTGCCCATTTCTTGATTGGATTTTTTGTTCTTTGGGTGTTGAGTTTAGTAAGTTCTTTATAGATTTTGGATTCTATTAGAAGAAACTGCATCCCAAAATTATAAAGAAAGAAAAACTTATTTATATAGAAAAATAAGATTAAATACGATGAAAGGATAGAATACAATTGTAAAAATTGAACTTAAAAAAGATTTTAAAAAGGAGTTGATAAGATTAGAAATTGGTTGAAAAAGGAAAGAAAAAAATTAAAGTCGAAATACTAAAGAATTATGGGGGAAAGCCAGGAGTTCTTTTTGTTGTATTCCCCTAGCACTGGAGTTTTGCAGTTCTCATTGATTGGTAAACTTGGTCTTGGCTGGATATTCTTGCTGATATTCTGAGGGAGGGGTCTGTTGCATTGATTCTCAAGTGTATTTGCCCCAGGTGGAATTGTACTGCCCTGGCCAGGATGCCAGGCTAAGTGATCTCTTGTTTGTTCAATGTGGCTTTTGTTCTCTAAAGTCTTCCTGCACAGCTTTTGAGGATGAGCATGAAAATGGCAGCCTCCCAATCTCTGGCCCTGGAGCTGAAAGCTCAAGGCCCCACTCCTCAGTGAGCTTTCAGAGAAAAGCAGTCCTGTCTCCTGTCTCCATGGTTTCTGGGCACACTCAGTGCTCACCTGGCCTTTGACTGGGCCTTTCTATTCCAGGCATTTGACCATGTTTTGAGTTTCCAAACCCTGCAGACTCCTGTGGCATGTTTGCCACTCTTCCTGGGGTAGAAAGGGGGTTGGATCTTACCAGTTCTGCCACTTGTTGGGCCCTGTTCAGAAAGCAGTTGCTCAACCAAGCTGCATTTTTTGGTTTATTGAAACTTTGAGCTAAGAGCCCACTCCTGAGCTCACTGATTGCAGCCAGCTTCCCAGCTCTGATGCCTGGAAGCTCTGCCACATTCAGGCATCCCTGGTCTTCCTGTGACCCTAAGGATCCTGAGACCGCACTGTCCCAGTGATGAAGTTTTAGAATATAAGTGAAGTTTGGTGGGGTGAGGTCTGGATCCAACAACCAAGAAAGAATTCTTAAGACATCTTTGGTGCAAAAAGGTGATTTTATTAAAGCATGGAGACAGGACCTGTGGGCAGAAAGAGCTTCTCTAGGTTTCTGAGGTGTGGTTGATTATATACTTAGGATCTGGGGAGATGAGGACAAAGGGGGTGTTCAGAAGGGCTGTCATTTGGTAAAGAAGACTCTCAGGATAATGGAGTCCTAGTTATTGTCAAGCCAAGCTGCTTTTCCTTCTAATGAGGTACTAACATGAAGACTGTTGGGAGTTTCTTGGAGAAATGTTACATTCCTCTTATCACATGCTCTTATCAATGAACTTTAGGTTTAGAAGAAATTCAATTTTATTTATACTTCCTTCCACCTCAGCCTCCCTCAATTTTATGGAGGGAAGGGTGATGTTAAGGCTTCAGGAACTGAGTTATGGGTCTCTGAAAGTTAGGCTATTGATAAGAAAGCTTCTTCCTTGTAAATCACAAGACATTTGTAAACTGAAGGAGACTCCTATCCTGCAAGACTGTGATCTTTATCAGTTAACCATTTGTTTTTCCTTTGGGGCAGCCAGGGGTGCCTGAGGAATGTTATGCATATCACACGGGGGTGGGGAGAGGGGAGGTGTAGGGTGCCAGCTTCTGCTTTGTTCCCAGCTAACCTTTTGCTCCATCATCACTAAATGGACCCCCACTTAGCCACCTGGGCAATGTACCTCACTTGAGCAGACTTCTAAAAGTTCTGATTTTGTGCTCCACTATTAGATCATGTGCTGGTAGCCAGTTGACTGAGGCTTCCTCTCCCCATGGTCTAACTTCCCATATACCACCACAGATTCATTTTCTGTACCTCCTACCTTGCAGAAAGTGTTTACTTTTCTATTCTTTTCTTAGATCTCCAGTTGAGTTCGCAGGTGTTCAGTATGATTTGATAGCTATCTAGCAAAATTCCTGGAATGAAAGGAAATTAAGGTCTGCTACTTCTCTGCCATCTTGGACTCCTCTCTCTGCTCTTGCTGTTTTGGTAGTAAAGCTGTTTTCTGTGTTGTCCAGTCTCCTTACCTATTACATCATAATTGTGAAACCATAATTGATGCCTATGGCACTGGGTTGACCCCTATCTCAATCATTCCATGTAGAGAGACTCTAGAGCCAACCTCAGGGTTTCTGTAATATCCTGTGCTCCTTCTCCACATTTTCCTTTGTCTCTGTCTCCCTCATCCTCAAAAATATTCTTTGTTCACCTCTACAACGCTTGACATGATGGGTCATTTTCATGGCTTCAAACCATCTTCACTAGTTTCAAACATAAATCCATGAATATCTATGTTAGTTTTACTGAATATTTGGGAGAATGTGTGTCCTCTCTTCCCTCCTTTCTTTTTTCTTCCTTTTACAATGGAAGGACTTTCACAACTTTCTTATCCCAAGCATGGTGGTTCTCACTTTAACTGCCATCCTAAACTCCTAACATCTATCACAAACAGTACCATGGAATTTCTTCTGAACAAATGTCAATTCCCTAAAGCAGTCCTGGTGAATAAAATTTCTTCTCTTTCTCCACATGAGAAAAGCAAAAGAGCTCAAGATAAAAGAAAAAGAAAAAAGTAAAAACTGATTTCAGTAGATAAACAGAAGACTTAGTTTACACTAAAGGGATCAGGCACTGTAGAAAGAGAACTTGAACATTTAGGGCAGGTGTGGGTAGTGGATAAGGTAAGTAACATTCAAGAGAAGGAGATTTGTGATAACTCAGCCAAGACAAGGGTGTTAGACTCCTGGTTGGCTGGGACTTTTGGTGGTGAGTTTTTGTTTTTTGTCTTTGTTTTTGTTTTAGGAGAGTTTCAGATATCAGATGGGTAAGAGGAGTAGAAAAGTAGAAGTCTCTTTAGATCTTTATTTTACATATCCTTCTTGGTTTTTGGCTTTTAATTGTATGTGAGAACTTAGTGTTATCAGTCAGTAGACTAGTTAAGATTAATAAGTTTACAGAATCTAACATCTCCAGAAGAAGTTGTGTCTGTATTATGTGGAAATCATTATTGGTTACCAAACAAAACTATCATCACTTTTTAAAAGCTTGACTTTTGTTGCAAAGAAATTATAATTGTGCTTAATTTTCAGTAAAAATGTCTCAAGCCCCTCTACTATATGTTGCTCCTTAATTCTGTTGCCTAGATGGATCTAAGACTTATCAGACCAGGATCACTTCTTTTGTTTTGCTTCCACATATAACTCAATAACTCCTTTTAACTATAGAAAAGTGTTGTTTCTTTACTTCCTTAGGAATGATGTTTTCCAAATTCATGAATTCTTTCCTTTATATTTAATTCTAAGATAAAAATAAGAAAAAGAAATATAAATGGAGATACTATGTGTCCCTCAAAAGCAAACTAATTTGGTAAATAACTTGAGGGATGGATTCTGAGACACTTCTCCTCCACCACACTCTCAACTGGAAGGTAATGAGAAGAATGAGCCCCATTGGATGAGTCCATCAGTTTCAATGGGATAGGAACTGGAATATATTTAAGGTTTTCATTTAGAGTGGTGAAGAAATTATTTCCACAGATAGATGTATGAAGTGTCAAAATTGACTCTCTGCTTTGGAAGGAAATAAAGTGAGAGTCCTAACAAATTTCATTATATAAGTAAACCCACATAAATCTTACAGCTTATTGTTAAAGTAAAAAGTTTTTGGAAATTCCTTTTTGGAGATTTTACCATTGTTTATAATTTTACCATTGTTGGCTTGTAGTACATTTTTTCATTTTGTTTTATTTCATTTTATTTCTAAAAAATTAATTTATTTAGCTTAGCTGAATATCTACTTCTTCTGGTAGAAGTAATGAGGCCTCTTTCTGAGTTCCCAACCCAGGACCCATTCCCAGAGGCAAGCACTCTTAACTGCTCAAAGATGTCTGCTGATAATCTTCTCAACTCTGGTATTATGTTCATGTCACTGCTTTATCCACATAGGACATATATATTGAGTCTTTAGTATGACATCAGAGACTTCAGTGTCCTTTACACTAACACTACTTATCTTAAACATTCTAGTTGTAGAAAAGCCATTAGTGCCCTTAAGTCATTAACATGAATAAAACATGAAGATGTTTTATCTCAACAACACAAAGCATTCTCTACTCATACCCCATTAATGTAGAGGATATTCACATCCTTATTTTTCCCACCAATCCTCTTTTCATATTTGCCTCCATATTTGGCAAATTTGCCAAATTGTCCTTTCACATATGCCTCCATACCCTCTTGGGTAAACATACTTATGTCTGTTATGTTTTGTCAAAGCAAACTATTAAGAACATTTAGACGGTTATGACTATATGACTATATAACATTTAGACTATATATAGACAGTTACAGATAGAGCCAAGGCACGTGACTGGGTTCCATTTTCTTCCCTATGAGCCAGTGGCTTGGCCTTTGTGATGTTAGAAGACAGTGTGCTGCTATGCAACCAGGTAGTTTTTCTTTTCTTGTAGCTCATTGATAGCTCAGAGTCTCAACACATCTATATGCTTATTTTCCATTTGCATATTCTCTTAGGTAATCTGCTTATGGTTCTCCTTTTTTGGAGATTTTTGACAGGATCAATTTTTTTTCTTGTTTATAATTAGCTGTCCTTTATATAATCTGAATATGATGTATTTATGGTATCTGTATTCATACATATTCATACATAAGTTTTTAGTTTTTTTTTTTTAAAGATTTTATTTATTTGACAGTGAGAAACACAGCAAAAGAGGGAACACAAGTAGAGGGAATGGTAGCGGGAGAAGCAGGCTTCCCATGGAGCAGGGAGCCCGATGTGGGGCTCGATCCCAGGCCCCTGGGATCTGACCTGGGCCGAAGGCAGACGCTTAACGACTGAGCCACCCAGGCACCCCAAGTTTTTAGTTTTGAATCTCTTCCTCTAAGACTATCACTAACTGAATATGGAGGTCTTGTCTTCTCCAAAATCATGAAGATGGTCTCTTATCTTTTCTAAGTTGCCTTTCTTTTCTTTTTTTCTTTTTTTTTTTAGATTTTATTTATTTATTTGAGAAAGAGAGAGGGAACAAAAGAGCATGAACAGAAGAAAGGGACAAAGTGTGAGAGAGAAGTAGACTCCCTGCTGAGCCAGGAACCCGAGATGGAGCTTGATCCTGGGACCTGGAGATCATAACCCGAGCTGAAGGCAGAGGCTTAACTGGCTGAGCCACCCAGGAGCCCCTCTAAGTTGCCTTTATTTCATACTAACTCTAAAATTAATCTAAGATTTACTCTTATAAATGAGTGAATTATCTATTTCACTTTTATCTCCAAAATGGTAGTCAATTTCAGTGCCTGTATTTACTGAAAAATCTTTTTTCTTCATGGTTTTAAATGATATCGTTATTATACACTATATCAATTCCTGAATTAATCATACTGCTATTTTTGGGCTATCTTGTTCCACTAACTACTAAATTCTGTGTTTATACTATATTGTTTAATCCCCGTGGATTTCTAATAGGTTTAAGACTCAAAGAGTTAAGTTCCCATCTTTGTTTTAATTGTTTTAGTTCTGCTAACATTGTTTCAGCTCTGCTAGCCCACATACCATACCTATCACGATGACGTGCTTTAGGTTTAGTCTGTCAATTTTTGCTAAGGATCCTGTAGATTTCTATTTGGAATTGTATCGAGTCTGCAGATTCATGTGAGGAGAAATGGCATCTCCCCCCCACATTACCTCTTGAATGTCTTGAATGGGCCAAGGCCCATTCACTTAGTTATTCACACAGGTCTTTCAGTACAGTTTTATTATTTTCTCCATAAAGTTATTTGGATCAGTTTATTGGCTTCCTGGGAGGAAGGAAAGGTAAATACCTAAGAAGTCACAAAGAAAGGGTGCCTGGGTGGCTCAGTGGGTTAAGCCTTTGCCTTTGGCTCAGGTCATGATCTCAGGGTCCTGGGATCGAGCCCCACATCAGGTTCTCCACTAAGCAGGGAGCCTTCTTCCCCCCTCCCTCTGCCGCCTCTCTGCCTACTTGTGATCTCTTTCTCTTTATCAAATAAGTAAATAATTTTTTTAAAAGTCGCAAATAAAATAAAATATCTTCTCATATGCAAAAGACACAACTAAATACATCAAAATACTTGGCTTCGGTAATTTAAATAAGGGAAGAGTAAACACACTGGATTAATGGATATTTCTTGAAGGACAGCTTATCTTCAACTTGAGAAGTGAAAAACCTTAGTCATTTATAATGTGTCACCCAATATCTTCCTATGAAAGGATTCTATTAATCCATTTAAGAGAGAAAACATTCCTAACCTGATGTTGAGTCTGTTTTCAAGTAAGTGTATTGCACTTGCTAATTTCCACTCACACTGAATCTAATAAGAACATGTTATTTGTAACTTTTTCACGTTTTGTTTACCTTTGGTAAATCTTTCCCAAAAAGTGTTCCTATATTAATTTCTTTCGGGTGTGGTTCCATGTGTGAGATTTTACTTAACAAACTTATAAGCACTAATTCTGTGCCAGACACTATTCTAAATGCTTCAAATAATCATGAGCTAACTCAAGTCTTAAAACAACCCTGGGAGGCAGGCACCTTTATAGTCTCCACTTTGCAAATGAGGTGCCTGAGACTCAAGGGGATTAGTGACTGGTTTCCTTGGTCAGGGTCTCAAAGACAGTAAGTGGTGAGGTCAGCCTTTGCCTCCAAGACTCCCTCTTCTGGATTCTTAGCAACTACATTTGCTCCCTTAATCCCTGAAATCGTTGCATAGCCAAGGACACATAAAATGCTCAAGAATTTCTTTTTAATTTATACAAAAGAAAACTATGTTCAGAATTTTAAAGATTTTTTTTTAATTTATTTGACAGAGAAACACAGCGAGAGAGGGAACACAAGCAGAAGGAATGGTAGCAGGAGAAGCAGGCTTCCTGCAGAGCAGAGAGCCTGATGGGGGGCTCGATCCCAGGCCCCTGGGATCTGACCTGGGCCGAAGGCAGATGCTTAACGACTGAGCCACCCAGGCGCCCCTGTGTTCAGAATTTTAGAATGTGAAAACTCGAAGGGATTAAGGCACTGATCTAATCCAGCCTCTTCACTCTACCACCAAGGCTGTGGACTCTAAGATATTAAATTTAAATTGTCACCCAAGTCAAAGGAATGTAATCTACTTCTATTCCATGTAGATAAATGAGGTTTAAAGAAGGAATGAGAGGGAATAACATCACCAAGATGGTGACATAGGTTTTTCTTGATTTTGCTCCTCTTCACAAGAAGAACAACTAACAACTATTTATGAATAAGACACTATTGAGAGAATCCTAGAACATAGGAATGAGGCTGGAGAACCTCCCTGTAACACAGAGACCAAGAGAGACTGCATCAGAAGGGTAAGAGACTGAATTGCCCCTCCCTGAAGGCCATGAACAAAGCAGCATGCTAAGAGGTCTTCCCTGAGCCTGTGGTTACTAAGGTAGAAAAAGAGAACCCAAGAGTGATATCCAGCCCTTTCTCCAGTTTTGTGGGTGACTTCATGGTAGCTCCTACTATGGTTTTACTGCATGGGAATTGCATGGAAATCTCTGCGGCTCATCCACTGGGAATCCAATTGTGACAGACAATTGGAAAGGGGCTTCCAACAACCAGAACTCAAATCTTGGTGGAATGAGTTCTTACCTACAGAGTCCAAGTAGTAATCCTAAACAGTAGTTTTCCTTATCTGCAGAACTAAGTCAGGGATGCCATCTGACCAGGGAACTTGGCAAGGTGCAAGTCTGCCTGATTGAGAAATGAGAGGATTTTTTTGGCCCTGGAACCTGGTATGTTTATGCTCAGGCATAGAGGTCAGTCATAGCCTCACCCACATGCATAATGGCTCCCAGCTTCTCCCAAATAGAATGCTTGTTGGGAAAAATGTGAGACTAGCCTGAAGCGGACCCTCCCAGTTCCACAGAAGCAAAAACCAGAGTCATAACCTTACCTACTGCAGAGGATGGCTCACAGACCCATTTAAAAAGGAGGGCTGGTGAGAAGAGCTGGAAACTGCATAATCTGGCAACTTGAGCCAAGAGGCAAGTGCATAGAGCTGATCACCTTCAGAGAAAAGCCAGTAGTCCTTAAATGAAGGAACTTGAGACATGGCAAGATCACAAACAAAGAACATTAATGGTCTTGAAGTTGCTTCTCCCACTGCACCCAAACAGGGAAACTAAATTGTAGCCCCACTTATTGCTGAATAGTCTTCAGATCTCCTAATTGCCTATCAGAGCACAGAGATGCTGAGTAGCCCAACCGACAGCCTTGTTAGCACAGCCCATTGATTTGTCTCCAGAGCAAAACTGGTGGCCTCACCTGACCGGGATATTCAGTGCATACTTTTGCCTGATTTGTGTCTGAGACAATGAGATGTACAGGCCCTGGGTCTCATCCAGTTGCCTGGTCAGGGCAGGGAAACTAATTCATAGCCCCATCTGCTGCTGAATATAGTATTCAGTCTTGACCATCTAATACACCTGACTGGAGATTTTACATAATTACAAAGCCAATCTTAGAGCTTCACTTGGGTAGGGAATCAAGCCAGCAGTTCTATCGAGCTATTCTCAGTCAGTGGCACACTCCCCTCCCCATCTCTAACCTCAGAGCTCAAACAGTTGCCTTGACTCTAAAATAGACCCTAACAGCAAGCCTTACCTACCCAGAGATGTTAATAGAAGACCTATCTAGAAACCTAAACTGAGCTGAATGGTAAAGAATTGTCTCTGCCGGACATCCAAATGGCCAACAGACACATGAAAAAGTGCTCCGCATCACTTGGCATCAGAGAAATACAGATCAAAACCACAGTGAGATACCACCTCACACCAGTCAGAATGGCTAAAATTAACAAGACAGGAAACGACAGA
>CM053609.1:20329211-20366335 GCA_028646535.1 Procyon lotor | reverse complement strand
GAAGAAGAAGAAGAAGAAGAAGAAGAAGAAGAAGAAGAAGAAACTGAGCCCAAAGTTAAAAAAGGGAAGGAAGTAATAAAGAAGAAAGCAGAAATAAATAAAATAAGGAACACAAAAATAGTACAAAAGATTAACCAAATGAAGAGTTGATTTTTTGGAAAAATAAACAAAATTGACAAAATGTTACCTAGACTAACTAAGCAAAAAATAGAGACAATGCAAACCAACAAAATTATAAACAAAAAAGAGGACATTATAACTGATACCACAGAAATACAAAGAATTGTAAGAGGCCATGAACAAGAATTTGTCAAACAAACAGGGCAATATATAAGAAATGGAAAAATTCTTAGAAACATATAAACTACTAAGACTGAGTCAGTAAAAAATAGAAAGTCTGAGTATACAACGAGTATGACTAGTAAATTAAATCAGTAGTCAAAAATCTCCCAATGAAGAAAAGCCTAGTAACAAATGGCTTTACTGGTGAATTTCACCAAGCATTTAAAGATAAATTAATGCTGGAGAGAGTTATGATGGCAGGAAGGAGTTAAGATAGTAGGAGGACCTTATGCTTGCCCTGTCTCTTGAACACAGCTAGATAAATATCAGATCATTATGAACACCTGAGAAATCTATCTGAGGACTGACAGAACAAACCACACAACTAGTGGAAGTGGAGGGGCCACATCAAGAACATAAGAGGTGTAGAGATGTAATTTGTTTTTTTTTTTTAAGACTTTATTTATTTATTTGACAGAGAGAGAAATCAAAAGTAGGCAGAGATGCAGGCAGAGAGCGGGGGTGGGGGGGAGGGAAGCAGGCTCCCCGCGGAGCAGAGAGCCTGATTCGGGGCTCGATCCCAGGACCCTGAGATCGTGACCTGAGCTGAAGGCAGAGGCTTTAACTCACTGAGCCACCCAGGTGCCCCAGAGATGTAATTTGTGAAAGAAAAAGATCACAGGTGTTACAGAGAGGAGGTAGCTCTGATGGGGGATGAAGAGGGGAATGCACAGGGGATACCACAAGGAAAACATTTCTCTAAAGCTACTGACTGGAAAATGAGAGGGACAAGGTGAAGGCAGGGATCTGAAGGATGCCTGGGATATATGACAGGAGAGTGCTCTTCTGTGAGGGCTTCCTAGAGAGTGGTGGGCATGAACTCCCCTCTCCAGGGATGAGGGAGAGTGCTGGTGCCATTTTTCTCCCTTGCCCACCAGCATGGACTGACTTCAGTGGGCAGTATGGTGCCAAAAGTGGAGGCCTGAGTCACTTATACCAAGCCCTGATCCCCTGTGCTCTGCAGGTGCTTCTTTACTAGGGCAAGTGTGCTTTGAGAACCAGAGCAGTGGGTGCCCCTCCCCCATAAGACTAGCACAACCCCACCACCCCACCACACACACACACACACACACACACCAAGAATGCTGTAAATCTTTAGCTTAAGTGAAAATTAGATCAGGCCTCTTTAAAAAAGCAGACCAGAACACACCTAGTTAAAACTTGCCACACTCTGGACAGGGTCTAAACACTCCCCACTACAGGCAAGGAGAAACTCTACAGAACACTGACCTGAGGGAAAGAACAATCAAAATACAGCAACAGAGTGCACATGGCACACACCAGATACATTTCCTGAAGTTACAGGTCCTGGTGTTTATAAGACCTCTTCCTAATAAAACCATTACTTTCAGAAGCAGGAAACATAACAGCATTTCCCTAACACACAGAAGAAGACAGAAACCTAAACAAATGACAAGATGGAAGAATTCATCACAAAAGAAAGAACAAGTAGAGGTCATAGCCAGGGATCTACTCAAAGTAGCAGAGTTTGATCCAGCAATAAGTTTGATCCAGAACTTAAAACAAGAATCATAAGGATACAAGCTGGGTTTAGGAAAAGCATAGAAGACACCAAAAAGACACAAGATGCCTTACTGTTAAGATAAAAAGGTCTAAAAACTTGTCAGGCTGAAATAAAAATGCTATAACTAAAATGCAAAACTGGCTAGATGTAAGGACCACAAGGATGGAAGAAATAGAGGAATGAATAAGTGACACTGAAGACAAAGGTATGGAAATAAATGAAGCTGAATTGAAGAGGGAAAGAAAAATATTGGATCCTGAATGTAGAATTGGGAAACTCAGGAACTCTGTAAGGGGTAAAGGCATTTAAAAAAAAAAAAAGATTTATTTATTTATTTGACAGAGAGAGAGAGAGCACAAGCAGGCAGAGTGGTAGGCAGAGGGAGAGGGAGAAGCAGGCTCCTCGCTGAGCAGGGAGCCAAATTTGGGGCTCCATCCCAGGATCCTGGGATCATGATCAGAGCCAAAGGCAGATGCTTAACTGAGCCACCCAGGCACCCCAAGTAATATAACATTAGTATCATAGCAGCCCAGAAGAAGAGAGGGAGAAAAAGGGCAGAAGGTTTATTTGAGGAAATTATAGCTGAAAACTTCCCTAATCTGGAGAAGGAAATAGACATCCAAATCCAGGAGGCAAAGAGAACTCCCATCAAAATCAACAAAAGCAGGCGAACACCAAGACATATCATAGTAAAAACTGCAAAATATAGAGATAAGGAATTCCTAAAATCAGCATGGGAAAAGAAATCCCTAACTTAAAAGGGAAGACAAATAAGGTTAGCAGTAGACCTCTCCACAGAAACTTGGCAGGCTGGAGGCACTGGCATGATATATTCAAAATCCTGAATGGGAGAAATGTGCAGCCAAGAATACTCTATCTAGCAGGACTGTCATTCAGAATAGAAGGAGACACAGTTTCCCAGACAAAACAAAAACAAAGGAGGTGCTGATCACTGAATCAGCCCTGCAAGAAATATTAAAGGGACTCTGAGTGGGAAAGAAGGACCAAAAGTGACCAAGACTAGGCAGGAACAGAGAAAAATCTCCAAAAATGACTTAACAGGTAATACATGATACTGTATTCATATCTCAATAGTCACTCTGCATGTAAGAGGATTACCAAAAGACATAGTGTATCAGGATGGATTTAAAAAAAAAAATAAAAAGGACCCCTCTGTATGCTGTCTACAACAGGCTCATTTTAGATCTAAATACGCCTATAGATCAAAAGTGAGGGGATGGAGAACCATTTATCATGTTAATTGGGATGAAAATAAAGCCATACTTATATCAGAAAAACTAGATTTTAAACCAAATACTGTGGGGCATCTGGGTGGCACAGTTGGTTGTATCTGACTCTATTTCAGCTTAGATTATGACCTCAGGGTTGTGAGATCAAACTCTGTGTTGGGGTCCATGCTGGGCATTGGGCCTGCTTAAGATTCTCTTTCTTCTTCTCCCTTTGTCCCTCTCCCCCAAAATAAACAAACCAAAGACAGTAATAAGAGGTGAAGAAGGGCACTATATCATAAAAAATGGGTTCTTCCAACAAGAAGATCTGACAATTATAAATACTTATGCCCCCAACTTGTGAGCATCCAAATACATAAAAAAATAATAAAAGACATTAAGAAACTCATTGGTAATAATACAGTAATAGTAAAGGTCTGTAACATCCCACTTATAGCAACAGACAAATCATTTAAGCAGAAGATCAACAAGGAAACAAAGAGTTGAATGACTCATTGGACCAGATGGACTTAACAGATGTATTCACAACATTTCATCCTAAAGCAACAGAATATATGTTCTGCTCAAGTGCACACCGCACATTGTCCAGAATAGATCACTTACTGAGTGACAAATCAGGCTTCAGCAAATAGAAAAAGGTTGAAATCATACCTTACATATTTTCAGAACACAATGCTATGAAACCTGAAGTCAACCACAAGAAAAAATTTGGAAAGACCACAAATACATGGTGTTAACAAACATTTTACTAAAGAATGAATAAGTTAAACAGGGCAAGAAAGAAGAGGAGAAATCACAACCAACACCACAGAAATACAAACAATCCTAAGAGAATATTATAAGCAATTATATGCCAACAAATTGGGCAATCTGAAAAAAAAAGGTTAAATTCCTAGAAACATATAAACTATCAAAAATGAAACAGGAAAAAGTAGAAAATTTGAATAGGCCCATAACCAGTGAAGAAATTGAATCAGTAATCAAAAATCTCCCCACAAAGAGTCCAGGACTGATGGCTTTGTAGGGGAATTCTGTCAAATTTTAAAAGAAGAATTAATACCTTTTCTTCTTATACTGTTCCATGAAGTAGAAATAGAAGAAAATTTCCAAACTCATTTTATGAGGCCATCATTACCTTGATTCCAAAACCAGACAAAGACATTAGTAAGAATTATAGGTCAATATCCCTGATGAACATGGATGGAAAAATTCTCAACAGAAATTTTTTGTTCCTCAACTAGGAAATTGAACCCAACAAGACATTAAAAATGGCATTTATTCACACTGCAATCAAGGAGGATTTGTTCTTGGTCAGTAAGATGTTCAATATTCACACATCAATCAATGCAATATTGGAAGGAAGAATCAAAATTGTCTCTATTTGCAGATGACATGATTTTATGTATAGAAAATCCTAAAAATATACCAAAGATTTGTTAATCTAATCAACAAATTTGGTAAAGTTGCAGAAAACAAAATTAACATACCAAAATCAATAACATTTTTATACACTATAATGAATTATCTAAAAAAGAAATAAAACAATCCCATTTATGGTAACATCAAAAATAATAATTCCTAAGTTATACATAGGAATAAACTATCAAGAAAGTGAAAGGTCCCTACACTGAAAACTACAAGACATTGATGAAAGAAACAAAAGACACAAATAAATGGAAAGCAATCCTGTGATCATGGATCAGAAGAATTAATATTATTAAAATGTCCATGCTTCCAAAATCACTATCAAGATTCCAATGCCATTTCTTTATAGAAAAATGTTTTAAAACTTCTAAAGTTTACGTAAAACCATAAAAGATTCCAAATAGCCAAAATAATCTTAATAACAAAACAATAATCTTAATAACATCACATTTCCTGATTTCAAGCTTAACTGTAGAGTTACAGTAGCCCAAATAGTATGATAATGGCAAAAACAAACAAACAAAAAAACCCAGACAAATAGATCAATAGAACAGAATCAATAGTCCAGAGATAAGCATATACAGTCAACTAATATTTGACAAAGGGGCCAATAATACTCAATGGAGAAAAGACAGTCTCCTCAACAAATGGGGCTGGAACAACTGGATATTCACATGAAAAGGAGTGAAACTAGAACCTTATTTACATTATTCATAAAAATCAAAGTGGATTAAAGATTAAACAAAAGGCCTGAAACCAGGAAACTCCTAGAATAAAACATAGGAAAATTGCTCCTTGATATGAGTTTTGGCAATGATTTTTGGATATGACATCTAAAGCCGAGCAACAAAATAAAAAATACATAGGTGAGACTACATTAAACTAAAAAACTTCTGCACAACATAATAAATCACCAACAAAGTGAAAAGACAGTGTACAAAATTGGAAAAAAAATTGCAAACCATATATCTGTTAAGGGATTAATATCCAAAATATATAAAAATTGATACAAATCAATAGCAATAGCAATAATAATAATAATAATTCAATTAAAATGAGCAAAAAGCTTGAATAAACATTTCTACGAAGAAGGTATACAGAAAGTCAATAAGTACATGAAAAGATGCTCAATGTATGGAGAAATATATATCACCACATGTGTGTGTGTTTGTATATATATATACACATATATATTTTATATCCATGTATATTTATGTAGTATGTATATATATGAATAGTATATATATATATCATATCCATATATATGTGATATATATATGGCTATCATTTACCCATATAGTGTATTATATATGTATATATATTACATAAGTATGGGTATTATACATCATATATATTTATTATATATGGTATATATGGTAAATATATAAATACCACATAATATAAATATATATAAAATATATATCCATATATATTTATGTGGTATACCCATATATATATAATATGTATATAGTTATATATTCTACATTATTATATAATATATGGGTATTATTCAAATATTATTAATATATTGTATTATGTATCATATATATGGATATTATTCAATTATAATAAATGAGAAAATCCTGCCATTTCCAGCAACATGGATGGACCTTGAAGGAATTATGTTGAGTGAAATAAATCAGAGGAAGACAGATATGGTATAATCTCACTTATACATGGAATTTTAAAAAACCAACACCAAACTCATATAAAAAGGATCAGATTTATGGTTACCAGAAGTGGGGGTGGGAGGAAGGTAGTCAGAGTTTTAGTGACAAGATAAATAAATACTAGGATGAATTTACAACATGGTGACTATGGTACATCATAGATAACTACTGTAGGTTATATAGGAAAGTTGTTAAGAGAGGAAAAACAGGGAGAAAGTATTCTTTTTTCCCTTTTTATTGTATCTATATGAGATGATGGATAGTAACTTAACTTATAGTGGTAATCATTTCATGATATATGTGTAAGTCAAAATATTGTGCTGTATAACTTAAACTTATACAGCAACGTAATGCCAATTACATCTGGGGGGATACAATAAAATAAAATAAATAAAACTGGGGGGAAAAGAAGAAAGGAGATAAATGCAAGTGTAAAAAAAGTGTAACTGAAGCACGTGGTCATAAATCACAGACTTTTCAGAAAGCTCGCTTCCTTACATTAAAAAAGTTGAAGTAAGGGATTAAAGTAAATGACCAAAATTGACATCATATAAAAACTAAGAGGGGGAGATGAACCATGAGAGACTGTGGACTCTAAGCAACAAACTGAGGGTCTTGGAGGGGAGGGGATGGGGGTTTGGGTGAACCTGGTGGTGGGTATTAAGGAAGGCACGTATTTCATGGAGCACTGGGTGTAGTACATGAACAATGAATCTTGTAACGCTAAAAAATAAAATAAAAGTATTTGGGGAAAAAAAAGAAAAATAAGAGTGAAAAAAAAAAAACCCCTAGAAAGTGCACACTTTGAAAGAGATTTTCAGTGTACTGAAGGAAATTGAACACCTTTAAGACTTATAAAAAAAAAAAATCCAAGAAGCCAATTCAATATTTTTTGCAATTTTTTCTTCTATTAAACTTATTTACTGTTTAGATTTTGAAAGAGTATTCTTTATACATTAGTTTTTATTGTCTATAATGCTGATGATGATTGACATAATTTGTACATTATATACCATTAGAGACCAATGGTTTGGGGTCCCTAAATAAATGTTTATAGTCTATCAAAAAATTTGATATTTGTGAAAATATTACCTTTCAGCTATAACTAACACATGTCTTGTAAAACTGAAAAAATAAAATAAACATATTTGGGAAAAATGATCAATTAACTCTCTAAACTTATATTATGAAATATATAAATAATTCTCAATTGTGGTGAAATACACATAACATAAAATTTACCATTTTAACCATTTTAAAGTGCAGAGTATTATGGCACTAAGTACAGTCATACTGTTGTGCAGTCATCATCCAGCTCTTTTCATCTTGCAAAACTGATACTCCATACCCATTAAACAACAAATTCTCATTCTTCCTTCTCCTGAGTCCTTAGCAACCACCATGCTATATTCTGTCTCCATGAATTTGACTCCTACAGATATTGCAAAAAAGTGGAATCATACAGTATTTCTCCTTTTCTGACTGGCTTATTTCACCTAGCAGAATGTCCTCAAGTTTCATCCATATTGCAACATGTCTCAGAATTTCCTTCCTTTTTAAGACTGAATAATATTTCATTGTATATTATATGTCATATTTTAAAAATCTATTTATCTGTTGATGGATACTTGGGTTGCTTCCACATTTTTGCTACTGTGAATAACTCTGCTATGATCTTGGGTGTGCTATGAACACTTCAAACCCTGCTCTCTAGAAGTGGAATTGATGGACCATATGGTAACTCAGTATTTAATTATATGAGGAGCCACTATATTGTTTTCCATAGTGGTTACACCATTTTACATTCCCAGAAGCAACATAGAAGAACTCCAGTTTCTCCACATCCTCATCAAAATTGTTATTTTCATTAGGATAGCCCTCCTAATGAGAGTGAGGTGGTAGCTTATTGTTAATTTTGTAAAATGTATTATTTTATTAAATAAAACAATTTATTATTTTTTAGGCACCAAATATTCTTAGAAATACTAAAGAAGGGAGGGGGCAAGATGGCAGAGATGTAGGAGATCGTATTGCAACATGTCCCCAAAAGTTAGCTGGATATCTACCATAACACGCTGAAAACCCATGAAATTAGCCAGAGGAGCAAGATTTTTCACTTCTGGATCTCTATGGGACCAGAATACAGCAGTGGAGAGACTGCACCCTGCCTGGATCATGGGCGATATATCCAACTATACACCCTCTCATCCACTTCTAATAAAAATGACTAGAAGGAGGAACACCCAACAGAGGAAAAACCCAGAAACTGCACCCTCTCCCTCAGAACTATTAGACGTGGACATAAACAGTATGTCAGAAAGGGAATTCAGAGAGACAATCATCCAGGCAGTGGCTAGGATGGAGAAAAACAATAATGACAACATAGAATCTTTAAGGGCAGAAATGAGAACCAGTATAGCTGTTGTAAGAAATGCTATCAGTGAGATCCAATCCAATCTAAATAGTCTAACAGCTAGCATGAAGGAGACAGAGGATAGAATTAGTGATCTATAGGATAAATGGTTTAGAAGGAAGTTCAGAAGGAGAGCTGGAGTAAACTGCTCAGGAATCATGAGGAGAGACTTATGGTGAAATAAATGACACCATGAAATGTTCCAACATCAGAATTATTGGAATCCCAGAGCGGGTAGAGAAAGACAGAAGAATAGAAGATATAGCTGAACAAACCCTGAGTGAAAATTTCCCCAAACTCAGGAATGGAACAAGTGTTCATGTCCTAGAGGCAGATAGGACACTTGCCAAGATCAACAAGTCTAGAAAACCAGCGAGACACATCACAGTAAAATTTGCAAATTATCATTTTAGACAAGAGGTCCTGAGGGCAGCTAAGGGGAAGAGATTCCTTACATATGTAGGAAGACCCATTAGAATAACATCAGAACTGTCTACAGAAACCTGGCAAGCCAGATATGGCTGGCATGATATATTCAGGGCACTAAACAAGAAGAACATGCAGCCAAGAATACTTTATCCAGCAGGGCTGAAATTCAAAATGGATGGAGACATAAAGAACTTCCAAGGCTGTCAAAGACTAAAAGAGTATGTGACCACCAAGCCGGCACTCCAGGAAATATTAAAGGGGGTTCTATAAAAGTAGAAAGATCTCATGTGTGACTCAGAACAGAAATTTACAATCTATAGAAACAAAGACTTCGCAAGCAACATGATGTCAATAAACACTTATCTTCCAATAATCACTCTCAATGTGAACAGCCTAAATGTTCCCCTAAAATGGAACAGGGTTGTAGACTGGATAAAATGGCAGGACCTGTCCATATGCTGTCTACAAGAGACACATTTAGAACCAAAAGATACATCCAGACTAAAAGTGAAGAAATGGAGAACTATCTTTCATGCCAACGGGCCTCAAAAGAAAGCTGGGGTAGCAATTCTCCTATCAGATAAATTAGATTTTAAGCTAAAGACTGTAGTCAGAGATACAAAAGGACATAACATCATTCTTAAAGGGTTTCTCCTCTAAGAAGATCTAACAATTGTAAATATTTATGCCCCCAACATAGGAGCAGCCAACTACATAAGCCAACTGTTAATCAAAATAAAGAGTCACACTGGTAGGAATACAATCATAGTAGGAGACCTTAACACACCACTCTCAGTAACAGACAGATCATCTAAACAGAAAATCAATAAAGAAACCAGAGCTTTGAATGACACATTGGACCAGATGGACCTCATTGATATATACAGAACATTCCACCCTAAAACAACAGAATACTCATTCTTCTCGAGGGCATGTGGAATGTTCTCCAGAATCGACCACACACTGAGTAACAAATCAGGACTCAACCAATACCAAAAGATTGAGATGATTCCCTGCATTTTCTCAGATGACAATGCTTTGGAACTGGAATTCAACCACTAGAAAACATTTGGAAGGAATTCAAACACTTACCTGCTCAAGAATGCTCATATCAACCAGGAAATCAAAGATGAGCTTAAACAATTCATGGAGACCAATGAGAATGAAGACACATCGATGGAAAACCTATAGGACATGGCAAAGGCAGTCCTAAGGGGGAAATACAGAGCCATCCAAGCCTCCCTCAAAAAAATTGAAAAATCTCGAATACACCAGCTCTCTTTACACCTTAAAGAACAGGAAAATCAACAACAAATTAAGCCAACCCCACGCACAAGAAGGGAAATAATCAAGATTAGAGCAGAGATCTATGAGTTAGAAACTAGAGAAACAGTAGAACACATCAATGAATCCAGAAGTTGGTTTTTTGAAAGAATCAATAATGTCAATAAGCCACTGGCCAAACTCATCCAAAAGAAAAGAGAGAGGACCCTAATTAACAAAATTATGTATGAAAGGGATGAGATCACAACTAATCCAAAGGAAATAGAAACAATCTTCAAAAGTTATTATCAACAGCTGTATGCCAATAAGTTAAGCAACCTAGAGGAAATAGATGCATTCCTGGAAACCTATAATCTTCCAAGACTGGAACAGGAAGAAATTGACAACCTGAAGAGACCAATATCTCCTAATGAGATCGAAGCAGTGATCAAAAACCTTCCAAAAAACAAGAGTCCAGGACCAGACGGATTCCCTGGGGAATTCGACCAAACTTTCAGGGAAGAAATAAAACCTATTCTCCTGAAACTGTTTCAAAAAATAGAAACAGAAGGAAAACTTCTAGACTCTTTCTATGAAGCCAACATTACCTTGATCCCCAAACCAGGCAAAGACGCCATCAAAAAGGAGAATTTCAGGGGCACCTGGATGGCTTAGACGTTAAGCGTCTGCCTTTGGCTCAGGTCATGATACCAGGGTCCTGGGATCGAGCCCCACATCGGGCTCCCTGCACGGCAGGAAGCCTGCTTCTCCTGCTACCATTCCCTCTGCTTGTGTTCCCTCTCTTTCTGTGTTTCTCTCTGTCAAATAAATAAAATCTTTAAAAAAAAAAAAAAGGAGAATTTCAGACCAATATCCCTGATAAATAAGGATGCCAAGACTTTCGACAAGAACCTAGCTAATAGGATCCAACAGCACATTCAAAGATTATTTATCATGACCAAGTGGGATTTATCCCTGGGATTCAAGGGTGGTTCAACATTCACAAATCAGTCCATGTGATAGAACAAATCAATAAGAGAAGAGAAAAGAAACACGTGGTCTTCTCAATTGATGCAGAAAAAGCATTTGACAAAACTCAGCATCCATTTCTGATTAAAACTCTTCAAAGTATAGGTATAGAAGGAATATTCCTCAACATCACAAAGTCTATCTATGAAAAGCCCACAGCAAATATCATTCTCAATGGGGAAAAGTTGACAGCCTTCCCTTTGAGATCAGGAATACAACAAGGATCCTCACTTTCAACACGTTTGTTCAACATAGTGCTAGAAGTCCTAGTGACAGCAATTAGACAACAAAAAGAAATAAAAGGTATTCAAATTGGCAATGAAGAACTCAAACTCTCTCTCTTCACAGATGACATGTTACATTATATGGAAAACCCAAAAGACTCCACCCCAAAACTACTAGAATTCATACAGCAATTCAGTAATATGTCAGTATACAAAATCAATGCACAGAAATCAGTTGCTTTCCTCTACACTAACAATGAAAATATGGAAAGGGAATCTAGAGAATCGATTCCATTTACTGTAGCACCAAGAATCATAAGATAACTTATAGGAATAAACCTAACCAAAGAGGTAAAGGATCTGTACTTAAGGAACTACAGAACACTCATGAAAGAAATTGAAGAAGACCCAAAAAGGTGGAAAAGCATTCCATGCTCATGGATTGGAAGAATAAACATTGTTAAAATGTATATACTGCCCAGAGCAATCTTTACTTTCAATGCCATCCCAATCAAAATTCCACTGGTATTTTTGAAAGAGCTGGAAGAAACAATCCTAAAATTTGTATGGAACCAGAAAAGACCTCAAATTTCTAAGGAAATGCTGAAAAAGAAAAACCAATCTAGGGGCATCATATCGCCTGATTTTAAGCTTTCTTACAAAGCAGTGATCATCAAGACAGCCTGGTCCCGGCACAAAAACAGACACATAGACCAGTGGAATAGAATAGAGAGCCCAGATATGGACCCACAACTCTATGGTCAATCTTTGACAAAACAGGAAAAAATATCCAGTGGAAAAAAAACAGTCTCTTCAATAAATGATGCTGGGAAAATTGGACAGCTATATGTAGAAGAATGAAAGTTGACCATTCTCTCACCCCATACACAAACATATATTCGAAATGGATAAAAGACCTCAACATGAGGCAGGAGTCTATCAAAAGCCTAGAGAAGAACTTAGGCAGTAACCTCTTTGTCATCAGCCATAGTAAATTCTTTCAGGACATGTCACCAAAGGCAGAGGAAACAAAAGCGAAATGAATTTTGGGACTTCATCAAGATAAAAAATTTCTGCACAGCAAAGGAAACAGTCCACAAAACAAACAGGCAACCCACAGAATGGAAGAAGATATTCGCATATGACACTACAGACAAAGGTCTGATATCTAAGTTCTATAAAGAACTCCTCAAACTCAACATTCACAAAAAAGATAATCACATCAAAAATGGGCAGAAGACATGAACAGACAGTTCTCCAAAGAAGACATACACATGGCTAAAAGACATGAAAAAATGTTCATCATCTTTAGCCATCAGGGAGATTCCAATCGAAACCACACTGAGATATCACCTTACACCAGTTAGAATGGCCCAAATCAACAGGAGAGTAAACAACAAATGCTGGAGAGGGTGTGGAGAAAGGGGAACCCTCTTACACTGTTGGTAAGATTGCAAGCTGGTGCAGCACTTTGGAATACTGTGTGGAGATTCCTCAAGAAACTAAAAATAGAGCTACCCTATTACCCTGCAATTGCACTACTGGGTATTTATCCCAAAGAAGCAGATGCAGTACAATGAAAGGCCACATGTACCCCAATGTTCATAGCAGCAATGGCCACAATCGCCAAACTGTGGAAAGAACCAAAATGCTCTCAATAGATGAATAGATAAAGAAGATATGGTCCATATATACAATGGAATATTATGCCTCCATTAGAAAGGAAGAATATCCAACTTTTGTATCAATGTGTATGGGACTGGATGAGATTATGTGGAGTGAAATAAGTCAAGTGGAGAGCGTCAATTATCTTACCCTCTCACTTAAGTGTGGAGCATTAAGAATAACATGGAGGGCATTGTGAGAAGGAAGGGAAAGGTGAATGGGGGGAAATCGGAGGGGGTGATGAACCATGAGAGACTGTAGACTCTGAGCAACAAACTGAGGGTTTTGGAGGGGAAGGGATATGGGGTTGGATGAGCCTGGTGGTGAGTATTGAGGAGGGCACGTATTGCATGGAGCACTGTGTGTGGTGCATGATCAATTAATTGTGTAACATTGAAAAAATAAACATATTTGAGAAAAAAATGGAAATCCCCCAGAAAAATAAATACTAAAGAAGACATTTTGATAAAAGTCATTGCACCAAAAGCTAATTTCTCAATTAAAAGTCTGAAATTATCTTATTGAGTTAGGACTTGATTCTTATTTTTAATTAAAGTATTATTAAAACTCCAGTTTTTATTCCCAGTTATTCCCTATGGAACTCAGACTTCAGTGGACACTGGGGTAAGCAACTCTTAGAAGAGTCCACTTCACAAAGAGGTCACATAAGTGTGAGAGCCACCTTGATTTTTTTTTTTTGTGAGAGTAAAAACCGATGACATGCTGATCTCTCACTGTGATTTGGGAAAAGACTATAATATACTTAATTTGAAAATTCAACCCAGTTGGGCTTGTCAATCCATACATTTTATGTTGATTGGAATGTTACAAATAAAGGTGCTTATTAATCCTGAATTCAGGGTTTAGGTTATATTAGCTAGATTAGTAAAAATGACATATGCTCAAAATATGGCATATGTAATTCTGAAGATTCCTAAATTCATGATTTAGTAAATTTGCTTTATTTTCTTTTTTTCAATCTCAGGTTTTTATAGAGACTACCTTGAATTACTAGCTGGGTTTGCCACTAATTACTTGAGCGACACAGATTATTATGTCCATATTCAGGACATTAACAAAAACAAAAGTCAGAATATTTTAAAGGCAGAACCAACCAGGACTATTTATCTCTTATTCTATGTGCTGATTCTGGTTCATGATTTCAAAAATAAAAGCACCAAAAATAAATAGATATTCTGTGGCTAACATACTCTGTTTTCTTGAAACAGCAATCAAAATGTCATGTTGAT
Source organism: Procyon lotor (assembly GCA_028646535.1). Lineage (NCBI taxonomy): Eukaryota > Metazoa > Chordata > Mammalia > Carnivora > Procyonidae > Procyon > Procyon lotor. The sequence goes on along the minus strand of CM053609.1, from coordinate 20,351,850 downwards.
TAGTGGGAAGACAACAGCTGTTCTGAGTCTGCAGGTTCTTATCAACTTCTCAACTGTCACTCTCCCTTCAGCGTGAGTCCTGAGTTATCCCGCCTCACTAAAGAATAATGTCTGCTCTGTAGGCAGGTTGGAGAGCTACAGAATTAGATTCCTTAGTATTTATTACAGCTTCTAGCTTTCTTTAAAAAAATTTATTTTCACAGTAGTATGATTATTCTATATTATAAAGTAATGGGTATCACTAGAGCTTGTTTCTTCTCTTTATTTTAGAAAGTGGGAGAAATAATTAGACCAATAAATAGAACATTATTTTCCCTAGAACATCTCTGGTTTTCAGAGCCCATAATCTTTGTGCATTCTGGTAAGTGTCAAACCACACTGTAATAAAAGTCTGAGACTAAGATTTGAATTTCACTCTAGTTTGTCATACCAGCAATTTACATTTTCTTCACTGTCAGTAAAACAGGAATATTAACAGCATTGAAAGGAAGATCAGTGAAGGTCCATCGAGTTGGTGGAGGGCTCAGAGGTTCCCCCCAATATTCACTAAAACTAGACATCTTCAGGGAAGAGTCTTACCCAAGGACTTACCTTCCAGGTATCGTTCTTGCCAGCTCACATTTCTCTCTGCCCAGTCCTCCTAGACACCTCTTTCCCTGAGAAACACGTCTTTGACTATCATTGCAAGTGGTGCCCCAAGAATATATGACTCACATATGTGATGCTAAGTGCCAGCAGTGGCTTGGAACCCTCAACTCACTGTGCACCCACATCTCTTACTCAGTCACAGCAAGTGGAGAATCTTCCTGGGACATCATCTGCCCCATCTCTCCCCAGCAGCTGCCTCAGGAAAAGTGGAACCATGTTTGAAAGCACCTTACACAGAGCTGGACACTGGGTGCATGATACATACTTTTTCATTGGATTAATATGTGTGTCTAGTTTTGTAAGAGTTAAAGGAGAAGAGGAAGTCAATATGTTGAAATGCTCCTCTTTTTTTTTTTTTTTTTTTTGGCTGAAAGGCTCAGGATATCCATCAAGTTGTGTTCTATTGTTTCTGTTGGGGTAACTTTTTAAAGACAGCTAATATGAACAAATAGATAAATAGATTAGAATAAATAGATGCACATTTTAGTGACTATATATTAAGGGTAAGAAGTCCTGGATTCTGGCTCCAGTTAGTGCCAGGTTTCCCAAATATATCTTTGTGATTGTAAATAAGTCAAGAAGCCTTTCTGAGCTTGTGTCTGTAATTGAAGTGAGAAGATGTGGCCTTGGAGAGTGGTTTTGCTGCTTCAAAGAGATGACCAAGTGCAGCACTTTGGAATATAAAGTGTTATAGATAAATGTAAGAGATTATTAAGTCCATAAGTCATTACCATGCTTCCTGCGGGAAAAAATGTGCTATAAGGAGGAAAGTTTGCTGTGCTGTTGGTCCTCATTCTGTGAGGGAATGCACGGGTCAGCCAGGCAGGCAGGAAGCCAGAGCTTTGCCCCTGACTGAGGGGGAAGAACAGGCTACAAAGAAGGGGCTATTTTGTTAAGATCTTCTGTTTTCAATGAATCTTCAAGGAGAACTAGAACCATGTTTCTGAGTGAACAGTGATATTGTTTTATGAAAAGCATAGCTATAGCATCTGTGATTTGCTTCACAGTGCAATCTGAAAATAGATATTTATTAGTTTTTTTCCTCATTTTATTTGTACATAAAGTACTGGGTTCTAAATTAGAAAAAGTTAATATTCTCTTAATGGGATTGCTTGGGGGAACACACACTGTGCCATGCAATGTTTCAAAGGAGTCTTTAGGTGAATAGGCAAAAAAATTCTCACTTCAGTTTAATCAAGGAACTTTTCAGGTGCAAACAAACTGAGACTGCAAAACACTAAGAAGAAGAAAAATACAATGTAATGTGTTATGAAAGCAAGCTTTACTTTCTGCTTTCAGAAAAACTGAAAAACCCTGAAAAACTTTCAGAGACTCCTCCCCGAAGATGTCTAGTTTTAGTGAATATTGGGGGGACCTCTGAGCCCTCAATGGGGGAAAACCTCCACCAACTCAACGGACCTTCACTGATCTTCCTTTCAATGTTGTTAATATTCCTGTTTTACTGACAGTGAAGAAGATGTAAATTGCTGCTCTGACAAACTAGAGTGAAATTCAAATCTTAGTCTCAGACTTTTATTACAGTGTGGTTTGACACTTACCAGCATATTTCTTGGGGTGCCAAAAATATTTAGAAATGTTTGTAAGCAAATAATACACATATTCCTATAAAAACTTTTGATCAATTTGTGATTGGATTTTTTCTGTTTTTTTTTTTCTCAGTCTTTGTAATAATGTTTAAAAGAATTTGAGAGTATTAAGGCAATAATAAGACAGAAATGGTTGGAGAGACAATTCCATTCTTGTTTTTGCTAAGCATCCAAGTGTATCACAAGAACCTGATTCCAGCTTTCAGTATTGCACAGCGCTCAGCATGGCCCAGAACACCCTGGAGTCAGGTTATTGTCTCACTTTAATCCCTAGAGTTGGAAGCTATTTCCTTCTTCTCACAGATTTCCCCCCGGTGGAATTACATTTCTGTGCAACCAACTACTGATCTAAAGGTGAAAAGGAAAAGAAAGAAAAACTTTTGAAATCAGTGAGGGTATAAAAGTAGCTACGGCAGGGAGATACACACAGGCTATAATACATCTTGAACATATAAAATTAATCTTGCCAACTCCAGCTGGGAGCTCAACTAGCCCCTGTGCACAGATACTACCCATCTTCAGAGATCAAGTTCAGATTGCTTGCATTCATTATGCAAATTCATATCATGGCCTTGATTTAAAAAGGAGAGGATCCTAACTAAAGCAAAAGTCTTAGTGAGAAAGTAAAGCCAATTGAATTTATATATGTGCAAAAGGCAAGTGAAATCTCTAACTCTGGCTCCGTATTTAGGACCAAAACTATCCAGAATTCAAGAAACATTAAAAATGACATTAAAAATCTCATTCATATTTAAGAAAGATTATATAATAATGAGCCTAAACTGAATGTATGTATGATGCTCAGCACAGAGCTGCCTTTCCTCTTGACACCCCCCCTTTCTCCATTAGTGGCACACCATCACAGTCCCTGAGAACCCTCAACACTCATGCATCTTCGAGTCCTCATTTTCTTATAAGCAGTTGTCTGATGTCTGTTCTCCTTTCAAGTTGTGAGGAAAATGCTGAAAAGTCCTACAAATACTGTTTAGCTTCTTCAAAGTACAGGGTGAACTTGGAGGCTTATAGTCAAGATTATTAAGAGCTCAAGTGAGTCACTGAAATGGATTTGATGTTGAAAACACAAGTTGGATCAAAAGGAAGATTGAGCATTTTTTTAATTCAGGTTATGCTTTATAGGAACTGACAAAAAAGAGAGAGAGAGAGAAAATTTTTAAAAGGCCAAAATGCTAGCCAGAGAGAGGTGCGGGCTAAAAGGCTGGATATAGCACTGGGATTACTCCCAGTTGAAAGGCAGTGAAGGAGATCTGCAGGAGGGAGAGAAGATGGTGGAAGAGTAGAGAACCTTAGATTCATCTGGTCCCTTGAATTCAATGATTTCTATCAAATCATTCTGAATACCTGTGAACTCAACCTGGTGTCTAAGAAAATAATTGCTGCAAATGCTACAAAATATGCTACAAAGTCTTACAAATAGAAAAGTGACCTTTTTGCAAGATAGAAGAAGTAGAGAAGGGAGTCTGAAGGGATATAGTGGAAAATAAACCACAGGGGGAGGGAGACTTTAGAGGCTGGCTGCCAGAAAGTGATAGAGCAATGGAGTCCCAAATTGGAACTTTTAACATCTTCTCCTGCAAAGGACATCCCAGCCTGGAAGGTGCTCAGGTGGTGGATCATGGCAGAATCCTAGTTGGGTCAATGGGGTCTCCGGATCCCCAGGGTCACAGGAAGAATGAGGGTTCCAGAGTGTGGCAGAGTTCTCAGGCATTGGTACAAGGAAGTAAGCTACACTTAGTGAGCCCTGGAGTAGGCTCCCAGCTAGGTGTTGCCATAAACCACAAACGACAGAAGATGGGGAAATTGCTTTCCAAACAGAGGCCCAGGGAGTAGTATGGCCTTCCTCCTTCCCCAGGGAGGAACAAAGTGAATGCATACAGGATCCAGCAACCACTCCCAGAGCAGGGGCCCCAGTGAACAGTGGAGCCCAGGTGACACTCCTCTTCCCCCCACAGGATCGGTGCAAGTGTGCACATCAGGAGTCTGTAGAGCTTGATGCAAACAAAAGTGATTGATTGCTTTTACCTGAGGGTGCACTGGAGAGTGAGGACTTCAGCATTGGAACTGGAGATCAGGGTGCCCCATTTTTATTTTTTCCATCCTCTAAAGCTACCTAGAAAGCGTTCAGGGAATAAAAGCCACACAGAGGAAATGGAAACAGATTACACTGAGCCTGGCCCTTTGGTAAGGAGTGGTGTAACTCCACTCAGGCAAAGATACCTGAGAATCAGTACAACAGTACCCTCCCTCAGAACACCAGCAAGAATGTCAGAGGAATACCGAGTTTATGAATCACATAAAACTGCAAAACTTCTATGTTAGTGGAAAATAGTATATAGAATTCAAGGTTTTTTCTCATGATCTTTTAGTCTTTGTTTGAAATTTTCTTTTTCCTTTTCCCCACCTTTCAGTTAGTTTATTTTATCAACTCTTTTAAAGGTCTTTTTAAAAATTTCCTCTTTACATTTTCATTTTATGAATATAATCTTCATTTTTAGCTTTCTTTCACTGTATTCAATTTTATTTTTGTATATATAAGCTTTTTTTCTTTTCAATTTTGGGATCCAGTGTGTGTTAGATTATATCCTCCCCTTGACTCTTCCCCTCATTTTTCGGTTTCTGATCTTTTCAGATTTGTCTAGTGTATACTTTGCTGTTAGGATTGTTGTTGATTTTTTTAAATTTTGTTATCTCATTCATCTATTCTTTTCTGGGCAAAAATGACTGGAAGAAGAAATTCACAACAAAAGAAAAAAAACAGAGGTAATACTCTCTGTAATAGATTTAATCAATATGAATCTAAGTAAAATGTCATACTTAGAATTCAGAATAACTATTATAGAGTTAGTAGCTGGGCTTGAGAAAAATCATAAAAGACACTGAAGAATCCCTTAATGAAGAAATAAAATCTAATCAGGTCAACATTAAAAATGTTTTCACTGAGATTCAGTCTAAACTGGATGCTCTAACAGCTAGGGCAAATGAGGCAGAAGACTGGGTCAGTGACATAGAAGACAAAATGATAGAATGGAAAAAATGTTGGGGAAAGAGAGGAAAGCAACTATGGACCATGAGGGGAGATTTCTAGATATCAGTAACACCATAAAGCAAAACAGAGGTGGGATTATTGGGGCCATAGAGAAAGAAAAAAAAAAGAGAGAGAGAGGGATAGAAGATATATTTAAGTAAACTGAGAATTTCCCTAAACTGGGGAAGGAGACAGACATTCAAGTCCAGAAGGCACAGAAAACCCCCCTCAAAACTGATAAAAATAGAATGACACCCAAACATATAATAGTGAAGATTGCAAATTTCAGAGAAAAGCAAATAGTCCTGAAAGCAGCTTGAGAGAAGAGTTCTTTAACCTTTAAGAATAGAAACCTTAGACTAGAAGCAGACCTATCCACAGAGACCTGGCAGGCCAAAATGGAATGGCATGATATATTCAGGGTACTAAGTGAGAAAAACACGCAGCCAAGAATACTTTATCCAGCAAGGGTATCATTCAAAAATGAAAGGAGAGATAAAAAGCTTTGAGCACAAACATAAACTAAAAGAATTTGTGATCACTAAACAAGCCTTGCAAGAAATATTAAAGGGGATTCTGTAAGCAAAAATTGAGCCCAAAAGTAACAGACCAAAAAGGAACAGAGACAATCTACAGAAAAGGACATTTTATGGATAATATAATGGCACTAAATTAATAACTTTCAATAGTTACTCTGAATGTAAATGGGCTAAATGCTCCAATCAAAAGATACAGGGTATCAGATTGGATAAAAAAAGCAAGACCCATTGATATGGTGTCTGCAAGAGACTCATTTTAGACCCAAAGACACCTCCAGATTTAACGTGAGGTGGTAAAAATAAATAAATAAAGTGAGGTGGTGGAGAACAATTTATCATGCTAATGGACATCAAAAGTAAGTTGGGGTGACAATCCTTATTAGATTTTAAACTGAAGACTGTAGTAAGGGATAAGAGGAATACTATATAATAATTAAAGGGTGTGTCAAACAAGATCTAACAATTATAAATATTTATGCTACTAAGTTGGAGGAAGCCAATTATATAAACCAGTTAATAACAAAATTAAAGAAACACATTGATGATAATACAACAATAGTAGGGGACTTTGACATCTCATAGCAATGGACAAATCATCTAAGCAGAAGATCAACAGGGAAACAAGGCTTTTGAATGACATGCTGGACCAGACCAGTTGGACTTCACAGATATATTCAGAATATTCCATCCTAAAGCAACAGAATACACACTCTTCTTGAGTTCACATGGAACATTCTCCAAAATAAATCACATTCTGGATCACAAATCAGGTCTCGACTATTGCCAAAAGACTGGCATTTTCCCCTGCATATTTTCAGACCACAATGCTTTAAAATTTGAATTTAATCACAAGAGAGAATTTTGAAGGAACTCAAATACTTGGAGGTTAAAGAGCTTCCTACTAAAGAATGAATGGGTCGAGGCGCCTGGGTGGCTCAGTGGGTTAAAGCCTCTGCCTTTGGCTCAGGTCATGATCCCAGGGTCCTGGGATTGAGCCTCACATCAGAATCTCTGCTCAGCGGAGAGCCTGCTTCCCCTTCTCTCTCTGCCTGCCTCACTGCCTGCTTGTGATCTCTCTCTCTGTCAAATAAATAAAAAAAATCTTAAAAAAAAAGAATGGGTCAACCAGGAAATTAAAGAAGAATTTAAAAAAATTCATGGAAACAAATGAAAATGAAAGCACAACTGTTTAAAACCTTTTGAATGAAGCAAAGACGTTCCTAAGAAGGAAGTACATAGCAATAGAAGCTTTTCTCAAGAAACAAGAAAAATCTCAAACATACAACCTAATCTTACATTTAAAGGACCTGGAGAAAGAACAACAAATAAAGCCTAAACCAAGCAGGCAATGAGAAATAAAGATTAGAGCAGAAATCAATGAAATAAAATCCAAAGAACAGAATAGGTCAATGAAACAAGAAGCTGAGTCTTTGAAAGAATTAATCAGATTGTTAAATCCCAAACCAGATTTATCAAAAACAATAAAGGACTCAAATTAATAAAATCATGAATGAAAGAGGAGAAGTCATGACCAACATGAAGTAGATACAATTTTAAGAACATATTATGAGAAGGAAAGGAAAAATACTCATTTTTGTTTCTAAAAATAAACTGTAAAATTTAATATATAAAAATAAAAGATCATTATGCTTTCTAAAGAAAAAAAAAAGAACATATTATGAGCAACTACATGCCAACAAATTAGACAATGTGGAAGAAATGGATGCTTTCATAGAAACTTACAAACTGCCAAAACTGAAACAGAAAGAAAAAGAAAACTTGAAAACATCAATAACTAGCAAGGAAACTGAAGCAGTAATCAAAAAATTTCCCAACAAGCAAGGGTCTAGGGCTGGATGGTTTCCCAGAGAACTTCTACCAAACATTTAAAGAAGAACTAATCCTATTCTCATGAAACTGTTTCAAAAAAATAGAAATGGAAGGAAAACTTCCAAAATCTCTCTATGAGGTCAGCATTACCTTGGTCCCCAAACCAAATGAAGTCCCCACCAAAAAGAGAATTGCAGACCTTATGAACACGGATGCCAAAACTCTCCCCAAGATACTAACCAAAGGGTCCAACAGTACATTAAAAGGATTACTCACCATGACCAATTGGGATTTATTCTTGGGCTGCAAGTATAGTTTAACATCCACAAATCAACCAACATGATAGAAACATATGATCCTCTCAATTGATGCAGAAAAAGCATTTGGCAAAATGCAGCATCCTTTCTTGATTAAAACTCTCCACAAGTATAAGGATAGAAAGAACATCCCTCAATATCATAAAAGTCACATACCAAAAGCCCCCAGTGAATATCACTCTCAGCTTTTCCCCAAAAGTCAGCAATAGGACAGGGGTGTCCACTCTCACCACTGTTGTTCAACATAGCATGAAAAGTCCTATCCTTTAGCAATCACATCACAAAAAGAAACAAAAGGAACTCAATTTGGCAAAGAAAACTCAATTTGGCAAACTCTCTCTCTTTGCAGATAACATGATACTTTATGTGGAAAACCCAAAAAAGCACCCAAAATTGCTAGAACTCATATACCAATTCAGCAATGTGGAAGGACATAAAATCAGTGCACAGGAACCAATTGCATTTCTATACACTAACAATGGGATGGAAGAAAGACAAATTAAGGAATTGATCCCACTTATAATTTTACCAAAAATCGTAAGATACCTAGGAATAAAGTACCTCTTAGGTTACTAAAAGGTAAAGGATCTGTAATCTGGAAACTAGAGAACACTTATGAAAGAAATTGAGGAAGACACAAAGAAATGGAAAAGAATTCTGTGCTCATGGATTAGAAGAACAAATATTGTTAAAATATCTGTGCTACCCAGGGCAACCTACACATTCAATGCAATCTCTATCAAAATACCATCAACATTTTTCACAGATTTGGGACAAATAATCCTAAATTTTGTATGGAACCAGAAAAAGCCTGAATAGCCAAAGGAATTTTGAAAAAAAAAATACCAAAGCTGGTGGCATTACAATTCTGAACTCATAAAGACATTAAAGACATTATGGTAAGGGCACAAAAACAGACACAAAGATCAGTGAAACAGAACAGAGAACCCAGAAATGGACCCTCAACTTTATAGTCAACTAATGTATGACAAAGCAGGAAAGTATATCCAAAGGAAAATGGAGAGCCTTTTCAAAAATGATGTTGGGAAAATTGGAGAGCCAAATACAGAAAAAATGAAACTGGACCATTTTCTTACACCATCTGCAAAGATAAACTCAAAATGATCTAAAGACCTAAATGTGAGACAGGAATCCATCAAAATCCTAGAGGAAAACACAGGCAGCAACCTCTTTGACCTGGACCACAGCAAGTTCTTGCTAGAGCCATCTCCAAAGGCAAGGGAGACAAAAACAAAAATAAACTATTGAGACTTGATCAAGATAAAAACTATTGTACAGCAGAGAAAATAGTAAAATTAAAAGGTAACCTATGTAATGGGATTAGATATTTGCAAATGACATATCAGGTAACAGATCATAGAGAATTATTTTACTCAACATCCCAAAACCAAATAATCCAGTGAGGAAATGGGCAGAAGACATGAACAGACATTTCTCCAAAGAAAACATCCAAATGACCAACAGAAACATGAAGAAATGCTCATCACTTAGTATCAAGGAAATACAAATCAAGACCACAATGAGATATCACTTCACACCAGTCAGAATGGCTAAAACTAACAGATCAGGAAACAGCAAATATTGGTGAGGATGCAGAGAAAGGGGAACACTTTTACACTCTAGGTGGGAATGCAAGCTGGTGTAGCCACTCTGGAAGACAGTATGGAGGTTTCTCAAGAGGTTAACAATAGAGCCACCCTAAAATCCAGCAATCACACTAGTAGGTAATTACCCCAATGATACAAATGTAGTGATGCAAAGGAGAACCTGCTCCCCAGTATTCATAGCAATAATGTCCACAAGAGGCAAACTGTCCATCTGCAGATAAATGAATAAGGATGTGGAGTATACATACAATGGAATATTATTCAGCCATCAGAAAGGATAAATATTTACCATTTACATAAACACAGATGGAACTGCAGGGTATTATGCTGAACGAAATAAGTCAATCAGAGAGACACAATTGTCATATGGTCATACATGGAATATAAGAAACAACACAGAGGATAATAGGGGAAATGAGGAAAAACTGATTGGAAAGTCATCAAAGAGGGAGACAAACCATGAGAGACTCTTAACTATAGGAAACACACCAAAGTTTGCTAGAGGAGAAGTGGGGGGAGATAGCTTACACGGTTGATGGGCATTAAAGAGGGCATGTGATATGATAATTACTGGATGTTATATGCAACTGATGAATTATTGTATTCTTCATCTGAAACTAAGAATGTGCTATATGTTAGCTAATTGAATTTAAATTTAAAAAGAGTCAACAAAAGCAGTGATGGAGGAGCAGAGCACAAATTTACTTCAGGCTAACAGAGTTTGGGGTTGCATGGAGAGGAATCAAAGCTGTTTGTTGCCCATGGCAGGCCCCATGCCTCTGAAGAGGGAGAGTGGATCAAGTGGTGGCTACACACCACAGAACAGGGCCCTTACAGACAATGCCTGCTGGTGTACTTCACCTGGCTGTAGGGCCCCATCCCCACTACCTGCTGAAGTGTTGAGAGATAAATTACCTACAAGCCAATATGGAATTTTAAAATAAGACTAAGAATGTAGAAAGCATCACCTCAAAGTTGCAAAGTTGCACCTCTGCAAGATGAACTGTGCTCTAGCCTTCTGTGCCCAGAATATCCTGTCCTTCCGTTAGTCACAGCCTGAGCTGCAGCCTGGTGGTCATTTCACTGCAGACCTACTAGTGGGCCATCCTACTTGCAGGAAGCAGTCTCCTTGGGCCTAGACCTCTGTGTACTTGCCCCTTAGCCTGGATCCTGCAACCTGATATTTTTTCCATGGCTTTCCTGACTACTCTGCTTAGTTCTTAATTTTAGTCACTCTTGTTCACTTTTAGAATTTACATTTTGTTCTTTTTGTAGCTTGAAGTTCCATACTCAAATCTGAATATTTTTAAGTTTTTTAATACTGTAATTATGGTCATTTTAAAGCCCATGTCTGGTAACTCCATCACCTGATTCCTGAGCTACTTTTCCACTTTCTATTGATTTTAGAATTGTTGACATATATTTTCTTTTTTATATACCTAGTTATATTTCCTTATCATTTTTTTTAAAAGATTTTATTTTTTATTTGACAGAGAGAAACACAGCGAGAGAGGGAACATGAGCAGAGGGAATAGTAGGGGGAGAAGCAGGCTTCCTGCCGAGCAAGGAGCCTGATGCGGGGCTCGATCCCAGGACCCTGGGATCTGACCTGGGCCAAAGGCAGACGCTTAACGACCGAGCCACCCAGGCGCCCCTCCTTATCATTTCTTTACTTGTAAATTGTTATCTATTATACTTTTAGACTTACAAAAACATTGTCATTAGAGTAGAAAAACTTCTATATATCCACCACATTGACTTGCCATTTTGCCCCAGTTTTTTTTCATTATTCTCCCCTTCACTTTGTGTATGTGTGTATGAATATGCATGAGGTAATTTTATCTTGTGAACTTCATCACTCTTGCCTAAACCTTAGAACCCTCATTTTCTTTTATTCAACTTACCTAATTAGCAGAGTTAGTGCTCACTGACAACCTGATCACAACATTTGCCCATCAGTCAGTGTGATAGAACAAATCAATAAGAGAAGAGAAAAGAAACACATTGTCCTCTTAATTGATGCAGAAAAAGCATTTGACAAAATTCAGCATCCATTTCTGATTAAAACTCTTCAATATATAGGGATAGAAGGAACATTCCTCAACATCATCAGGTCTATCTACAAAAATCCCACAGCAAATATCATTCTCAATGGGGAAAAGTTGACAGCCTTCCCTTTGAGATCAGGAACATGACAAGGATGCCCACTCTCACTACTCTTGTTCAACATAGTGCTAGAAGTACTAGCGACAGCAATCAGACAACAAAAAGAAATAAAATGTATTCAAATTGGCAATGAAGAAGTCAAACTCTCTCTCTTCGCAGACGACATAATACTTAATGTGGAAAACCCAAAAACTCCACCCCCAAACTACTAGAACTCATACACCAATTCAGTAATGTGGCAGGATACAAAATCAATGCACAGAAATCAGTTGCTTTCCTATACACTAACAATGAAAATATGGAAAGGGAAATTAGAGAATCGATTCCATTTTCTGTAGCTCCAAGAACCATAAAATATCTTAGAATAAACCTAACCAAAGAGGTGAAGGATCTCTACTCCAGGAACTACAGAACACTCATGAAAGAAATTGAAGAGAACACAAAAAGTTGGAAAAGCATTCCTTGTTCCTGGATCGGAAGAATAAACATTGTTAAAATGTCTATACTGCCCAGTACAATCTATACTTTCAATGCTATCCTGATCAAAATTCCACTGTTTTTTTTCAAAGACCTGGAACAAACAATCCTAAAATTTGTGTGGAGCCAGAAAATACCCAGAATTACTAAGGAAATTCTGAAAAACAAAATCCAAGCTGGGGGCATCACATTGCCTGATTTCAAGCTTTCCTACAAAGCAATGATCACCAAGACAGCATGGTACTGGCCCCAAAACAGACACATAGACCAGTGGAACAGAATAGAGAGCCCAGATATGGACCTGCAACGCTATGGTCAAATAATATTTGACAAAAGAGGAAAAAATATACAGTGGAATGTCTGTCTTTAGCTCTGGTCATGATTCCAGAGTACTGGGATTGAACCCTGTATTGGGCTCTCTGCTCAGCTGGGAGTCTGCTTCTTCTATTTCTGAAAATTTATCCTTAGACTTGCATATAGATATTTGTAAAGATATAAATACAAAATTATGCATTACAGTACCATTTGTAAAAGCAAGTGACTATTGACAACCCAAATGTTGCTTTATAGTGGGCTGGTTAGTAAACTGTTTAGACAGTCATAAAATGAAATGTCACACATTGGAAAGAAAATGAAGATCTTCTGATATAAAAAGAATGAGAAGTTGTCTTGCAAGTAACTATTAAGGAAAACTAGAGCCAAGTGTATAGTAAGTTAACCTTTGAAAAAAGAAGAAAATGAAAGGATATTTACATTTACTTATAAAATTCTGGGAAAAGGGGAGAAACATATATCAGTAGTGTCTTGTAGAAAGACGGAGGAAAAGTTTTGAGTAAATGGTTTTTTTCTGAATGTATTTTATATTGACTTTTAAACTATGTGTTTCCTACTAAAATTTTCAATAAAAATAAAAAATGGGAAGAAAATTAGGATGACTGTTATAGATTGTATTCAATAAATTTAATACCATAGAATTTAATATCCTTACTGGAAATGAGCTTTGAATTTACTTTACAATTATTTGGTAGTCAAAAATAAGAAAATAATCTTGTAATCCAAAGAAATTATAGGATTCACACTTGACAGAACTATTTCTAGTTTAGAAGCAAGAGCAAATCACCTCCAAAAAGTGAGGCATAGGGAGAAGGTAATATAATGCAGGGATCAGTCTCCTTAGCAATATTTTTATAGCAGGCACAGGGGTCTTTCTCATCAAATCATTTAGAGGTATATTCAGAAAAAGTAGTTGTTTGGAGAGCTCAAAATTATATGGAATAGCTATATGGCTCTCTTATGATCTAGCCTAATCTAAGGATAGCTTTTAAGCTTTTATTTGGTTAGAGGAATGAATAGTGTACTACCACCTTTCAGGCAATCCTCTGTAAGTATGATTTTTTCCACAGTCAAGAGTTTGAAAATTACTCATCACAGTGGGTTCATGATCATCCTCTGACAGGTTGTACTTGGGTACACAAGTCTATGTTGTCATCCTGTTGTGAAAACCAAAGCCACTTACAGCGATGGCTTGGAGAGACTCACTCTGTCTTAGGTGACTATGTTCTTCAAGACCCTCTCAAGTACATCCATGTTCTCTGGCAAGAAATTCTGGTAAATAGTTTCATTGCTATGGATTGTATACACAAGTTTTGTTCCACTTGCCATATTGAAGGCTTTGAAGTCGAACCCCCATAAGTATAAACATTCTTTACCCTATTTGGCTATTTTGATTTATTATTTATTTATTATTTTCCCAAATATGTTTATTTTATTTTTTCAATGTTACAGGATTAATTGTTCATGCACCACACCCTGTGCTCCATGCAATACATGCCCTCCTCAATACCCACCACCAGGCTCACCCAACCCCCACCTGCTCCCCGCCAAAACCCTCAATTTGTTGCTCAGAGTCCACGTCTCTCATGGTTCATCGCCCCCTCCAATTCACCCTTCCCTTACTTCTCACAATGCCGTTCATGTTTTTCCTTATGTTCCACATGTGAGACCATAAGATAATTGGCTCTCTCCACTTGACTTATTTCACTCCACATAATCTCTTCCAGTCCCATCCATGCTGATACAAAAGTTGGTATTCATCCTTTCTGATGGAGGCATAATATTCCATTGTATATATGTACCATATCTCCTTTATCCATTCACTTGTTGAAGGGCATTTTGGTTCTTTCCACAGTTTGGCGGTTGTGGCCATTGCTGCTATGAACATTGGGGTACATATGGCCCTTCTTTGTACTGCCTCTGATTCTTTGGGATAAATATCCAGTAGTACAATTGCAGGGTAATAGGGTAGCTCTATTTTTAGTTTCTTGAGGAATCTCCACACTGTTTTCCAAAGTGGCTGCACCAGCTTGCAATCGCACCAACAGTGTAAGATGGTTCCCCTTTCTCCACACCCTCTCCAACATTTGTTGAGTTCTCTATTTTTAAATAAACAAGAAGCTAGTCATTTGATACTGAACCAAGAATGAACCAGCACTTTACTTAAAACTTTTCTGGAGCTGAAGTTCAAGCTTAGGATCAAAATTTTAATGGATAAAGAAATGAATATACCATTGTTGAGAAAATTCTTAACTATCTACATTACAGAAAAGACACAGAAATAATATGCAAATTCCAGTGGCATTCAGTCTCCATCTTATATAACTTATGTAATGCTTAATATTAATGCTTGTTTTACTCTCTTGATAAGATATAAAATTATTTGTTAATTTCTAGCCTTATTACGTCATACCTTTTATTTAATGCATAGGGAATTTTGATCATGCTATTTACTTTAATTGATAGATTTCAGATTCATACATTTGATTCTTTTTATCAAAAACTAAGCAACAGATTTATGCATGTGCACAGATCCAGCAAAGAAATATTATGCCTTTTGTAACATTATTCACTTCCTGAATAATTTTTGATTTGTGCTACATAGTCATAGCATTATTAGAAGTAACAAGTATTGAGAAATATTTATATGCTACTCTCTATTCTGATTTCCTCACTTTTTATTACCATTTTTTTCCTATTATAATCCCCACTCCCCTATCTGGGACTCTGACCCTTTTCCTCATTTGTTCACTCATGAACTGGATATTTATATGTCTGAGTTACTGTTGAAAAGTATAGAGGACTCAGTGATGAAGACAAATGATCAACTTACCTTTAGGGAATGAATAAATATAAGGTACTGGTACAGACTACAGGAAACCAAATAAGTAAGTAAGGAATAGAGTTTAATGAGAGGTTATTGGAGGCTGTTTTAGATCAGTGATCAAAAAAGACTTCTTTAGAGAAGTGATGTTTAAATAGGGGACTCAAAGAAATATGAGCAAGTCGTAACAAGATTACGGAAGAAAATATTACAGACAAAGAAAACAGCAAGTGCCAAAAAGCTAAGAAAGAAGGTTGGTGTTTCCAGGTATAGCAAGTCAGCCAGTGTAGATGGAAGGGTGTTAACTCTCCGAGAGTTAAGGTTTGTACAACATCAAAAGGAATTACATGGTATAACTAACATAATTAAAATATTATTCTAGGGCTACCTGGGTTATTTAGTGGGTTAAGCATCTGCCTTCAGCTCAGATTATAATACCAGAGTCCTGGGATTGAGATTCCATTGGGCTCCCTGCTTAGTGGGGAGCCTGCTTCTCCCTTTACCCCTCAATCAGCTTGTGTGTGTGCTCTCTCTCCCTTTCAAATAAATAAATAAAATAAATAAATAAATAAATAAATAAATAAATAAATAAATAAAATCTTTAAAAAATATTATTCAGAATGTTCTGTGGAGAATTAAGTGTAATGGGCTAGCGGTTAAAGAGGAAGGGAGACTAGTTAGAAGATCATTACAGTTATATAGGTAATACCTGGTGGGCGGATTACTCTATGGTAATATCAGGAAAAGTGGTAAAAATATTCTGACTGAGAGGTATAGTTGACCCTTCAACAATGCTTAGTTAGGGATTGGTCCCTTTGCAGTCAAAAATCTACATATAACTTTTGACTCCTCAGTAATTAATTACTGTTTACTGGAAGCTTTATGGGTAACATAAACAGTTGATCAAAACTAATTTTGTGTATTATATGTATTATATTCTGTATTATTTTAATAAAGTAAGGTAGAAAAAATGTTATTAAAAATCATAAGGAGGAGAAAATACATTTATAGTACTCTATAAAAAACAAAACAAAACACCTGCATGTAAGTGGACCTGTACGGTTCAAACCCATGTTATTCAAGGGTCAACTGGTATTTTGGATATAGAACAGGCAAGTGGTTGACTTCCCAGTAGATTGCATGTGGGATATAGGAGAATGAGATGAATCCAGAGTAACCCCAAACCCTGAGCAATCAGAAGATAAAATTGGTATTAATTGAAATGTGAACTAAATGTGAAGCACTCTTTTGAAAATTAAATATCTTATTTAGACATGTTCTGCACAAACATGTTTATTAATTTTGCTATAAGTTCTTCAATTAGGGGTGTCTGTGTGGCTCAGTGGGTTAAAGTCTCTGCCTTCGGCTCAGGTCATGATCCCAGGGTCCTGGGATAGAGCCCCACATCCGGCTCCCTGCTCAGCAGGGAGCCTGCTTCCCCACTCCCCCTCTGTCTGCTTCTCTGAGTACTTGTGATCTCTCTCTCTCTGTCAAATAAATAAATAAAATATTTAAAAAAAGTTCTTCGATTAATTTTTTACAGAGAGCTATGGTTTTCTTTTTTTCTATTAAATATCACTTTCCTTTTTTATTCACTTTGTGTTTTATTATCTAATTTTTAATACCTATTTGAGATTTAATTTGCTCTTCTTTATTTGGTTTCTCAAAGTTTAATCTGAGATCACTGTTTTTAAAAATTTATATTCCATAAAATATAGGTACACATTACAACATATATTTTTCAAGAATTGAGGCAAAATTATAATAATTAAATACATTAAAATAACCATAAGGTGTGAGAGTGAAATTGGAAGATTAATGAGAATAAGTGAGTGAATAACTCAATTTTTAAAAAAGGGGACAAAGACCAACAAGATCAAATTTTTGTGTTCAAGAAATAAACTATTCAGTGAAACTGACAAGCAGTTATGATTAAAATAAAGGTATTTAAAAGTTATTATGAGGGGCACCTGAGTGGTTAAGTTAGTTAAGCAATCTGCCTTTTTATTTTTAACATCTTAATTTAATTTTATTTTTTTCAGTGTTCCAAGATTCATTGTTTATGCACCACACCCAATGCTCCATGCAATACGTACCCTCCTAAATGCCCACCAGCAAGCTCACCTACTCCCCACCCCCTCCTTTCAAAAACCCTCAGTTTATTTCTCAGAGCCCACAGTCTTTCATGCTTCATCTCCCCCTCCAATTTCCCCTAATTCACTTTTCCTTTCCTTCTCCTAATGTCCTCCATGTTATTCCTTATGCTTCACAAGTAAGTGAAACCATATGATAATTGAGTTTCTCTGCTTGACTTATTTCACTCAGCATAATCTCATCCAGACCCGTCCATATTGATACAAAAGCTGGGTATTCATCCTTTCTGATGGCTGTGTAATATTCCATTGTGTATATAGACCACATCTTCTTTATCCATTCATCTGTTGAAGGGCATCTGCCTTCTGCTCAGGTCATAATTCCATGGTCCTGGGATCAAGCCCACATCAGGCTCCCTGGTAAGCAGGGAGCCTACTTCTCCCTCTCCCTCTGCCTGCTGCCTGCTTGTACTCTCTGTCAAATAATATCCTAACAAAAAAAAAGTTATGAGAAGAGTAGTTTAACTGTTTTTAGAAAAGAAAGTTCTTTCATATCATCTTTAAAATTCACTCATTTTAATTTTCATCATCAAATGTTTATTGAGAATTTACCATGGATTAGAAACCACTGTTAACTAAATGGAGGTAATGGTACTATTCTTCTCAGTATTTACTCCCTCTTCCTGAAAGAGCATTCTACATCTCTGCTCAGTTCTCTTGTTCTTTCTGTCAAGAGGGTGATATATCCTAAGTAGGCTTTTTCTTCAAATCTGAGTCCAAGAATAGGCAGACATGTGGGTCAGGATCACAAACTCCAACAGATCATAGCCAGCATGTAGTGTGACAAAAAAATAAACTTTGTTAGTGTAAGCCAAAATCCACTGTCACTACCAATGACAACAACAACCTCACCTTATTTTCCAATATAGATACTAAACTGTAAATTTCCCTTTAATAACCCTTTGGTCGTGTACCAATCAGGGTTCAATCAGAGAAACAGAGCCACTAAGAAATACATGCACAAAACATGTGTGTGTGTGTGTGTGTGTGTGTGTGTGTGTGTGCGTCTGTCTGTCTGTGTTTAAATTTCTAAATATTTGGGGATATTTTTAGCTACCTAATCTAATCTTTTTTGATTTAACCTCCCTCTCCATTTTCTTCCTTCCTCCCTCCCTCCCTTCCTCCCTCCCTCCCTCCTTTCTTTCTCTCTCTCTCTCTCTCTCTCTCTCTCTTTCTTTCTTTCTTTCTTTCTTTCTTTCTTTCTTTCTTTCTTTCTTTCTTTCTTTCTTTCTTTCTTTCTCTTTCTTTCTTTTTTCTTCTCTTTCTTCCTTTTCTGTCTTTATTTATCTAGGCATGATTTCCTATGTTTATATCCTGCTAGAGAGCCAGTAATCTTCTTGGATGTGTAGATCAATTTTTATTTATTTTTCCCCAAATATATTTACTTTTTCAATGTTACAAGATTAATTGTTCATGTACCACACCCAGTACTTCATGCAATATGTGCCCTCCTCAATACCCACCACGAGGTTCACCCAACCCCCATCCCCTCCCCTCCAAAACCCTCAGTTTGTTGCTCAGAGTCTATAGTCTCTCATGGTTCATCTCCCCCTCTGATTTCCCCCCCATTTTTAAAATTAAATTTGGAAAAATGTCAGCCATGATTTTGCCAAATACTATTGTCAAATCCATTTGCAGTCTATTTTCATTTTAGGATTCCATTTACATATGTGCTTTACTGTTTCTGTTGCCCTAAAGGTTCCTAGAAGCTGCTCATTTTTGCAATCTCTTTCTTCAGAATACTAAGTTTCTATTTATCTCCTTTCAGATTTATTGACTCTT
This sequence comes from Procyon lotor, assembly GCA_028646535.1. NCBI lineage: Eukaryota > Metazoa > Chordata > Mammalia > Carnivora > Procyonidae > Procyon > Procyon lotor. The sequence continues at coordinate 20,332,503 of CM053609.1, read as the reverse complement.
TCCTTTGAGATCTTCACTCTATGTTTAAACCCATCTAGTGGATTTCTTAAAATTTCAAATATTATCTTCTTTTACTTTTATAAAGTTTCATGTGGTTCTTTTCTATAATTCCTGTTTATTTATTTATTTTAAAAGATTATTTATTTATTTATTTATTTGACAGAGAGAGAGAGAGAGATCACAAGTAGGCAGAGGGACAGCAGAGAGAGAGGGAAGCAGTCTCCCCACCAAGCAGAAAGCTCAATGTGGGGCTTGATCCCAGGATCCTGAGATCATGACCAGAGCCGAAGGTGGAGGCCCAACCCACTGAGCCACCCAGGCACCCCAATTCCTGTTTATTTTTGAGAGTCTGTATTTGATAACTCATTAGTTTTTCTATTTTTTAAATTTTTAAAAAAGAGTTTATTTATTTGAGCAGAGAGACAGCACTAAGGGGAGCAGATTCAGGGGAGGGGCAGAGGGAGAAGAACAAGAAGACTCCCTGCTGAGTGGGGAGCACCACGTGGGGCTTGATCCCAGGACACTGAGATCATGAACTGAGCCAAAGTCAGATGCTTAAACAACTGAGCCACCCAGGCATTCCTCTTATTTTTTAAAAATAGTATCAATATAGCTGCTCTAAAGTCTTTGCTAAATCTAACATCTGGGCCATCTTTCTGATAATTTCTATTGACTGATTTTTTTTTTACTATGGATCACATTTTTCCATTTGTTACATTTCTAGTAATTTTGGAATTTTGAAAGATATACGTAGAGACTCTTTTTTTTTTATAATATTGTCTCAAGAACTTAATTGTTAACCTGGAAGGCGGTTATTGATTGGCTGGTTCCTCTGAACTTTCACTGGCTTTGCTTTGTGTTGTGCTAAGGAAAACCTATATAAAGACCAACTTATTTCTCAAATCCTCCTTTCTTGGTGAGATTCATCCTCCAAATTGTCTCCTTTGTGGTTTTGTCACTACTTGGTTTTATATTTGATTGGGTGGCTCCAATATCTTCTTGCACTTCTAAATCTCTGGCATTGCTCCTTCTCTCTCAATATCAGAGTAACTTCTCTCTGGAAATTTTAAAGTATTTTGTATGGCCCAGTTCACAGTCAAAGACTCATGGTAGATCCCCACACAGATTCCCCCTACCACACACATAATGTACCACCTCACTGCTGTGCCTGGCATTTGCCCTGAATTCTGATCTATACATCCTACACTCAACATTACAATAATGCTATGACCAGATTTCAGCTTTTGAACCAGATTCAGGAAAGTGCAGGCAGAGAACCATGGCAATCATGGGCTCACATCTAAAGCATACTCTCTTTCATATATTTTTTCTGGTTTTCTGGTTGTTTTCTGTAGAGCAAATCTACTACAAGGTACTCCATTATATATAGTAGTAGAAGCCTTGACCATTACCTCTGAAAATATTGTTTTTTCCCTCTCTCTCTCTCTCTCTCTCTCTCATCTTCTTGTAGACTGGCAATTACATACATGTTAGAAATTTACACCATACCTTTTTTCTTTTTTCTTTATTTCCTCACCTTTAAAAAAAAAAAAGATTTATTTATTTATTTTAGAGACAGAGTGTGCTTGAACTAGAGGAGGGACAGAGATAGAGGGAGACAAGAAGACTCCCCACTGAGTGGGGAGCCTGATGCAGAGCTAGATCATGACCTAAACCAAAACCAAGAGTCGGATACTTAACTGACCAAACCACTCAGGCACCCTGTATTTCCTGTCCTTTGGTCCTCTTTTTTATTTTTCAATGAGTATGATACCTGCTGACTTCTCCTTTGGGTCACCAACTCTTTCTTCAGTTTTGTCTGGTTAGTTATTTAGATCTTGATGAAATTCTTATTTACTTATTTCATTTTTTCAGTTCTAGGATTTCCATTTGATTCTTTTCCATCATTTTCTATCTTATGAAAGATAGAAATTTTGAATTTTGAATTTTGAAAGATAGAAATTTTGATCCATTTTGAAAACAAAACGGATCTCCATTTTGTTCTCTCTTGCTCTCCCTTTTAAAGAAAATATATTTACCAGGTTTTTTTTTTTTTTTAATCTGTTTTAACAGAAAAATTTACTATCCGGATTATATGTAGATTTGTTTATATTGTCTATTTTCCTCTTGGCCTTATTTATTTCTGTGCTCAGTTAATTTTTATTTAATGTTGGAAATTACATGTTAAAAATTGTAGATGTTCAGAATAATATTCTCCCAGGAGATCTATTTTAACTTTCGGCAGGCAATTTTCCTTAATATTTTCATGGTTTAGTTGATTCTAATGGTTAAGATTTATGTGATTTCAAGAGAAACCAGAGTATAGTTTGGTTGATTCTAGACTGAGTGTTGTCATTGTAGAATTTGATTATTTTAGTTTTTTCCAACCTAAGTTATAACTCTTGGGAGTTAATAAAGCTTTCTCTGCCTCAGTAGATTCTGAACTTCAATTCTGTGTGCCTAGCACTGGAGATCTACTAATCAAATCTTCCCTTCTTAAAAATCTCCTTTCCCTTTCACTTCTCTTTTCAGAGGATTCTCTTTGAAGTCTGATAGCTTTAATGATCTCTGTTTTAGAGCTGACTGATTTAGGTTATTATTTTTTCTGGATAAGATTCCCCCTTTAATTGGTAGATGCATGTATGCATGTTTTATTTCTCTTGAATAATGCCTTTATGTGCTTATTCTGCTTCATATTTAATTTTCATCTAGGGTGACCCTAATTATGAGTATTCAATCTTAAATCTCTCATATTCATAATTGCTAAATCTTTTAAAATTCTATTCATTTATATTTCATTAACTTACTTTTCACACTTTTAATATCTATGCTTTCTATAAAGGGGCAGATAATCAATATTTTAGACTTTGTGGCATATTTGGTCTCTGTCACATATTCTGCCTTGTTTTTGTTTTTATAAACCACTTGAAACCATTAATTTTCTATGGACCATAATTGCTGACCATGCTCTGTTTTCAGCAATGATTTTTTTTTTTTTTTTTTGCCTATGCATTTGTCAGTTTCATTTTCTTTTATAAAGAAAGTTCAGGGAAGGGCAAAAAGGAAAAAAAAAAAAACAACAAGAGGATATGAAATGTAAGTTGGCAGAGCTCATTAAAGAAGGTTAAGAAAGAAGCTGAATTTCTTTTAGGCTATTTCCAGGGTACAGCATGTTAGGGAAGAAACAAGACCATGTTGCAGTCAACAAGAATTTTCCTGATGACATAGGGTTTCCTTCTTTCCTTCCTTCCTTCCTTCCTTCCTTCCTTCCTTCCTTCCTTCCTTCCTTCCT
>CM053609.1:20274251-20328711 GCA_028646535.1 Procyon lotor | reverse complement strand
CCCCCCGGGGTCTCTCTTCCCGTTGCTTTAAATTCACTTTTTCCACTCCTACCTTTCTGAAAGTGGTTGATTTTCTGCTCCTAGAATTGCTGTTCTTATTCTCTTCTCTCTGCTGTTGTGTTTGCTGGCTTTTAGAGTGGTTTTCAGCCTCTTTCTGGATCCCAGTGCTCTTGGTGCCTCCTACACCTCCGCCATCTTGAGAAGGCCATGCTATTGACAAAGCTTTTCTGTGTTTCACCATTAAATTTCTCTTCTGCTTCTTGGAACCAAACCAGGCCCAAGAGATGTTTTGCTGGCAGCCTCTGCTTCCATCCCAGCGGGCATACCACCTGAACTTAGCTGTTTGATCCTCATTATTGAGGCAAGCACTGAATATACATTCTTCCTACTGCTTACCTCCACAAATGCTTATGCCTGACTGCCTTTGCTTCTGGTGGCCCTCTATTATGTTTAGTGGTTTTCAGGAGTAGTACCTTCATTGAAGTTATCATTTGTGATTTTGTTTCTTTTTCCTTATTTCTTTTGAGGAATTTCCAGAAAAAAAGAAAGAAATTGTATTAACCTCCACCTCCAAGAGAAGCCTCAGTCTGCTTCCCCTCTGGGTGACAAACCATGAGATACTTAACTGTAGAAAACAAACTGAGGTTTGCATGAGGGGAAAGGGGGGAATGGCATAATTGGGTGATGGATGTCAGAGTTCACACAATATAATAAGCACGGGGTATTATATAGGACTGATGAATCACTGAATTCTACCTCTGAAACTAACAATACCCTATATGTTAATTAATTGAATTTAAATTCTTAAAAAAATTAGTTTGATTAAAGTTCTGCTTGAATATCAATTTTTCCCTTCTCCTACCTTTCTTAGTAGTGCAAACAGAATAGACCAATCAGATATTTGATACCCAGAAACCTCAAAGAAAACTAGAAATTCCATCTGCCAACAAAATAAAACACCAATGAAAGTATTCTATCTTCCTATAGCTTGGGGGGAAATTATCAGCAATAAATTTAATATTAAACCTACAAAGCATATTGAGACCAGATTTATGGTATTCATGTAGCACAGGAATTACAAAGCAAGAAACTGGCCTAAACCTGTGGTTTAACCAGTTGGTCATCTAGAGTTCTCGCACAATCAAATCAAAATTGTAAGAAAACTCACACATACTCAAGAAAAACAACTGTTGTCCCCCCCCAAATGAGTTAGTCGTGAACCCCTCAAGAAAATGAACCATCATAGAAAGTAGAACAGAGGCTATTAGCAGAATTCGCCCTTCCAGGAAATAGAAGGACGAGACCTTCTATTGGAAGGTGGAAAATAATAAAATCAGTTAGGGTAAATGGTTAAGGGGTGTTCCAGATTGAAGATGGCAACATAAAAAAGTTTTTCTTTTTTTATTCTGGAAATTCCTCATCTTATTCTTCTGTCATTGTTTACGTGTATTTGTTTTTGTTCTGGTATTATATAAACCTTATTCTTGGGGTTCATTCTGACTAGGTTCTTCTATTTCTTGTCATTTACTTTTGTCGGACTTTATGTTTCTTTGTGTTTGTTTATATACCTTACAAATCTTATTTTTGGGGCTCATTTTGGTTGGGATTCCTTTTTTTCCCCTCTTTCCTTCTCTCTGTTTTTATCTTTTTTCTTTCTCTTTGGTGGTAAATTCTGATTTTCCACAACATTTCAGGGTGCAACTTGCCTGGATTGTGGGCAATATATTCAGCTATACATCCCCTAAACCACTTTCCATCCAAATGACTAGGAGGAGGAACACCCAACAGAGGAAAAACCCAGAGACTGTGCCCTCTCCCTCGATACTATGGGATATGGACATACAATATGTAGGAAAAGAAATTCAGGGTAACAATGATCCAGGCAATGGACAAGATGCAGAAAAACATTAGTGAAAACATAGAATCTCTAAGGGTGGAATTGAGAGCCAAGATGGCCAATGTTAAAAATGCTGTCAGTGAGATCCAATCTTATTTAAATCGTCCAACAGCTAGGGTAAGGAATACAGAGGATAGAACCAGTGCTCTAGAGGACAAGATAGTAGAAAAGAAAGGTCAGGAGGAAGGGTGGAACAAACTGCTTAGAAACCATGAGAACAGATTTAGGGAAATAAATGATGCCATGAAATGTTCCAGTGTCAGAATTATTGGAATCTCTGAGGGGGTGGAGAAAGAAGACTAAAAGATATAGCTGAACACAATCTGGATGAAAATTTCCCCAATCTGGGGAATGGAATAAGTATTCATGTCCTAGAGGTAAAAAGGACAATCCCAAGATCAATGAGTCTAGAAAAACAGCCAGACACATCATTGTAAGGCTCATGAATCATAGTTTTAGACAAGAGGTCCTGGGGAAGCTAAGGGAAAGAGATTCCTTATGTACAAAGAAAGGACCATCAGAATAAGATCAGATTTCTCCGTAGAAACCTGGCAAGCCAGAAATAACTGGCATGATATATTATCATGATATTAAAGGATCTATATTCCAAGCAGATCTAACAACTGTAAATATTTATTCCCCCAATATAGGAGCAGCCAACTACATTAGCCAACTGTTAATCAAAATAAAGAGTCGTATTGATACGAATACATTAATTGTAGGAGACCTTAACACGCCAGTCTCAGTAACAGACAGATCATCTAAACAGAAAATTAATAAAGAAAAAAGAGCTTTGAATGACACATTGAAAGAGATGGACCTCATAGATATATACAGAACATTCCACCCTAAAACAACAGAATACTCATTCTTCTCAAGGTCACATGGAACTTTCTCCAGAATGGACCACACACACTGGGTCACAAATCAGGACTCAACTGATACCAAAGGGTTTAGATTGTTCCCTGCATATTCTCAGAACACAATGCTTTGAAACTGGAACTCAGGGGCGCCTGGGTGGCTCAGTCGTTAAGTGTCTGCCTTCGGCTCAGGTCATGATCCCAGGGTCCTGGGATCGAGCCCCATGTAAGGCTCCTTGCTCGGCAGGAAGCCTGCTTCTCCCGCTACCATTCTCTCTGCTGTGTTCCCTTTCTTGCTGTGTTTCTCACTGTCAAATAAATAAAATCTTAAAAAAAAAAAAAAAGAAACTGGAACTCAACCACAAGAAAAAGTTTGGAAGGAATTCAAACACTTGGAGGCTAAAACCCAACCTGCTAAAAAATGTTTGGATCAACCAGGAAATCAAAGAAGAACTTAAACAATTCATGGAAACCAATGGGAATGAAGACACATTGGTCCAAAAACTATGGGATATGGCAAAGTTGGTCCTAAGGAGGAAATACATAGCTATCCAAGCCTCACTCAAAAAGACTGAAAAATCCTGAATACAACAGCTCTCTTTACCCCTTAACGAACTGGAAGATCAACAACTAATTAAGCCAACCCCACACATGTGAAAGGAAATAATCAAGATTAGAGCAGAGATCAATGAATTAGAAACTAGAAAAATAGTAGAATGCATCAACGAAACCAGAAGTTGTTTTTTTGAAAGAATTAATAAAATTGATAAGCCACTGGCCCAACTAATCCAAAAGAGGAGAGAGAGGACCCTAATTAATAAAATTATGAATGAAAGCAGAGAGATCATGACTAATCCAAAGGAAATAAAAACAATCATCAGAAATTATTATCAACAACTATATGCCAATAAGTTAAACAACCTAGAAGAAATGGATGCATTCCTGGAAATCCATAATCTTCCAAAACTGAAACAAGAAGAAATTGAAAACCTGAATAGAGCAATATCTAGGAACAAGACTGAAGCAGTGATCAAAAACCTCCCAAAAAACAAGAGGCCAAGACCTGATGGATTCCCTGGGGAATTTAACCAAACATTTAAAGAAGAAATAATACCTATTCTCCTGAAACTGTTACAAAAAACAGAAACAGAAGGAAAATTTCTAGACTCTTAATGAAGCCAGCATTACCCTGATCCCCAAACCAGGCAAAGACCCTACCAAAAAGGAGAATTTCAGACCAATATCCCTGATGAATATGGATACCAGGATTCTCAACAAGATCCTAGCTTATAGGATACAACAGCATATTAAAAAGATTATTCATCATGACCAGGTGGGATTTATACCTGGGATGGAAGGGTGGTTCAACATTTGCAATTCAATTAATGTAATAGAACCAATCAATAAGAGAAGAGAGAAAAACCACATGGTCCTCTCAATTGATGCAGAAAAAGCATTTGACAAAATTCAGCATCCATTTCTGATTAAAACTCTTCAAAGTATAGGGATAGAAGGAATATTCCTCAACTTCATAAAATCTATCTATGAAAAGCCCACAGTGAATAGCATTCTGAATATGGAATAGCTGAGACCTTCCCTTAGAGATCAGACACTTGACAAGGATGCCCACTCTTGCCACCATTGTTCAAACACAGTACTAGAAGTCCTAGGTACAGCAATCAGACAACAAAAATAAATAAAAGGTATCCATCAGAAAGGATGAATATCCAACTTTTGTATCAACATGGACAGGACTGGAAGAGATTATGCGGAATGAAATAAGTCAGGTGGAGAGAGCCAATTATCTTATAGTCTCATTTTTGTGTGAAGTATAAGGAAAAACATGGAGGACATTGTGAGAAGGAAGGGAAGGGTGAATGGGGGGAAATCAGAGGGGGCGGTGAACCATGAGAGACTGTGGACTCTGAGCAACAAACAGGGTTTTGTAGGGGAGGGCTTAGGGTTGGGTGAGCCTGGTGGTGGGTATTGAGGAGGGCACGTATTGCATGGAGCACTGGGTGTGGTGCATGAACAATGAATCTTGTAACAGTGAAAAAATAAAATGAACATATTTGGGGAAAATAAATAAATAAATAAATAAATAAATAAATAAATAAATAATAAAAGGTATTTGAATTGGCAAAGAAGATGTCAAACTCTCTTTTCGAAGATGACATGATTCTTTATATGGAAAACCCAAAAGGCTGCACCCCTAAACTACTAGAACTAATACAGCAATTCAGTAATGCAGCAGGATGCAAAATAAAACCCTAACATAAAACTATGGAACAGGAAATTAGAGAATCAATCCCATTTACTACAGCATCAAGAACCATAAGTTACCTGCAAATAAACCTAACCAAATAAGTAAAGGATCTGTACTCGAGGAACTATAGAACACTTACGAAAGAAATTGAAGAAGCAACAAAATGGTGAGAAAGCATTCTATGCTCATAATCAGAAGAAAAAACATTGTTAAAATTTCTTTACTGCAATCTATATTTCTATGCCATCCTGATCAAAATTCCACCAGCATTTTTCAAAAAGCTGGAACAAACAATCCTAAAATTTGTATGGAACTAGAGAAGACCCAGAATTGCTATGGAAATGTTGAAAAAGAAAACAACCTGGGGGAATGACATTGCCTGATTTAAAGCTTTGCTACAAAGCTGTGATCACCAAGACAGCATAGTACTGGCACAAAAACAGACATATAGACCATTGGAACAGAGTAGAGAGCCCAGATATGAACCTACAAATCTATGGTCAAATAATCTTTGACAAAGCAGGAAAAAATATCCTGTGGAAAAAAGACAGTCTCTTCAATAAATGGTGCTGGGAAAATTAGACACCTATATATAGAAGAATGAAACTTGACCCCTCTCTTACACCATACACAAATATAAACTTGAAATGAATAGAAGACCTAAATGTGAGGCTGGAATCTATCAAAATCCTAGAGGAGAACATAGGCAGTAAATTCTTTGACATCAACCACAGCAACTTCTTTCAGGACATGGCTCCAAAGGTAAAGGGAACAAAAGTTAAAATGAACTTTTGGGACTTCATAAAGATAAAAAGCTTCTGCACAGCAAAGGAAACGGTCAACAAAACAAGCAGGCAACCTACGGAATGGGAGAAGATATTCACAAATGACACTATAGACAAAGGTCTGATATCTAATATCTAGAAAGAACTTCTGAAACTCAATACTCAAAAAACAGATAATCACATCAAAAAATGGGCAGAAGACATGAACAGACAGTTCTCCAAAGAAGACATACAAATGGCTAACAGACACATGACAAAATGTTCATCATCTTTAGCTATCAGGGAGATTCCAATCAAAACCACACTGAGATACCACCTTACACCAATTAGAATGGCCAAAATCAACAAGATAGTAAGCATCAAGTATTGGAGAGTATGTGGACAAAGAGGAACCCTCTTACACTGTTGGTGGGAATGCAAGTTGGTGCAGCCACTTTGGAAAACAGTATGGAGATTCCTCAAGAGATTAAAAATAGAGCTACCCTATGATGCTGCAATTGCTCTATTGGGTATTTACCCCAAAGAAGCAGATATAGTACAAAGAAGGGCCACATGTACCCCTATGTTCATAGCAACAATCACCACAATTGCCAAGTTGTGAAAGACTCAAGAGGCCTTTCAACCGACAAATGGATAAAGAAGATATGGTACATATATACAATGGAATATTATGCCTCCATCAGAAAGGATGAATATCCAACTTTTGTATCAACATGGATGAGACTGGAAGAGATTATGTGGAGTGAAATAAGTCAAGCAGAAAGAGTCATTATATGGTTTAACTTATGTGTGGAGCTTAAGGAAAAACATAGAGTGGCACCTCCTGATGGTGCACCGGAGAAAAATGAGGCACCAACAAGTCAGCTGCAAGAGAAAAGGAGCAGGGGATGACAGTAGAGAAGACTGTTGCCCTGAACAAGTCCTCAGTCACATATTTATTAGAAAGTAGATAAAAACTAACAAAGACGCCGTAGTAGATTATACATTGGCCATGAGGCTTGTAGATAAGTAAAATGAAAGGGAAAACATATCTGGTCAAGCAGTATAAATTTTATAATTGGGCAAGCACATTCAAAATGATCATTTAATTAGCCACAGGTGGTCTCTGGGGAAAGGGAGATAATGGAAAAGTGAAGCAAGCAGTGTTCTGTCCTGAGTGGGTGGGTGTTCCCAGCTACTTGGCTTCAAAGACCTATCTTATCCTCTTCCCCAGAGGCCTGTTGCCAGTATATGTATATGTTTTTCTTAAGACTATATCTAAGCATGCTTGCCAGACTAGTACAATTTCTCATAGGTTATATTTTAAGTAATGCATTGTTTTGAGGGATGGTTACAATAGAGGATATTGGGAAAAGGAAAGCAAGGGTGAATTGGGGGAAATCAGAGGGAGATATGAAACATGAGAGATTGTGAACTCTGAGAAACAAACAGGGTTTTGGAGGGGAGAGAGTGGGGGGCTGGGCGAGCCTGGTGGTGGTTATTGAGGAGTGCATGTATTGGATGGAGCACTGTGTGTGGTACATGAACAATGAATCTTCAAACACTGAAAAAAAATAAGAAAATACTTATAAAAGAAAATTAAAGAATTATGTCACTTTAGGCTCCTTTTATGTCATGAAAGAATCTGTGATGGTACAAAGAATTGGCCTTAATGTCTTTATAGATGTCCTTAATATCATTAAAGAAAAGATTAAAATTATTTTTTTTAATTTCTTATTTATATATTATTTTATTTATTTATGACACAGAGAGAGAGTGAGAGAGAAAGCATGAGTAGGCAGAGTGGCAGACAGAGACAGAGGTAGAAGCAGGCTGCCAAATGAGCACAGTGCACTGTGGGACTTGATCCCAGGATTCTGGGATCATGACCTGAGTGGAAGGCAGATGCTTAACCTACTGAGCCACCCAGGCACACAAGATTAAAAATTCTTAAGTAACAATTTAATTAAAAATTAGCAATTTATTAAACAGTTATTATGGAAATGTATGTTTTATTTTCTTTTTATTTTTTGAAAAAATTTTATTTATTTATTTGACAGAGAGAGAGAGAGAGATCACAAGCAGGCAGAGAGTCAGGCAGAGAGAGAGGAGGAAGCAGGCTCCCTGCTGAGCAGGGGCTCTATCCCAGGATGCTGAGATCACGCCATGAGCTGAAGGCATAGGCTTAACCCACTGAGCCACCCACACGCCCTGAAATGTATGTTTTAAAATTGGAAATAAATATTTGAATTTTTATTTCTAAAATTACTTGAGATGTAAAAACACTCTGGGTTAAGTCCCTTCCCTAATATCGTACATGTCTATTATTGTGTTTACTACATTTTCTAATATTTATTTTTTAAATAAACTTTTTTTGTTTCAGAAATGTTTTACAGAAGTTTGCATTGTTAATGGAGATAGTTCTTTTATACTCTAAACCTAGTTACTCTTATTGCATCTTACATTAGTTTAATACATTTGTCACAACTAATGAACCAAGATTGATATTTTATTATAAATTGAAGTTCATACTTTATATGGAACTCTTTAGTTTTTACCTAATGTTCTCTTCCTTTTCCAAGATCCCATCCAGGATAACACATTGTGTTTAGCCACAGTGTCTTTTTGGGCTCTGCTAGACTGTGAAACTTTCTAGACTTTCCTTGTTTTGAAGACACTGACAGTTCTAATGAGCATTTGACAAGTATTTTACATAATACTTCTCAGTTTGGTTTTGTCTGATTACAGTGGGGTTATGGTTTTTGGATAAGAAAGCCACAGAAGTAAAATGTCATTATCGTAACCTCACATCAAGCATACATACTATCAATGTGACTTGTCATTGATGATGTTGACCTTGATCACTTGGCTGAGATATTCTTTTTTTTTTAGATTTTTAATTTATTTTTTATTAACATATAATGTATTATTTGCTCCAGGGTACATGGCTGTGGATCCTCAGGCTTACACATTTCACAGCATTTACCGTAGTACATACCCTCCCCAATGTCCATACCCCAGCCACTCTCTCCCTACCCCCCCACCTCCCAGCCACTCTTAGTTTGTTTCATGAGTCTAGGACTCTCTTATGGTTTGTCTCACTCCCCATCCCTTCCTATTTCATTTCTCTCCCCACCCCCACACAAACCAATGCCTTGCCTCTCAAATTCTTCACATCAGAGAGATCATGTGATAATTGTCTTTCTGTGACTGACTTATTTCACTTAGCATAATACCCTCCAGTTCCATCCATGTCTTTGCAAATGGCAAGATTTCGTTTCTCTTGATGGCTGCATAGTATTCCATTGTCTATATATACCACCTCTTCTTTGCCATTCATCTGCTGATGGACATCTAGGTTCTTTCTATAGTTTGGCTATCGTGAACACTGCTGCTATAAACATTCAGGTGCACGTGCCCCTTCGGATCACAATGTTTGTATCTTTAGGGTAAATACCCAGTACTGCAATTGCTAGATCGTAGGATAGCTATATTTTCAACTTTCTGAGGAACCTCCATACTGTTTTCCAGAGTGGCTACACGAGCTTGCATTCCCACCAAGAGTGTAGGAGGGTTCTCCATTCTCTGCATCCTCGCCAACATCTGTCATTTCCTGACTTGCTAATTTTAGCCATTCTGACTGGTGTGAGGTGGAATCTCACTGTGGTTTTGATTTGTATTTCTCTGATGCTGAGTGATGTGGAGCATTTTTTCATGTGTCTGTTGACCATTTGGATGTCCTCTTTGCAGAAATGTCTGTTCATATCTTCTGCCCATTTCTTGATTGGATTATTTGTTCTTTGGGTGTTGAGTTTGAGAAGTTCTTTATAGATTTTGGATACTAGTCTTTTATCTGATATGTCATTGGTGAATATCTTCTCCCATTCTTTCAGTTGTCTTTTGGTTTTGTTGACTGTTTCCTTTGCTGTGCAAAAGCTTTTGATCTTGATGAAGTCCCAATAGTTCATTTTTGCCCTTGCTTCCCTTGCCTTTGGAGATGTTTCTAGGGAGAAGTTGCTGCAGCTGAGGTTGAAGAGGTTGCTGCCTGTGTTCTCCTCCAGATTTTTGATGGAGTCCTGTCTCACATTGAGGTCTTTGATCCATTTTGAGTCTATTTTTGTGTGCGGTGTAAGGAAATGGTCCAGTTTCATTCTTCTGCATGTGGCTGTCCAGTTTTCCCAATTCCATTTGTTGAAGAGACTGTCTTTTTTCCACTGGATATTCTTTCCTGCCTTGTTGAAGATTAATTGACCATAGAGTTGGGGTTCCATTTCTGGGCTCTCTTATTTCTGTTCCATTGATCTCTGTGTCTATTTTTGTGCCAGTACCACACTATCTTAATTATTATAGCTTTGTAATAGAGCTTGGAGTCTGGAATTGCAATGCTGCCAACTTTGGTTTTCTTTTTCAACATTCCTCTGGGTATTTGAGGTCTTTTCTCGTTCCATATAAATTTTAGGATTATTTGTTCCATTTCTTTGAAAAAAATTGATGGTATTTTGATAGGGATTGCATTAAAGGTGTAGTTTGCTTTAGGTAGAATAGACATTTTCACAATATTTGTTCTTCCAATCCATGAGCTTGGAACATTTTTCCATTTCTTGGTGTCTTCCTTAATTTCTTTCATGAGCACTTTGTTGTTTTCTGAGTACAGATTCTTTGCCCCTTTGGTTAGGTTTATTTCTAGGTATCTTATGGTTTTAGGTGCAATTGTAAATGGGATTGACTCCTTAATTTCTCTTTCTTCTGTTTTGCTGTAGGTGTATAGAAATGCAACTGATTTCTGTGCATTAATTTTATATCCTGACACTTGACTCAATTTCCTGATGAGTTCTAGCAGTCTTGGAGTGGAGTCTTTTGGATTTTCTAAATAAAGTATCATATCATCTGCAAAGAGTGAGAGTTTGACTTCTTCTTTGCCAATTTGGATGCCTTTGATTTCCTTTTGTTGTCTGATTGCTGAGGCTAGGACTTCTAGTAATATGTTGAATAGCAGTGGAGATAGTGGGCATCCCTGCTGTGTTCCTGATGTCAGGGGAAAAGCTGAGAGCTTTTGATAGAGAGAATGATATTCATTGTGGGTTTTTCATAGATGGCCTTGATGATGTTGAGAAATGTAACCTCTATGCCTACGCTGTGAAGAGTTTTGATCAGGAAGGGATGCTGTACTTTTTCAAATGCTTTTTCAGCATCAATTGAGAGTATCATATGGCTCTTGTTCTTTCTTTTATAAATGTATTGTATCACATTGATTGATTTGTGGATGTTGAACCAACCTTGCATCCCAGGAAAAAATCGCATTTGATCATGGTGAATAATTTTCTTAATGTACTGTTGGATCCTATTGGCTAGGATTTTCGTGAGAATCTTTACATCTGTGTTCATCAAGGATATTGGTTTGTAATTCTCCTTTTTGATGGGGTCTTTGTCTAGGTTTGGGTTCAAGGTAATGCTGGCCTCATAAAATGAGTTTGGAAGTTTCCTTTCCATTTCTATTTTTCTGGAACAATTTCTGAAGAATAGGTATTAATTCTTCTTTAAATGTTTGGTAGATTCCCCTGGGAAGCCATCTGGCCCTGGGCTTTTGTTTGATGGGAGTTTTTTGATGACGGCTTCAATCTCCTTACTGGTCATGTTCAGGTTTTCTATTTCTTCCTGGTTATGTTTTGGTAGTTTGTGTGTCTTTAGGAATGCATCCATTTCTTCCAGATTGTCTAATTGGCTGGCGTATAAGTTGCTCATAATATGTTCTTATAATTGTTTGTATTTCTTTGGTATTGGTTGTGATTTCTCCTCACTCATTCATGATTTTATTAATTTGGGTCCTTTCTCGGGAAGGAGGCAAGATGGTGGAGAGGTAGGAGATTCTGTTGCAACCTATCCCCAAAAGTGAGCTGGATATCTACAAGAGCACACTAAACATACATGAAATCAGCCTGAGGAGCAAGATTTTTCACTTCTGGATCTCTACAAGAGCAGAAGACAGCAGCAGAAAGGTAAAGCAAAGCAGGAAAACTCAAAATGATATCGGAGGATAAACAAAAGGGGGAGGGAGCAACCAGAAGTGGTGCAAGGACAGTAAAACCCCAAAGGAAAGTGCCTGGTGTCTGGAGAGCAGCAATAACTTAAAGCACAGTTGCAAACACTTAATAAGAGCATAAGGATCTGAGGAGCAACTAGTGGAAGGAGGTGGTCCTGGACACAGGCCTGGGCCCATGCTCCCAGGAAGGACACTACTCGCCTCAAAGAGAGATTGGTGGAGGGGTCCAGTCTGTGATTCAGAACCTGCAGCTTTCCACTCCGGGCACCATTTTGTGGGCAGGGTGCACGTGCTCCTGCAAGCGCCTTAGAGAGTCTGCTGTGGTCCCAGACTCAACAGCTTTTCACCATGGACAGCACATTCTTGACGGCGTACCCACGAAGGCAAGAACTTTGTGGTCAGCACACTAATCTCGGAGGTATCTGGCCACACCTTGCCAGAGCCTGGAGTCTGAAGAGCAGGGGAGCACACGGAGTCACCGAACTGCTAAGCGCACACCACCTGAGACTGCCTGTGTTGGGAGATTTGTGGAGGGGAGTGTCTGTTCTGGGCAACACAGAGGGGAGCAGACTGAGGCTTCTTTGTTACAGGGAGGTCTGGGTACGGACAGGCAGATTCCTTGCTAAGACTCTCTGAAAAGGAGAAAAAGCTACAGAAGGCCAAAAGCCTTCAGAGAGTGAAAGACCGAGAAACCGGGTTCCACAGAGCTTGGCCCCTTGATTTGGGGCAGGGTGACTCAAACCAAGTAAGATTGACTGGAAAACAATGCGCCAGGCACCTCCCCCAAAAGAGAAGTCAAAAAACCACAGGGTCCCCATAAGACTTTAAATCCCCAACATAAGGAGAAATCAATATATTAAGCTATATTAAGCACCTGATAATACCCTCAAACCTGTATATTTCATGGATAAAAGATTTTTTTCCTTTCTTATTCTCTATTTCTTTTAAATCACTTGTTTTCACAATTCTTGGTTTGTTTTTGTTTTTTTTTTAAACATTACAACTAGAGGCTTAATACAACCATAAACCCAGGAAGACCTGAAGTAAACTTCGCACACAAGGATTTATGACCATCCTCCCATTTTATCCTTCTCTGTGTTTCTAACTATTTGCTTTTGTTGTGGTATTATATAAATCTCATTCTTGGGGTTCATTCTGACTAGGTTCTCTTATTTCTTGTCATTAATTTTGTTGGTCTATACGTTTATTCATGTTGGTCTACATACTTTATAAATGTTATTTTGGGGGCCCATTCTGCTCTTTTTCTGTTTCTCTCTATCTTTTTTAACCTTATTCTTTCTTTTTGGTGGTGAATCCCAGTTGCTCCTAAACCTTCCAGAGTGCACCCTGCCTGGATTATG
This sequence comes from Procyon lotor, assembly GCA_028646535.1. Lineage (NCBI taxonomy): Eukaryota > Metazoa > Chordata > Mammalia > Carnivora > Procyonidae > Procyon > Procyon lotor. Next base: position 20,315,523 of record CM053609.1, on the reverse strand, counting down.
GGTGAAATATCCAACTATATATCCTCTCATCCACTTCAACAAAATGACTAGGAGGAGGAACACCCAACAGAGGAAAAACCCAGAGACTGAATCCTCTCTCTCAGAACTATTAGACATGGACATTAACAGTATGTCAGAAAGGGAATTCAGGCTTATAATTATCCAGGCAATGGCTAGGATGGAGAAAAACATTCGTGACAACATAGTATCTCTAAGGGCAGAAATGAGAACCAGTATAGCCAATGTAAGAAGTGCTATGAGTGAGATCCAATCCAATCCAAATAGTTTAACAGCTCGAGTTATGGAGACAGAGGATAGAATTAGCGATCTAGAGGATAAAATGGTAGAGAAGAAAGGGCAGGTGGACAGCTGAAGCAAACTCCTCAGGAATCATGAGAACAGACTTAGGGAAATAAGTGATACCATGAAACGTTCCAACATCAGAATTATTGGAATCACAGAGCGGGTAGAGAAAGACAGAAGACTAGAAGATATAGCTGACCAAATTCTGAATGAAAACTTCCCCAATCTGGGGAATGGAACAAGCATTCGTGTCCTAGAGGCAAAAAGGACACCTGCCAAAATCAACGAGTCTAGAAATACAGTGAGACACATCATAGTAAAATTTGCAAATTATAATTTTAGACAAGAGAGCCTGAGGGCAGCTAGGGGGAAGAGATCCCTTATATATGGAGGAAGACCCGTTAGAATAACATCAGACCTGTCCACAGAAACCTGGCAAGACAGAAAGGGCTGGCAAGACATATTCAGGGCACTAAACAAGAAGAACATGCAGCCAAGAATACTTTATCCAACAAGGCTGAAATTCAAAATGGATGGAGAGATAAAGAGCTTCCAAGACCAGCAAGGGGTAAAAGAGTATGTGACCATGAAATATTAAAGGGGGTTCTATAAAAGTAGAGAGAACCCCTGAGTGACTTAGAACAGAAATTTACAATCAATAGAACCAAGGACTACACAGGCAACATGCTGTCAATAAACACTTATCTTTCAATAATCACTCTCAATGTGAACGGCTTAAATGCTCCCATAAAATGACACAGGTTTGCAGAATGGATAAAACGGCAAGACCCGTCCATATGCTGTCTACAAGAGACTCATTTGGAACCAAAAGATACATCCAGACTGAAATTGAAAGGATGGAAGACCATCTTTCATGCCAATGGGCCTCAAAAGAAAGCTGGGTTTGCAATTCTCCTATCAGATAAATTAGATTTTAAGCTAAAGACTGTAGTCAGATATATAGAAAGACACTACATCATTCTGAAAGGGTCTATCCTTGAAGAAGATCTAACAATTTTAAATATTTATGCCCCCAACATAGGAGCAGCCAACTACATAAGCCAACTGTTAATCAAAATAAAGAGTCACATTAATAAGAATACAATAATAGTAGGAGATCTTAACAGGCGACTCTCAGTCACAGACAGATCATCTAAACAGAAACTCAATAAAGAAACAGGAGCTTTGAATGACACATTGGACCAGATGGACCTCAGAGGTATATACAGAACATTCCACCCTCAAAAAAGAGAATACTCACTTTTCTCGAGTGCACACGGAACTTTCTCCAGAATAGATCACATACTAGCCACAAATCAGGACTCAACCAATACCAAAGATTGAGATGATTCCCTACATTGTCTCAGACCACAATGTTTTGAAACTGGAACTCAACCACAAGAAAAAGTTTGGAAGAAATTCAAACACTTGGAGGCTAAAGACCAACCTGCTCAAGAATGCTGAGATCAATCAGGAAATCAAAGATGAACTTAAACAACTCATGGAGACCAAGGAGAATGAAGATACATCGATGCAAAACCTGTGGGACATGGCAAAAGCAGTCCTAAGGGGGAAATACATAACCATCCAAGCATCACTCAAAAAAATTGAACAATCTGAATACACCAGCTTTCTTTACACCACAAAGAATTGGAAAATCAACAACAAAGGAAGCCAACCCCATGCACAAGAAGGGAAATAAGTTCAGAGCAGAGATCAATGAGTTAGAAACTAGAGAAACAGAGTAGAACACATCAATGAATCCAGAAGTTGGTTTTTTGAAGGAATCAAGAAGATTGATAAGCCACTAGCCAAATTCATACAAAAGAAAAGAGAGCCCTAATTAAAAAATTATGAATGAAAACGGAGAGATCATGACTAATCCAAAGGAAATAGAAACAATCATCAGAAATTATTATCAAAAGCTATATGCCAATAATTTAAACAACCTAGAAGAAATAGATGCATTCCTGGAAACACATAACCTTCTAAGACTGAAACAGGAAGAAATTGACAACCTGAATAGACCAATATCTTGTAATGAGATTGAAGCAGTGATCCAAAACCTCACCAAAACAAGAGTCCAGGACCTGATGGATTCCTTGGGGAATTCTATGAAACATTCAAACAAGAAATAATACCTATTCTCCTGAAAGTGAGCACTGGGTGTGGTGTATGAAAAATTAATCTTATAACACTGAAAAAATAAACATATTTGGGGAAAAAAAATAGAAACAGAAGGAAAACTGCCAGACTCTTTCTATAAAGCAAGCATTATGCTGACCTCTAAACCAGGCAAAGACCCCACCAAAAAGGAGAATTTCAGACCAATATCCCTGATGAATATGGATGCCAAGGTTCTCAACAAGATCCTAGCTAATAGGATCCAACTGCACTTTAAAAAGATTATTCATTATGACCAAGTGGGTTTTATACCTGGAATGCAAGGGTCGTTCAACATTCCTAAATCAATCAGTTTGATAAACAAATCAATAAGAGAAGGGAGAAGAAACACGTGGTCCTCTCAATTGATGCAGAAAAAGTATTTGACAAAATTCAGTATCCGTCCATGATTAAAACTCTTCAAAGTATAGGGATAGAAGGAACATTCCTCAACATCATCAAATCTATCTATGAAAAGCCCAGAGCAAATATCATTCTCATGATATTGAGGGCCTTCTCAATATCAAAATGGAAAGCTCAAAAACGGAAAGCTGACAGCCTTCCATTTGAGATCAGGAACACGACAAGAATGCCCACTCTCACTACTCTAGTTCAAAATAGTGCTAGAAGTCCTAACTACAGCAATCAGACAACAAAAAGAGATCAACGGTATTCAAACTGGCAATGAAGAAGTCAAACTCTCTCTTTTTGCAGACAACATGATACTTTATATGGCAAACCCAAAAGACTCCACTCTCAAACTATTAGCACTCATACAGCAATTCAGTAATGTGGCAGGATACAAAATCAATGCACAGAAATCAGTTGCTTTCCTATACACTAACGGTGAAAATATGGAAAGGGAAATTAGAGAATCGATTACATTTACTGTAGCACCAAGATCCATAAGATACCTGGGAATAAATCTAACCAAAGAGGTAAAGGATCTGTACTTGAAGAACTATAGAACGCTCATGAAAGAAATTGAAGAAGACCCAAAAAGTGGGTCTTGGAAAAGCATTCCATGTTCCTGGATCGGGAGAATAAACATTGTTAAAATGTCTATATTGCCCAGAGCAATCTATATTTTCAATGCCATCCCGATAAAATTAAACCATTTTTTTTCAAAGTGCTGGAACAAACAATCCTAAAATTTGTATAGAACCAGAAAAGACCGCGAGTTGCTAAGCAAATGCTGAAAAAGAAAAACCAAACTGGGGGCATCACATTGCCCGATTTCAAGCTTTACTACTAAGCTGTCATCACCAAGACAGCATAGTACTGCCACAAAAACAGACACATAGACCAGTGGAACAGAATAGAGAGCCCAGATATGGACCCACAACTCTATAGTCAAATAATCTTTGCAAAACAGGAAAAAATATCCAGTGGAAAGAAGACAGTCTCCTCAATAAATAGTGCTCAGAAAATTGGACAGCTATATGTAGAAGAATGAAACTTGATCATTTTCTTACACCATACATGATGATAAACTCGAAATGGATAAAAGACCTCAATGTGGGCAGGAATCTATCAAAATCCTAGGGGAGAACATAGGCAGTAACCCCTTCCACATCAGCTACAGCATCTTCTTTCAGGACAGGTCTCCAAAGACAGAGGAAACATAAGTGAAATTGAAGTTTTGGGACTTCATCAAGATAAAAAGCTTCTGCACAGCGAAGAAAACAGTCCACAAAACTAACAGGCAACTCACAGAATGGGAGAAGATATTCACAAATGACACTACAGACCAGGGTCTGATATCTAAGATCTATCAAGGACTCCTCAAACTCAACACTCACAAAACAGATAATCACATCAAAAAATGGGCCGAAGACATGAACAGACACTTCTCCAAAGAAGACATACAAATGACTGACAGACACATGAAAAAAATGTTCATCATCTTTAGCCATCAGGGAGATTCCAATCAAAACCACACTGAGATACCAACTTACACCAGTTAGAATGGCCAAAATCAACAGGACAGGAAACAACAAATGTTGGAGAGGGTGTGGAGAAAGGGGCACCCTCTTACACTGTTGGTGGGATTGCAAACTGGTGCAGCCACTTTGGAAAACAGTGTGGAGATACCTCAAGAAACTAATAATAGAGCTCCCTTATGATCCTGCCATTGCACTATTGGGTATTTATCCCAAAGAAGCAGATGCATTACAAAGTAGGGCCACATGTACCCCAATGTTCATAGCAGCAATGGCCACAATCGCCAAACTGTGGAAAGAACCAAAATACCCTTCAACAAGTGAATGAATAAAGAAGATATGGTCCATATATATAATGGAATATTATGCCTCCATTAGAAAGGACGAATATCCAACTTTTGTAACAGCATGGCCGGGACTGGAAAGATTATTTGGAGTGAAATAAGTCAAGGGAGAGAGCCAACTATCTAATGTTCTCACTTATGTGCTGAGTATAAAGAAAAACATGGAGGGCATTTTGAGAAGGAAGGGATGGAGGAATAGGGAGAAATCAGAGGGGGAGATGAACCATGAGAGACTGTTGATTCCATGCAACAAAATGAGGGTTTTGGAGGATAGGGGGTGGGGGTTTGGGCAAGCCTGGTGGTGGGTATTGAGAAGGGCACTTATTGCATGGAACACTGGGTGTGGTGCATAAACAATTAATCTTGTAACACCGAAAAGATAAAATAAATATATTTGGGGAAAAAAATTTGAGTCCTTTCTCTTTTCTTTTTGATAAATCTGGCCAAGGGTTAATTGATTTTATTAATTCTTTGAAAGAAACAGCTCCTAAATCCATTGATTTGTTCTACTGTTCTTTTGATTTCTATTTCATTGATTTCTGCTTTGATCTTTAATATTTCTTTTCTTCTGCTGGATTTGGGCTTTCTTTGCCATTCTTTCTCCAGCTCCTTTAAGTGTAGGGTTAGGTTATGTATTTGAGATCTTTCTTGTTTCTTGACAGAGGCTTGTATTGCTATGTATTTTCCTCTGAGGACTGCCTTTGCTGTGTCCCAAAGATTTTGAACATTTGTGTTTTCATTTTCATTTGTTTCCACGAATTTTTTAAATTCTTCTTTAATTTTCTGGTTAACCCATTCATTCTTTAGTGGGATGCTTTTTAGTCTCCATATATTTGAGTTCTTTCCAACTCTCCTCTTGAGATTGAGTTCTAGTTTCATGGCATTGTGGTCTGAAAATATGCAGGGAATTATCCCAAGATCTATACCAGTTGAGACCTGATTTGTGTCCTGGGATGTGAGCTATTCTGGAGAATGTTCCATGTGCATTCGAGAAGAATGTATATTCTGTTGCTTTGGGATGGAATGTTCTGAATATATCTGTGATGTCCATCTGGTCCAGTGTGTCATGTAGAAGCTTCATTTCCTTGTTGTTCTTTTGCTTAGATGATGTGTCCATTTCGTTAAGGGGGTTATTAAAGTCCCCTACTATTATTGTATTATTGTTGATGTGTTTCTTTGACTTTGTTATTAATTGGTTTATATAATTGGCTGCTCCCATGTTAGGGGCATAGATATTTACAATTGTTAGATCTTCTTGTTGGACAGTCCCTTTAAGTATGATAAAGTTTCCTTCCTCATCTCTTATTATAGACTTTAGCTTAAAATCTAATTTATCTGATATAAGGATTGCCACCCCAGCTTTCTTTTGTTGTCCATTAGCATGGTAAATTGTTTTCCACCCTCTCACTTTAAATCTGGAGGTGTCTTTGGGTCTAAGATGAGTTTCTTGTAAGCAGCATATCAATGGGTCTTGTTTTTTTATCCATTTTTATTCTCTGTGTCTTTTGATTGGGGCATTTAGCCCATTTATATTCAGGGTAACTATTGACAGATATGAATTTACTGCCATTGTATTGCCTGTTAGGTGACTGTTAACTGTACATTGTCTCTATTCCTTCCTGGTCTATTAGGCTGCTGGGAACTAGCCCCTCCCCCCCGGGGTCTCACTTCCCGTCACTTTGGATTCACTTTTCACATGTCCTACCTTTAGGAAAGTTGTCAATTTTCTGTTCCTAGAATTGCTGTTCTTCCTTTCTTCTCTCTCCTGTTGAGTTTACCAGCTTTTAGAATGGTTTGATACCTATCTAGCTGAACTTCTGGGATCTGACGCCATTTTAGCCTTCTACACCTTTGTCATCTTGCCTCCTATCCTGGCTGAGATATTCTTAATCAGGTTTCTCTATTGTGAAGATATTCCTTCCCACCTAATGCTCCACCTCCTGAAAGAGATTTATCTGTTCACCCTCATTGACTTATTTATTTAATAATTAATTTATGAATATTTATTTTACCATACTTTAAGTTGTGATCTAACACATTATTACTATTATTATTATTATTATTATTATTATTATTATTATTTCTCAAATTGTTCTAGGTTTTGTCTCCCTTGGGAGATCATGCAGCTTGGCTTTTGTATTCTTCTAAAAAAAACACATCATCTTGTTTTTCAGCACTTCCTTACTTTCTAGCACTACAAGATGTTCTAGGATTGTCTGTAGTATTTTCTGCCCCAGCCCTAGATTCAGCCACTTTTCCAAGGGGTCCTGATTCCTTTTATTGGCAAATGTTATCAGAAACTAAGGCATAGGTGCTATGTGTGCTTATTGTACCTGGGACATGGTTGTTCCTGAGCTTGCTCAGCAGACAGAACTTGAAAGAATATGTGAGTGTGTTAGTCCATCTATACACATATCTATTAGTATTTCTATATATGCCCACTTATATCTACATTAAACAAAATGCATATTCATAATGCTGTCACCAGCTCTAATCCCACATGTGACCCATTCTGGGCACTCATTTTGCTTTTCTGTAACCTCGTACACCACTAGTGAGAAACTTGGCTCCAAGCATCCACCATCCATTTGCTTTTTCACTTTCAGGATATACATACAACAGTTTTAGAATTATTAACTCACACATCATTGAGAAACAATTTTCCCAACTAGTGTATAGGGCTTATGTTAGTTTATTTTGTCTTTAGTCTTACAATCTCTATTTATTTCCCATGTTACTTAGCTCAGCAGTTCTTCTCTCCAACTCTCTTTCCTTGGTGAGACTTTGTCATATATTTTAAATACATTTAAATTCTTTCATTACAGTCTGCATTTCTGTCTGGTATTGTCTACCAATCTAGTTGGGTTTGCTTTAATTTACGTGCATAAAATTTACTCGTTGTGCTAAAAAGTTCTATGGGCTTTGGCAAATGGATAGCATCACTTGTGCAACAATACAATACTGTACAAGAATTTCACAATCCTAAAAATCTTCTGTGCATCACATATTCAATCTTCCTCCTTTCACAAAGCCCTTGTGACCATTGATCTATTTTCTGTCTCTATACGTTTGCTTTTTTCCAAACGTCATTTAATGTAATCATCTTCAGACTGGCTCCTTTAACTTAGTAAAATGTATTTAAAATCCGTGTACTTTTTATTGCAAAGATTACTAGGTCTTTTTAAAATCACTGAATAATATTTTTCCATTGTATGTATGTACCACAGTTTGTTTATCAGCTCACTTATTGAAGGATATTTTGGTAGTTTTCAGTTTTGACAATTGCAAATTAAGCTGCTATAAACACCAGTGTGCAGATTTTTGTGTGGCATAACTTTTTGAATCAATTGGGTAAATACATAGGGGTACAGCTGCCAGATTATATGTAAAAATTGATTATTAGAAACTGTTAAAGTACTTCAAAAGCAGGTATAAAATATTTCATTCCCATAAGCAGTATACATGAGTGTTTTTTTTCCTACATCTTCACCAGCAATTGGTATTCAGTTTTTTTTTAATTTTAAAACTTTCTTAGTTATTTAAAAAAAATTTAAAGGTTTTATTTAAATTCCAATTCGTTAACACAGAGTGTATTACAGTTTCAGGTGTGCAATTCAGTGATTCAACACTTCCATACAACACCCAGTGCTCATCACAAGTGTACTTAATCCCCAACATTTAACCCATCTCTCCACTGACCTCCTTTCTGGTAACCATCATGCTCACTTTGGCATCACATATACTCTCTGGTAACCATCAACTTGTTCTCTGTAGTTAAGAGTCTGTTTCTTGGTTTTCCTCTCTCTTTTCTTCCCCCATGATCATTTGTTTTGTCTCTTAAATCCCATGTTTATATAAAATAAATTCAAAATGGATTAAAGATCTAAATGTGAGACAGAAAACCATAAAAATCCTAGAGGAGAAAACAGGCAGTAACTTCTTTGATATCAACCATAGTAAATTCTTAATAGATATGTCTCCTGAGGCAAGGGAAACAAAGCAAAAATGAGCTACTGAGACTTAATCACCTCTGTACAGTGAAGGAAACAATCAATAAAACTCATAGGCAACTACAGAATGGGGGAAAATATTTGCATATGACGTATCTGTATCTGATAAAGGATTATCCAAAACATATAAAGAACTTATCAAACTCAACACCCAAAAAACCAAACAATCCAGTTAAAAAGTGGGCAGAAGACAGGAATAGACATTTTTGTAAAGAAGACATATGGGTAGCCAACAGACACATGAAAAGATGTTCAACATCACTCCTCTTCAGGGAAATAAAAATCAAACTACAATGAGATATCACCTCATACCTGTCAGAATGGCTAAAATGGACAACACAGGAAACAATAGGGGTTGGAAAGGATGCAGAGAAAGGGGAACCCTCTTACACTCTTGGTGGGAATGCAAACTGGTGCAGCTATTCTGGAAAATAGTATGGAAGTTCTATTTCCCATAAATAGTTAAAAAGTTAAAAATAGGACCCTATGATCCAGCAGTTGCACTACTAGGTATTTACCCAAAAGATACAAAATACTTGTTCAAAGGGGCACATACCCTCCAATTTTTATAGCACCACTATCAACAGTTGCCAAATTATCAAAAGAGCCCAAATGTCCATTGATTGATGAATGTATAAAGAAGATGTGGTGTATATATACGATGAAATATTATTCAGTCATTAAAAAAGAATGAAATGTTGCCGTTTGCAATGATGTGGATGGATCTAGAGAGTATTATGCTAAGTGAAATAAGTCATTCAGAGAAAGACAAATACCCTGTGAGGTGGGTTTTTTTTTTTTTAATTTTAACTGTTATAATAGATGTTTATGGGTAATCCACTGCTGTTTTAATTTGCAGTTGAGAAATGCTGTTGAATTGCTTTTCATCTTTTTTTTTTTTTTTTTTTTTTTTTGCCATCTGTACACCTTCTTGGTTGAGATGGTTCAGAACTTTTGCCCAGATTTTAATTGAATTGAGTTGGGCAAAGGTTTTAAATTATATTAGTCTAATTTGTGAATTTTTTCTTCATCATGCTTTTAGTGTTCTAAAATCTCATCAAAAAAACTAAAATCATAGATTTTTCCCTCTTTCTGCCTAGAATTTTTACAGTTTTTCATTTTCCATTTAGGTCTATGATCCATTTTGAGTAAATTTTGTGTAAGATATTAGGTCAATGTCTAGATTCCTATTTATTTGTTTGTTTATTTGTTCATTCACTCATTCATGCATTTTTTCAAAGGACATTGTGCAGGCAGTGTTTGTTGAAAAGACTACACTTTCACTACTGAGTACCTGTGTGCCTCTGTTAAAAATCAGGTGACAACATTTTTGTGTGTCTATTCCTAGGCTCTGTATGCTGTTCCACTGATCTATTTATTTATTCTGTTCCCAGATTATACCATACTTTCCCAAATACCATACTATTTTGGTTACTGTAGCTATTTGTAAGTCTCAATCAAGCAGTGTCAATTCTTTAACTTTGTTCTTCCTATCTCAGTTTTTTGTCTTTCTGTATAATTTTAGAACCAGCTTGCTGATACCCACAAAACAAAAATCATGCTGGGATTTAGGTAGGGATTTTGTTGAATCAGTAGATAAACTGGGGAAAATTGACATCTTAATGTATTAAGTCTTCTAAACATTAATATATTTCCATTTATTTGGATCTTTTTGCTTCACCTGGATCTTCACCAGGATTTTACAGTTTTCTATATATGTTTCCTGTACGTATTTTGTTAAGATGTATACCTAAGTATTTCTTTTTGTGTTTTTGCAGCATTTTGAATTCCAAATTATTAAACATTCAGCTTCTTACCAATGAGAATATTATAGAATTTTTGTGAGTAGTTCTCATTAGGCTAAGAAAATTCTTTCTTATTGATAGTTTATTATTATAGTTTTAGTGTCTACTGACTAATTAGTGAAATGCCTCTTTCATGCCTGGCATTAGTAATTTGTATTATCTTTCTTCTTAGCCTGGCTAGAAGTTTGTTAACTTTATTAATATTTTAAAGAATGACTGGTTTCCTTTTCTGTTTTCATATTTTTATTTCATTGACATATTCTCTAATTTTTATTATTTCCCTTCCTTCTCTTTGCTTTAGGTCCAACTTGTTAATATGTCTTCAGTTTCCTGGGGTTCAAGCTTAGATTAAATGCTTTTAGATTTTTTGTTCTTTTTCCTCTAAACACTGAGATAGTATGCCATAGCTTTTGATGAGATTTTTTTTAAGATTTTATTTATTTATTTGACATAGAGAGAGAGATCACAAGTAGGCAGAGAGGCAGACAGAGAGAGGGGGGAAGCAGGCTCCCTACTGAGCAGAAAGCCTGAAGCGGGGCTTGATTCTAGGACCTTGAGATCATGACCTGAGCCAAAGGCAGAGGCTTTAACCCACTGAGCCACCCAGGCACCCCTTGATGAGTTATTTTATTTTATTGTGATTGTAAATCATATTCTTTCTTGTATGTTCATTTATTTTAATTTTTTCATTTTTTTTTAAAAATTCCAGTATAGTTAACATATAGTGTTATATTAGTTTTAGGTGTATGATCTAGTGTTTCAACAATTGTACACATTACTCAGTTATCATTGTGATAAGTGTACTCTTAATCCCCTTCAGGTATTTCAACATCCCATCACCCACCTCCCTCTGGTAACCATTAGTTTGTTCTCCATAGTTAAGAGTGTTTCTTGGTTTCCCTCTTTCTTTCCTTTGCTTGTTTTATTTCTTAAATTCCACATATGTGTGAAATCTGATGGTATTTGTTGTTCTCTGGTTGGCTTATTTTACTTGCATAATGCTCTCTAGCTCCATCCATGTCAATGCAAATGGCAATATTTCATTCTTTTTTATGGCTGAGTAATGTTCCATTGTATGTATATACCATATCTTCTTTATCCATTCATCTAGCAATGGACACTTGGGTTGCTGTCATAATTTGGTTGTTGTAAATACCTCTGCAATAAACATTAGGGTGCATGTGTCTATTTGAATTAGTGTTTTGCATTTGGGGGTAATTACCCAGTAGTATGATTACTGGATTGTAGGGTGGTTCTATTTTTAGTTTTTTAAAGAAAATCCATATTGTCTTCCACAACTGCTGCACCAGTTGCATTCCTACAGGGTGAAAGTATTCTTTTCTCCCCACATACTCACCAGCACATGTTTCTTGAGTTTTTTATTTTAGCCATTTCCACAGGTGTGAGGTGAAATTTCATGATAGTGTTGATTTGTGTTTTCCTGATAATGAAAATGTTGAGTATCTTTTCATGTGTTTCTTGGCCATCTGGATGTCTTTGGAGAAATTCCTGTATGTCTTCTGCCCATTTTTAAATTAGATTGTTTGGGTGTTGAATTTGATAAGTTCTTCATATATTTTAGATACTAACCCTTTATCAGATACATCATTTGCAAACATCTTCTCCCATTCAGTACACAGTTTTGCTTTTGTTTCCATTGTCTCAGGAGACATATCTAGAAAGAAGCTACCATGTCCAATGTCAGAGAAATTATTACCTATGTTCTGTCCTAGGATTTTTATAGTTTTTGGTCTCATGTTTAGGTCTTTCATTCATTTTGAATTTATTTTTGTGTGTGGTGGTAAGAAAATGGTCCAGTTTCATTCTTCTGCATGTTGTCATCCAGTTTTCCCAATACCATGGTTAAAGAGACTTGTCTTTTTCCCATCGGCTATTCTTTCCTGCTTTGTTAAAGACTTACTGACCATATAAGCACAGGTTTATTTTTGAGCTTTCTATTTGATTCAATTCAATTCAATTCTGTTCTAATCTCTGTGCTTTTCCTGATTAGGGAAGTTTTCTGCTATTATTTCTTCAAATATAGTATTTACTTCCCTTTCTCCCTCTTCTCCTCCTGGGACTCCTATATTATGAATATTATGCTTTGATGGTGTTGAGTTCTCTAAATTTATTCTTATATGCAGTACTTGCTTGTCTCTTATCTGCTTAGCTTGATTACTTCCCATTACTCTATCCTCCAGGTCATTTATTTGTTCTTCTGCTTCCTGTAGCCTACTACTAATATATCTGTTGTATTTTTAATATCATTTATTGGAATCCTCATATTTATGTTATTTTTTATCCTTTTGTCAAGAGTCTCACTGATATCCTCCACCTTTTTTTTAAATCATTATTTTAAATTCTCTACCAGGTATATTATTTCTGTTTTGCTTAGATCTCTTGCTGTGATTTTGTTTTGTTTTCTTGTGTGAGACATAAATCTATGTCTCCTCGTTTTGTTGCTTTTTCATTCAGTCCAGACATCTGCACTAACTTTCTACCTATTGTGGGCTGTGCTTGCTCTCTGTGGTGTTAATGAGATCCAGGAAGGCAGGCTCTGAGGGGAAATGACCATAGGAGGGCAGGGAGGGCAGGACAGTAGTATTAGCAAAATTTGCAGTGAGCTGCAGGTCTTAGGCTGGATTCTCCAAAGCAAAGCTGCCAGAGCTAAGTGGCAGCCAGGTGTGAAGCAGTGTATCATAGGAGTTGGAGGGTGCATGGTGGGTGGTAGGGTATAAGCATGCACCATTGTCAAAATTTGCACTGAGCCCAAGGCTAAGGCCAACAGGTTTGGAGTTAATGAGTCCTCAGGAAAATGCATAGGCAGGGCACACTGCTAGCATGTTACTTAGCAAATTTTTGTTCAGCCCAGCCTCTTGCAGGTGGCCTTATATTTATCCTGGGGGAAGGATATTGTGTGGAATATCCTGAGTGGAAGAAAATGGTGTCTGCCAGCTAATTTGTTCCCAGAGAAGGCTCCCAACATGCTCTAGAATCAGTATAAACAGATCTTCCTTTTATTTACCCCAAGCATTGTGAAAACTGTCATTTCTATGCTGCCTTTCTATTGCTGCTGTCTTTTTAAGGTGGGACCCAGCTATCACTTGCCCTCTTGGTTTACCCAGTACTAAGTCAGATGACTTTTAAAGCTCCAGACCCCAAGTCCTGTTGGTTATACAAACTCAGGGAATTCTGCGCCTCTGGTTTTCAAAGCCAGACATCATGGGGATTCATCTTTCCCATGTGGGCTCCCTGGTTTGGGGGACTGTGTTCCTCTTCTGCACCTGCAGTTCCCTTCCTTCTGCAGGCAGCTACTGATCACATTTCTGCTCTTTCTAACCCCTTAGAGGAAGCTTCATCCTCTACATTTAGTTTTGGAGTTTGTTCTGTTAGTCTTCCCATCACACCAGTTTGTTTACACAGATGTGAGTGATATCTAGTTGCAAACTAGTGAATGAGTATAGGGTCCTACTACTCTGCCATCTTCCCAAGCTTGACTAGTTTATTTTATTTTTATTTTGTTGAGAAAATTAGAAACTTCTCTTTATACTTCCTTTTTGACTTACAGGTTACTTAGAAGTTTGTTATTTAATTTATAAATATTTGAGGGTTGTCAAGATACCTTTCTGTTATTGACTTCTGGCTTAATTCTGTATGGCCTGAGAATGTATTTTTTATGATTTCTCTTCTTTTAAATTTGTTGAGCTGTATTTTGTGGCCCAGATGTGATTTATTACAGTGAACATTTTATTTCTAATGAACTTTTACTTTAGTGGAGACTTGGTGTGAGGGAAGGAGAAGTTTATGCTAGATTTGGCCAAATTCCCATCTAAAAGGGAATTTACATTTTTTTAGCAATGTATTATAGACCTATGATTTTTTAATATTGCCCATCCAATAGGTGAAGAATTATTATCTCAGAGTAGATTTCCTTTGCATTTCTTTTATTGTGAATGAGTTTGATCTTATTTTCATACATTTAAAGGCTACTACATACATTTTTCTGAATTGCCTGTCTGTATTTTTGGCCATTTAAAATTTTCTTTATCATTTTTCTTTTGAAAAAGACAAGAATATTTGTCTGTTTATCTTTTATGCATTAGTTTTTTCCTTTCTAAAAGTATTTTTTTTAATTTTTTAAGAATAGGTGTGACTAATATAGTTTTTATTCAGATTTCCCAATTGCTACTGCTTGCTTTATCATTCTTTCTATCTAAATTGAGACTTTTTGTAAACTGCCTTAGCATACATAATGTCCTTTTAGCCCTAATTACTTCAGTATGTATTTCTTTAAAAAAGGACACCTTTCCATGAAAAGACTACAATAAGACTATCAAACATAAGCAAATCTATATTGATATACTACTACCATCTAATCCATGGTTCCTATGCAATTTTGCTCTCATTTTGGAATGCAGGTTGAGATCATGCATTGAATATAGTTGTCATGCCTTTGTAGACTCCTTCAGTCTGGAACAGTTCCTCAGTTTTTCCTTACTTTCACACCTCTGGCCAATGTCTTTGTAAAAATAATGCATCATAAAGGAATGTATATAATGTAGATTAGTCCCATTACTGGAATGTTAATTTTATCACTTGGTTAAGATGATGCTTTCCAAGTTTTCCGTTGTTAAGTTAATGAATAAATATTTCTTATTTATTAACTGGAAACTGATAAATATGGTTTATAGCCAGCATGCAGAACACAGCAACACACCCACACCCCCCCACACACACCCATTCCACACACTTAGTGTTAGAAAGCTTTACTCCAAGCCCTTGTTTTCTTTTGTTCTTTGTATGGTTTACACCTTTTATATTTAGATATCTGATCCATTTGTACTTTATTTATTTATTTTGGTGTCCTGGGAAATATGGGTTAGGTTTAACTTTTTCTAAATAACAAATTGGCTTGCTCCAATACAATTTATTTAAAATTTATCTTGTCTTTTGTGGTTTCACTTGCAATTTCTATCATAGACTAAATTATGTGGGTCTATGCGCTTTCTAATTTAGTTTGTTGGTCTCTGTCTATTTGGATTCTAATACTAGACTGTTTAAATTTTAGAAAACCAGATATTTAGACAATTTTAAAATACCAGATCTTGTAATGTGTAGTAGAGTTAGTTGCCTCTCCTTAGAGTTTTGCTTTTTAAGTGTTGTCTCCCAGTTTATTTTTCTATATGAAATTGTGTATCAATATAACATTTGCAAGTTTTATTGATTATAAAAAAGTTATTCATATTTTCATTGGAATTGCCTTATACTCATGGATTAATTTTTGGAGAACTGATGAAGTTGAGCCTCCTACACAAGGAAAAAGGATACATTCCTATTTGTGCAAGTCTACTTTTGTGTCAAGAGTACATCAGTATTTTGATCTCATAGGTTATACATATTCTTATTAAGTTTATTCCTAAGTATTTTATCTTCCTTATTGCTTTTGAATATTTCTTCTACCACTATATCTTCCCATTGGTGTTTTTTGTATACATTGAAGCTATTTTTTTAAATTATTTTTTTATCTTTTTGCTTGCTAAATTATTGTTTGAGTTATTTTTATCATTAACTTTCTAGGATTTACAGGTATACTAACAAATTTTCGGCAATAGTTTTACTTCTTTTTTAATTCTCATGCCTTCAACTGATTTTTCTAAAATTAGCATTGATCAACACATCTCAGTACAGTGTTCAATAGTAATAAAGGTATTGAGCATCCTTGTGGTTTATCTGATCTTATTGGAATTATCTCTTCTCTTTTTTTTTTTTTTAAAGATTTTATTTATTTATTTGACAGAGAGAGAGAGATCACAAGGAGGCAGAAAGAGAGGGGGAAGAAGGCTCCCTGCTGAGCAGAGAGCCTGATGCAGGGCTCTATCCCAGGATGCTGAGATCATGACCTGAGCTGAAGGGAGAGGCTTTAACACACAGAGCCACCAAGGCGCCCCAGAATAATCTCTTCTATTTGACAATTAAGCAAGATACTTATTTCACAAAGCATGCATAGATTTCTATTTTTTGAGTATTTTTATCTGTAATGGGTGTTAAGTTTTTTCAGTGACTTTTTCTGAAAAATTGAGATAATAATATGATTTTTCTCTTTAGATCTATTAATATCATCTATTGTATTAATGAATTTCAATTATTGAAACAAGATTACATTGTTCACTCCAATCTATTTGGTCACATGATATTATTAATGTGGTGTTGGATTTTGTTGAGTGATAACATTTAATATTTTTTGTTGATAGCCAATGATATTATTTTTTAGTTTCTTTTTTTTTTTTTTAAAGATTTTATTTATTTGACAGAGGGAAACACAGTGAGAGAGGGAACACAAGCAGAGGGAATGGTAGCGGGAGAAGCAGGCTTCCTGCCGAGCAGAGAGCCCGATGCAGGGCTTGATCCCAGGACCCAGGGATCATGATCTGGGCCGAAGGCAGACGCTTAATGACTAAGCCACCCAGGCGCCCCTATTTTTTAGCTTTTTAACATGCCATATTTAAAATGTTAATGATCAATGTTGTACTTGCTTCAAAAGAACATTTTCTTTTCATTAGCTATTTTTTTGAAAATTTAATGCAACATTGGGACTATTGGTTCTTTGAAAGTGTATAATATCCTTTTGAAATGATCTGAGCTTGGTTCATTTTGGGAGTAGCTCCAAGATAACTTTCTCCTTTTTCTACCAATATTGGTGCACCTAAATTTCTATTGCTAGTGGGATCAATTTCAGTAAGTTAATATTATTTAACTTAATTATTCATTTCGTTTAGCGTCCAAATTTATTTTGGAAAAGCAAAAGGTAACAAAGTAATTTCTTACTATTAAATTTTTTTTTCCGTGTTAATGATTATTTCCACCCTTTTGTTTCCTACATTATTCTGTGGTCCTTGTTGGCATTTCTCCTTTATTAATTATTTGGAGAAAAAGGGAAGATTTAATTTAATATTTAAAACTTGTGTTTTATATTCCCTAATTCATTAATTTCAGTTTTTATCTTTGTTATTCCTGGTGTGTGTGTGTGTGTGTGTGTGTGTGTGTGTTTTGCACTATTCTGCTATTCTTTTTCTAGTCAAGAGGGAAAAAATTATTTATTTCACTTTTTATTGACATAAAATTATTTTTTAAATTTATTTTTATTTTTATTTTTTTCCCAAATACATTCATTTTATTTTTTCAGGATTACAGGATTAATTGTTCATGCACCACATCCAGTGCTCCATGCAATATGTGCTTTCCTCAATACACACTGCCAGGCTCGCCCAACCCCCAATCCCTTCCCTTCCAAAACCCTCAGTTTGTTCTCAGAGTCCAAAGTCTCTCATGGTTCATCACCCCCTCTGATTCCCACCATTTACCCTTCCTTTCCATCTCACAATGCCCTCCATGTTTTTCCTTATGCTCCACACTTAAGTAAGACCATAAGATAGTTGGCTCTCTTGGTTTCACTTATTTCTCCACATAATCTCTTACAGTTCCGTCCATGTCGATACAAAAGTTGGTTATTCATCCTTTCTGATGGGGGCATAATATTCCATTATATATATGTATCATATCTTCTTTATCCATTCATCTCTTGAAGGGCATCTTGGTTCTTTTCACAGTTTGGCAAATGTGGCCATTGCTGCTATGAACATTGAGGTACATGTGGCCCTTCTTTGTAATGCATCTGCTTCCTTGGGGTAAATACCCAGGAGTGCGATGGCAGGGTCATAGGGTAGCTCTATTTTTAATTTCTTGAGGAATCTCCACACTGTTTTCCAAAGTGGTTGCACCAGTTTGCAATCCCACCAACAGTGTAAAATGGTTCCCCTTTCTCCACATCCTCTCCAACATTTGTTGTTTACTGTCCTGTTGATTTTGGCCATTCTAACTGGTGTAAGGTGGTATCTCAGTGTAGTTTTGATTTGAATCTCCCTGATGGCTAAAGATGATGAACATTTTTTCATGTGTCTGTTAGCCATTTGTATGTCTTCTTTGGAGAAGTGTCTGCTCATGTCTTCTGCCCATCTTTTGATGTAATTATCGGTTTTGTGAGTGTTGAGTTTGAGGAGTTCTTTATAGATCTTAGGTATCAGACCTTGGTCCGTAGTGTCATTTATGAATATCTTCTCCCATTTAGTGTGTTGCCTGTTTGTTTTGTGGACTGTTTCCTTCGCTGTGCAGAAGCTTTTTATCTTGATGAATTCCCAAAAGTTCAATATCGCTTTTGTTTCCTTTGTCTTTGGAGACATGTCCTGAAAGAAGTTGCTGTGGGTGATGTCGAAGAGGTTACTGCCTATGTTCTCCTCTAGGATTTTGATAGATTCCTGCCTCACATTGAGGTCTTCTATCCATTTTGAGTTTATCTTTGTGTATGGTGTAAGAGAATGGTCAAGTTTCATTCTTCTACATATAGCTGTCCAATTTTCCCAGCACCATTTATCGAAAAGACTGTCTTTTTTTCCACTGGATATTATTTCCTGCTTTGTCAAAGATTTTTGACCGTGGAATTGTGGGTCCATATCTGGGATCTCTATTCTGTTCCACTGGTCTATGTGTCTGTTTTTGTGCCAGTACCATGCTGTCTTGGTGATTACTGCTTTGTAGTAAAGCTTGAAATCAGGCAATGTGATGCCCTCAGCTTTGTTTTTCTTTTTCAACATTTCCTTAGCAATTTGGGGTCTTTTTTTAGTTCCATACAAATTTTAGGATTTTTTGTTCATTTGGAAGAAAACTGGTGGAATTTTAATCAGAATGGTGTTGAAAGTATAGATTGCTTTGGTCAGTATAGACATTTTAAGAATGTTTATTCTTCTGATACAGGAACATGGAATACTTTTCCACCTTCTTGTGTATTCTTCAATTTCTTTCATGAGTGTTTTGTAGTTCTTCGAGTACAGATCCTTTACCTCTTTGGTTAGGTTTATTCCCAGGTATCTTATGGTTTTTGGTGCTATCATAAATGGAATAGATTCCCTAATTTCTCTTTCCACAGTTTCATTGTTAGTGTATAGGAAAGCAAGTGATTTCTGGGCATTGATTTTGTATCCTGCCACATTACTGAATTGCTGTATGAGTTCTAGTAATTTGGGGGTGGAGTCTTTTGGGTTTTCCATATAAAGTATCATGTCATCTGCAAAAAGGGAGTTTGACTTCTTCCTTGCCAATTTGAATACTTTTTATTTCTTTTTGTTGTCTGCTGTCGCTAGGACTTTTAGCACTATGTTGAAAAAGACTGGTGAGAGGGGGTATCCTTGTAATGTTCTTGATCTCAAAGGGAAGGCTGTCAGCTTTCCCGCGTTGAGAATGATATTTGCTGTGGGCTTTTCATAGATAGACTTGATGATGTTGAGGAATGTTCCTTCTATCCCTATACTTTGAAGAATTTTAATCAGGGACAGATACTGAATTTTGTCAAATGCTTTTCCTTCACAATTGAGAGGACCATGTGGTTCCTCTCTCTTCTCTAATTGATTTGTTCCATCACACTGGTTGATTTGCAAATGTTGAACCACGCCTGCATCCCGGGGATAAATCCCACCTGGTGATGATGAATAATCTTCTGAATGTACTGTTGGATCCTATTAGCTAGGATCTTGTTGAGAATCTTGGCATCCATATTCATCAGGGATATTGGTCTGAAATTCTCCTTTTTAATAGGGTCTTTGCCTGGTTTGAGGATCAGGATAATGCTGGCTTCATAGAAAGGGTCTGGCAGTTTTTCTTCTGTTTCTACTTTTTGAAACAGTTTCAGGAGAATATGTATTATTTCTTCCTTGAAAGTTTGGTAGAATTCCCCAGGGAATCCGTCAGGTCCATCCTGTACTCTTGTTTTTTGGCAGGTTTTTGATCACTGTGTCAATCTCATTACAAAATATTGGTTTCTTCAGGTTGTTAATTTCTTCCTGTTTCAGTGTTGGAAGATTATGGGTTTCCAGGAATGCATCCATTTCTTCTAGTTTGCTTAATTTATTGGCATACAGATGTTGATAATGATTTTTGATGATTATTTCTATTTCCTTTGGATTAGTCGTGATCTCTCCCCTTTCATTCATAATTTTGTTAATTAGGGTCCTCTCTCTTTTCTTTTGGATTAGTTTGGCCAGTGGTTTATCAATCTTATTGATTCTTTCAAAGAACCAACTTCTGGATTCGTTGATGGGTTCCATTGTTTCTCTAGTTTCTAACTCGATCTCTGCTCTAATCTTGATTTATTCCCTTCTTGTGTGTGGGGTTGGCTTCCTTTGTTGGTTTTCCAGTTCTTTGAGGTGTAAGGAGAGCTGGTATATTCGAGATTTTTCAATTTTTTTTGAGGGAGGCTTGGATGGCTATGTATTTCCCCCTTAGGACTGCCTTTTCCGTGTCCCATAGGTTTTTCATCCATGTGTCTTCATTCTCATTGGTCTCCATGAGTTGTTTAAGTTCATCTTTGATTCCCTGGTTGATTCAAACATTTTTAGCAGGTTGGTCTTTATCCTCCAAGTGTTTGAATTCCTTCCAAGCTTTTTCTTGTAGTTGAGTTCCAGTTTCAAAGCATTGTGGTTGAGACAAAGCAGGGAATCACATCAATTTTTTGGTATTGTTTGAATCTTGATTTGTGCCCCACTCTGTGGTCTATTCTGGAAAGAAAATTCTGTCTGTGCTGGGAGAATAAGTATTCTTTTTTTTTTTTTTTAGGGTGGAATGTTCTGTATATATCTATGAGGTCCATCTGGTCCAATGTGTCATTCAAAGCTCTTGTTTCTTTATTGATTTTCTGTTTAGATGATTGTCTATTACTGAGAGTGGTGTGTTAATATCTCCTACTATTAATGTATTCATATCAATATGACTCCTTATTTTGATTAATTGTTGGCTTATGTCGTTGCCTGCTCCTATATTGGGGGCATAAATATTTACAATTGTTAGATCTTCTTGGAAGACAGACCCTTTAAAATGATGTAGTGTTGGGGCGCCTGGGTGCCTCAGTGGGTTAAAGCCTCTGCCTTCAGCTCAGGTCATGATTGCAGGATGCTGGGATTGAGCCCCACAGTGGGCTCTCTGCTCATCGGGGAGCCTGCTTCCCCCTCTCCTCTGCCTGCCTCTCTTCCTACTTGTGATCTCTCTGTAAAATAGATAAACAAGATCTTTTTTTAAAAAAATGATGCAATGTCCTTTTGTATCTCTGACTACAGTCTTTAGCTTAGAATCTAATTTATCTGATATGAGAATAGCTACCTCAGCTTTTTTTGAGACCCACTGGTATGAAAGATGGTCTTCCATCCTTTCACTTTCATTCTGGATGTATCTTTTGGTTCCAAATGTGTCTGTTGTAGACACCATATGGACGCGTCCTGTCGTTTTATCCATTCTGCAGCCCTGTGTGGTTTTATGGGAGCATTTAGGCTATTCACATTGAGAGTGATTATTGAAAGATAAGTGTTTATTGACATCCTGTTGCCTGTGTAGTCCTTGTTTCTATAGATTGTAAATTTCTTTTCTAAATCACTCATGGTTTCTTTTTACTTTTATAGAACCCTCTTTAATATTTCTTGTGCTACCGGCTTGTTGGTCACATACTCTTTTAATCCTTGCCAGTGTTGGAAGCTCTTTATCTCTCCAACCATTTCGAATGTCAGCTTTACTGGATAAAGTATTCTTGGTTGCACGTTCTTCTCGTTTAGTGCCCTGAATATATCATGCCAGCCCTTTCTGGCTTGCCAGGTTTCTGTGGACAGGTCTGATGTTATTCTAATGGGTCATCGTCCATATGTAAGGGATTTTTCCCCCCTAGCTGCCCTCAGGACCTCTTATCTAAAATTATTTGATAATTTGCAAATTATGCAATTATGTGTCTGGGTGTCTTTTTAGACTCATTGATCTTGGCAGGTATCCTTTCGGCCTCTAGAACATGAACACTTGCTCCATTCCCCAGAATGGGGAAATTTTCTTTCATAATTTGGTCAGCTATATCTTCTAGTCTTCTGTCTTTCTCTACCCCTTCTGGGATTCCAATAATTCTGACGTTGGAACGTTTCATGGTGTCATTTATTTCCCTAAGTCTCTTCTCATGATTCCTGAGCAGTTTGCTCCAGCTCTCTTCTTGAACTTTCTTCTCAACCATTTTAACCTCTAGATCACTAATTCTGTCCTCTGTCTAGGTGATTCTTGCTGTTAGACTATTTCGATTAGATTGGATCTCACTGATAGTGTTTTTTACATCTGCTATACTAGTTCTCATTTCTTCTATTAGAGATTCTATGTTGTCATTAATGTTTTTCTCCAATCTAGCTATTGCCTGGATAATTGTCACCTTGAATTCCCTTTTGACATACTGTTTATGTCCTTGTCCAATAGTTCTGAAGAAGAGGGTGCAGTTTATGGGTTTTCCCTCTGTTGGTTGTTCCTTCTGCTAGTCATTTTGATGAGAAGGGGATGAGGGGATGTCTAGCTGGATATATCACCCACGATCCAGGCAGGGTTCATTCTGGAAGGTTTTGGAAGCACTTGGGATTCACCACTAAAAAAAAGAATAAGGATAAAAAAATATAGACAGAAAGAGGAAAAGAAGAAATCCCAACCAGTGTGGGCCTCAAAAATAAGATTTATAAGGCATATAAACAAACTCTAACAAACATATAGACTTACAAAATTAAATGACATGAAATAAAAGAACCTAGTTAGAATGAACTCCACGAATAAGATTTATATAATACCAGAATAAAACCAAATACATAGAAACACTGACAGAAGGATAAGATGGTAGGGTGGTTGTAACTCCTTGTGGGCGAGGAAGGTTATTTCAGTTCTTTCTGGCTTTATTGTGTATTAAGCCTCTAGTTGTAATGTTAAGTAGTTAAAAAAAATTAAAAAACCCAGAAATGTTAAAATAAGTGAATAAAAGAAATAGAAAGGAAATAAGAAACAAACAAACAAAAAACTTGTATCTATGAAATATACAGGTTTGAGGGTATTATCAGGAGCTTAATATAATGATTTCCCCTGATGTTGGGGATTTAAAATTTTATGGGGACCCTGTGGTTATTGTCCTTTTGTTTTTTGACTTGTCTTCTGTGGGTGGGGCCTGCCGCATTGTTTTCCAGTCAGTCTTGCTTGTGTTGAGTCACCCTGTGTCCCAATCAAGGGGCTATATGCTCCATAGAACCTGGTTTCTCAGTTTTTCACTCTCTGAAGGTGTTTTTCACCTTTTTGGAGAATCCATGCAAGGAATCTGCCCTTATGTACCCAGACCTCTGCATCACACAGAAGCCTCAGTCTTCTCCCCTCTGGGTGGTCCAGAACACATCCTTCCCTCAGCAAAATTCTGCTCACAGTGCAGCCTGTCAGAGGTGGTGCATGCCCCTAGCCACAGTTCAGTGGCTCCGCACATGCTCTCTGGGCTTCAGGCCTGTGCAGGGTGTGCTCAGATTCCTACTGGAGTTTAGGCCACCCACTGGCGTTCTCTCCAGGGCTGGCTGGGAGTGCCCAGACCCTGCCAGTTTGCGAATGTCTTTTGGTCAGGGCTGCACTCAGTGCAGAGAGTGGGGCACACAGAGAAAAGCTGCAGGCTCCTGGACCACACCAGACTCTCTAAGGTGTTTGCAGGAGTGCGCCTCACCCAAAAAATGGTGCTAGGAGCCCAAAGCTGCAGGTTTGTGAACCATGGATTGGACCCCCCTTCCACCAGTCTCTTTGAGGCAAGTGGTTTCCTTCCTGGGAACGTGGGCCCAGGCCCGTGCCCTTGACCATCCCCTTCCATTAGTTGCTTTTCAGAATCTTTTGCTTTTTTTAAGTGTTTTTAACTGGACTCTAAGTTACTGCTAGTCCCCAACCACCGGGCACATTCCTTTGGGGTATTATTGTCCTTGGATCACTTCTGGTGGCTCCCTCCCCCTTTTCTTTATCCTCTGATATTGGTTTGAGTGTTCCCACTTTGCTTTACCTCTCCACTGCTATCTTCTGCTCTCATAGAGGTCCAGAAGTGAAAAATCTTGCTCCTCAGGCTGATTTCATGGGTGTTCAGCATGCTTTGGTAGATATCCAGCTCACTTTAGGGGACAGGTTGCAATAGGATCTCCTACTTCTCCGCAATCTTGCCCCCTCCCTCTATTGACATAAAATTGACATTATTTAAGGCAATGGTCTTTCCTTTGATCAGTGCTTTATTTTATCCCACACAGCCTAATATCAGTGTTTCTATTACTGTTATTTTAGTATATGTGCTGCCGAAGCGAGCACTATTATTGTTATTTAAAAAAAAAAAACTTTGTAAATTTGGTTTGCATTCCTACTTTCCCCAAAATGTTGTTAATTAATCCAATTCCAATTTTGCATGTAGATAACCTGGTTAAAATTTGCTGCTAATATCTTATTTTTGGGAGTCATTGAGTAATAGTATTTGTAAAATTTCTACTTTATAGAAATTGCTGATCCTTTATTTCTTTCTTAATGTGTCAGAGGTCCAAAAAACTATAGCCCTCAAGCCAAATCTAGCGACTATGTTAAATCATAAAAAAATTAAATTATTGGAAAATATATTTCTTAATTTTTTATTAACATATAATGTATTATTTGCCCCATGGTACATGTCTGTCAATAATCAGGCTTACACACTTCACAGTACTTACCATAGCACATACCTTCCCCAATGTCCAAAACTCAGACACCCTATCCCTACCCCCCACCCCATAGCCATCCTTAGTTCATTTCATGAGTTTAGGAGTCTCTTATGCTTTGTCTCCTTCCTGATCCCATCTTGTTACATTTCCCTCCCCCACCCCTACACGACCCCCTACCCTGTCTCTCAAATTCTTCATATCAGAGAGATCATATGATAATAGTCTTTCTCTGACTGACTTATTTCGCTTAGCATAATACCCTCTAGTTCCATCCATGTTGTTGCAAATGGCAAGATTTTGTTTCTCTTGATGGCTGCATAGTATTCCATTGTGTATATATACCACATCTTCTTTATCCATTCATCTGTTGATGGACATCTAGGTTCTTCCCATAGTTTGGCTATTGTGGACATTGCTACTATAAACATTTGGGTGCACGTGTCCCTTCAGATCACTACATTTGTATCAGTAGGGTACATACCCAGTAGTGTGATTGCTGGGTCACAGGGTAGTTCTATTTTCAACTTTTTGAGGAACCTCCATACTGTTTTCCAGAGTGGCTACACCAGCTTGCATTCCCACCAACAGTGTAGGAAGGTTCCCCTTTCTCTGCATCCTCGCCAACATCTGTCATTTCCTAACTTGCTAATTTTAGCAATTCTGACTGGTGTGAGGTGGTATCTCACTGTGGTTTTGATTTCTATTTCTCTGATTCTGAGTGATGAGCACATTTTCATGTGTCTGTTGGCCATTTGGATGTCCTCTTTGCAGAAATGTCTGTTCATATCTTCTGTCCAATTCTTTTTTTTTTTTTAAGATATTATTTATTTATTTGACACAGAGAGATCACAAATACACAGAGAAGCAGGCAGAGAGAGAGGGGGAAGCAGGGTCCCTGCTGAGCAGAGAGCCCAATATGGGGCTTGATCCCAGGACCCTGAGATCATGACCTGAACAGAAGGCAGAGGCTTTAACCCACTGAACCACCCAGGTGCCCTGTCCCCTAGGATGCCTTTTAATCCACATTTGGGTTGTATGATTTAAGGAAATAAAAAAAACCTGATTTTTTTTTTTTGGTAACACTGTATGGACTTTGTACTCCTTAGAAGATAAGGAAAAATGGCCCACTAATAGGATATTAAGCTTCAGTGTGATCTATCAGTTAAATCTCTTTTGAAGAAAGAGGGCAGACAGACCCTATATTGAAATCTTCATGTCTCTAGATTAGGACCTCAACCTCAGGGCCTCTTGCAGAATGTGTTTGCTTGAATGTGTTTGGCTCTTAAACCCCTCTTAATATAATGGGTGATAATTATCTAGACTGGGTAAAACCCAAGTTGCTATGTTTCATAAGCCATCCCTGATGAAGAGAGTGCTGACTCTCTCACTCTTCCTCCTAATAGACTCAGGTTACTCTAGCTGTGTTGGGGGGCTTCTCCTTCATTCATTTCCCAGGTTAATAGCTATAATTGGACCCAAATATCTCTGCGTAGTCTGCCTCAGGATGTTTTGTTTTGGGAAAGTTTCTTATTTTCTCTGGTCTGACATGGACTGCTTATTTCTACTCTGGTAGAAAAAAACAAGTTCTCTTCTCATCTGTCTGAGCTGACAAATTTTAGAACATGGAAATTTTTTTCTCTGCCTTCTAGTGGCACACATATTCTGCCTTCCACTCCCCTCCTATTTCTGCACCATTTAGGTATGGCTTACACAACTGACTTCTATACCATCTGGATGCTTCCAGCAACATTTGTTCCTCCTTCTACCTTCACTGTCCAGGAGCAAGTAACACCCATTGGACTTATGTCACCCACTTCAGATTTCCCCAACAGTGTCCCAGGTAAAAATTGACAATGGGGAACAAATTGATTGACTTTTAAGTGGAACCAAGTGGAACACAACTCAGTATTTAAATTTACGTTTGTTGGTTTAATTAAGATAGTCATATCTTTAGAGTTATCAGCATTAAATAGGAAACTTTCCCCTATCTAGGCTGACTAAAGGTCAAATAAGCTTATATTACCTTTATTGCAATTTGTCAGCAAAAAGATGACTTAAAATGATGGTTAGTTTTGTCTGTCTCAAAATTCTCATGGGTCATTGTTAAGATATATTTCAGTCTCTGGTAACCTAAAACTTTAAAGTTTCTTGGATGATAAATTAGATTGAATTCATTGGACATCAAAAAGAGGGGAAAGGGCACAAATAAATATGCTCATGAATGAAACACCAACACGAAGGAAATACAAACAATTAAAAGAAAGTATTATGAACAATTATATGCCAACAAATTAGACAATCTGGAAGAAATGGATGCATTCCTAAAAACTTATAAACTACTGAAATTGAAACAGAAATAGAAAACCTGAATAGACCCATAACCAGCAAGGAAACTGAATCAAAAATCTCCCAACAAACAAGAGTCCAGGGCCAGATGGCTTCCCAGTGAACTTCTACTAAACATTTAAAGAACTAACACCTATTCTGAAGTTGCTTCAGAAAATATAAATGGAGGGAAAATTTCCAACCTTTTCTGTGAGGCCAGCATACTTTGACCCCAAAGCCAGAGAAAGACCCCACCAAAAAGGAGAATTACAGACCAATATCCCTGATTAAAATAGATGTCAAAATTCTCACCAACATATTAATAATAGGATCTGACAGTACATTAAAAGGATTATTTACCACAACCAAGTGGGATTTATTCCTGGGCTGCAAGCGTGGGTCAACATTTGTAAATCAATCAACGTGAAATATCACACTAACTAAAGAAAGGACAAGAATCATATGATGCTCTCAATTGATGCAGAAAAAGCATTTGGCAAAATGCAGCATCTTCCCTTGATTAAAACTCTCCACAGTGTAGGGATAGAGGGAACATACCAACTACAAAAAAACCAACTACAAAAGTTCACAGCAAATATCATTCTCAATGGGAGAAAACTGAGAACAAGACAGGGATATCCACTCACCACTATTGTTTGACATAATACTAGAAGTCCTCGCCTCAGCAATCATACAAAAAGAAATAAAGGGTATTCAAATCAGCAAAAAAGAAATCAAACTCTTACTCTTCACAGATGGCATGACACCTCAGGTGGAAAAAACAAAGACTCCACCCCAAAACTGTTAGAATTCATATAGTAATTAATCAAAATGACAGGATATAAAATCATTGTATAGAAATCAGTTGCATTTCTATACACAAAGAATGAGACAGAAGAAAGAGAAAATAAGAAAAAAAAATTACAATTGCACCCAAACTCATAAGATACTTAGGAATAAACCTAACCAGAGAAGTAAAGGCTCTGTACTCTAAAAACTACAGAACACTTATGAAAATAATTGAAGAAGTCACAAAGATATGAAAAAACATTCCAAGCTCATGGATTGGAACAATAAATATTGTTAAAATGCGTATACTACCCAGAGCAAACTACACATGCAATGCATTCCCTATCAAAATACCACCAGCTTTTTATCACTCCAATTTTGAATGACAACCTACCTGGATAAAGTATTTTTGGCTGCATATTTTTTCTCATTTAGTTTCCTGAATATATTATGCCAGTCCTTTCTGGTGTGCCAGGTCTCCATGGATAGGTCTGTTGCCAACCTAATGTTTCTACCCTTGTATGTTCACTTCACACCAGTCAGAATAGCTAAAATTAACAAATCAGGAAATGCCAGATGTTGGTGAGAATACAGAGAAAGGGGATTCCTCCTACACCGTTGGAGGGAATGCAAGTTGGTACAGGCATCTTGGAAAACAGTATGGAAGTTCCTCAAAAAGTTGAAAATAAAGCTACCCTACAACCCAGCAATTGCACTACTGAGTTTTAACCCCAAAGATACAAATGTAGTGATCTAAAGAGGCACTGGCACCCCAGTGTTTATGGCAGCAATGTCCACAATAGCCAAACTATGGAAAAAGCCAAGATGTCCATTGACAGATGAATGGATAAGAAGTAGTGTATATACACAATGGAATATTTCTCAGCCATCAGAAAGGATGAATACTTAACATCTACATCAAAGTGGATGGAACTGATAGGTGTGTTTAGTGAAATATGTCAGTCCCAGAAAGACAAGTATCATATTGTTTTATTCATATGAAGAATATAAGAAACAGTGCAGAGGGAGGGAAAAATGGAAGGGGAAGAAATCGGAGAGGGAGACAAACCATGAGACACTCTTAACTATGGGAAAAAAACTGAGGTGCTGGAAGAGAGGTGGGTGGAGAGATGGTGTAACTGGGTGATGAGCATTAAGGAGGGTACATGATGTGATGAGCATTGGGTGTTATAACAACTGAATTACTGAACTCTACATATGAAAGTAATGATGTTCCATATGTTGGCTAATTGAATTAAAAAATAAAATAAAAATGAGGGTTCTTATAGAGGGAAAATATATTTTAATAAAGCTTTTTAAAAGATATTAGATCTTAAGCATTCAAGACTCAATACATTAGGTTTATAATTTGTTCCAACCATTAACTTTTATTTTTTCTTTTGTTTCCATAAAGGTGTCTCTTATTAATTACCTAATTGCTTGCTAAACAAAAAAGTAGATGATAGTTAACATCACAGGCTATAAAACAAAGGCCTTAAATGACTCTCAAAATGGCATTATATATTTTAACTGCTGCACAAGGTGGAACATGTGCTATCATAAAAGCAGAATTTTGTGTATATATTCCAGAGATCACAAAAATGTAACAGGATTGCTAGAAGATATAAATACTCAAATCAGCACTTTAAAAGATCTCTCTCTTTCCTTTAGTGATTAGCTACACTCTTGGACTGGAGGAAGATTCTGGTTAACTATCAGTGCTGTTTTTACTGAACTTCTCTTTCTCATTATAATATTAAGCTTCATTTGTCTTTTCCCGTGTCTCCCTGCCTGGTAGCAGTACTCCTTCATTGTCATAACTTCTAGCTGACAGAGGATCCTTTCTACTCAAGGAAGCTCATATATGTTGGATTGGCTGCCTCTGACTTTGGTAACTTTTTTTTAAGATTTTATTTATTTATTTGATAGAGAGGAGAGAGATCACAAGTAGGCAGAAAGGCAGGCAGAGAGAGGGGGAAGCAGGCTCCCTGCTGAGCAGAGAGCCCAATGAGGGGCTCGATCCCAGGACCCTGAGATCATGACCTGACCCGAAGGCAGAGGCTTAACCCACTGAGCCACCCAGGCACCCCTGCTTTTGGTAACTCTTATATATAAGTTTCTTCAACTGGCCAATATTGATGCATAGGTTAGAACATCTCTATGCCCCTATTCAGCAGGAAGAAGTTACAGAAGATAAGACCTTCTACCCTCCGCAACTTTAAGGATTAAGGGTCAGAACCGTTCAGTGGGGAATGATGTGGGGAACAAAGGAAGATGGAAATGTAGATAAAATTAAATTTCCTTACCACCTGCAGCCCATTGACAAATACTTGAGGCAGGCAGAGTAAGATATTCCTTTAGGAAACTCCCAACTGTCTTAATGTTAATGCTTTACTAGAAGGAAAAACAACCTTAGCTTGATAGTAGCTAGATCTCCAGGATCTTGTGAGTCTTTTTTAGGATATGAAAGTCCTTTTGGAAACCTCTCTTCATCTTTACCTCCCCTCACTCCAAAGTACGTAATCAGTTGCTCCTCACAACCTCACTGAAGCCCTTTCTGTCCACAGGTCCTGTCTCGATGCCTTAATAAAACATGTTTTTGCATAAAAGATATCACAAGAATTCTTTTTTGGCCATCAGCTCTGGCCCCAAACCAACATTTCCACATAAAATGGCATGAAGAAATTTTAATACATGTTGGATTGTGAATTTGTCTAATATTTATGTAAAAATATGTATCAAAATATAAATGCTTCATATTTTGAGTCAATCAGTCTTTGTTTCATAGAAAAAATTGCTGAAATAAAAAAAGAATTAAGATGTTAACTGAGGCATTCTAATAGTAAGTAGTGTGAAAATAATAATATTCAACATTACCAAGTTAATTTCAGGTTGTACATACATTGTAATACTACGTAGACATTAGAAAGACGGTTAAGAATTTATAATGACTGGTGACTCCAAACAGATGTTGGTGACATGTTGTTTGGCTTAAAAAAAGGATAGGTCTTACAATAGAAGAATAATCAGATCCTATTGTTGTAAAAGTGCTTCTGCCCTGTATGTATGGACATGAAGATATTCTCTTAAAGGATAGAACATATTCCTTTGTAGTCTAGAATTGTGTATGATTTCAAATTTCTTTTACTTCTCTAAATTGTGCTGGGATTTTACTATGGTAAGATAATTTTAAAATAAGTATATAAGTAAACCTATACTTTGTGATTTTAATACTGTTGGTTTATGAGGGTGCAGGCTGTTTATGTTAGACTCAAGAAGGACATGTTCAAATAATATCTTTCTTAGGATGGTACTGTGATCTCAATACACACTTTTTAAAGACAGAAAATATCAGAGATGTTGAGGTTTTATTTTCTCCTTTACAATAGAATTTTAATAGAAGTTTAAAGTTAAGGTTAATAGACTTTCCATATTTGAAGATTTTATCTTCCTTTGCAGTACTCGTCTGTTCTAAAAGGTGTTAAAATGAAAATTTTCTTAAGATACCTAAATACTGATGACAACCATTCCTTTCAGAAATCTCAAGTTGAAGCATTGTAAAGGTCATTGTATGCAAATTTGTGTTTCACAGAATAAAAGGAGTTCAGGAGACATGAAATTTAGGAAAATGGTGTGTTAAACAAATAGAAATATTTTTTGCTTCAGACAACTTGTGTATGTTTCTAAATGTTCATGAGCGTTGCAAATCTCTAAGAGGGGGATATATTTTGGAGATTTTCCCAAACTTGTTGGACTACATTCTCTCCTGTCTTTCAGAGATTGTTGAAAACAAATGTACCCTCCCCCCAAAACAACAAAAGATTCAGTTTGAGAAATGTCACTAGGTAATGTGTAGCTTGTTATGAAACAATCTTCATAAACATGTTCTTAAAGATTTAAATATATCAGAGTTTCTCAGTCTCAACACTGCCACTATTTTGAATCTGATATTTCTTTGTGGTGGGGCTGTCCTGTCTGTTGTGAGAAGTTTAATAGCATGCATGGTCTTTACCCAAAAGTGTGTTCCCAGTTTTGACAATCATCAATGTTTCCAAACATTGCCAGATGTAACCTGGAGGGCAAAACTGCACCCAGGTGAAAACCACTGATATACAAAGACATCTGGGAAGGAGGTTAGTTTAACTTGGATCAACATATAGAGGAGCTGAGTGTGGTTGAAGACCTCTGAACTGTTGAAATAAAATACATTCAAGTCCGAACTCTTGTCTGTATTACTATGAAGTCAGATAGCTCTTATTATCTGAGATTCTCTATCAGTGTATAGTACACTACCTATCCTGACTGGCCATGAGCCTGGGTGAGGTCATGGTGAAGTCCTACAAACCAGAAAGTTAGAGTTAAGAAGCAGAAAAACATTGATTATTAAAAGTGGGTCACCCTAAAATGATGTACTGCTTTAAGTCATAAGGAAATTAATATTACAGTCTCTCACCTACTTAGGGTGTGCAGCCCCAAAATTATATGAGAGTCTTTTTTTAGTACTGGTGAGATAAGGACAATTTATTGCTTGTTCCAACAAATACAGCCTTGACTTCTGAAAGGAATGGAAACCTTTAAGGAAGGTAGTTTTTCAGAAGGTAGAATAAAGGTATGTCCTCCAGCTTCCCCCAAGAACAATATTTTGAGGAATGTGTGCATAGTTGAAAAATTGCTTTATTAGAATAAAATATATTTCTCTTCAGAATTAAATAAAATGACCTATTTTTTTTCTGACATAAAGTAAAACCATAAAGAGTTCTTGGCAGTGAGCAAAGACTGTCAGTGGGAATGGAAGGAGGAAGGGAAAATAACTCCATTAGGGGAGGTTCTATCAGAAACTCTAGGGAAGCATACAATATCTGATCTGAATTTTTGAAAAGTATCTTAAATTCCACTTCCAAGAAAATGGAGTAGATATTCTTTTCTCTATTCCTATTACTAAGTACAACAAATATTAAGAAAACTCTGAAAAGTAAAGAGAAGAAGACAGACCTTCCAGGAACCTTGGCACTCAAAGAACATGGTAGTGAGTTCTTTGGGTTTTCATTTTACCTCAGATGTCCCAGATTGTGTCCTAGAGAAGCCAGAAAAACAGAACCGCGAATATGCACAGACCAAAAAGGGCCCCAAGCCCAAGAGCCAAGGAAAGGGCAGCCAAGTAAGAGAAAATATTTGGACAATCAATGTTTGACTTCTGCCAAACACCACAGGACAACTATGGCCCTAGCCCAATCCTTCCAGCAAAGGCCTTGTGGATAGCTTGCATTTTCCACTCTCAAGAAGCTGTCATAGATCACCCCATGTGGAAAGTCAAGGCATTACTCCTCTGCCAGCTGGAAATGAATACCAGCACCATCACTACCACTTCCCCACTCCCAGCACCCCTACCCTCACCCAGCGTCAGTAGAGACCATGTGGGAGTCACAATTTCCACTCTGGCAGGCAGTAAGGAGGAATTCCAATGACATAAATGTTACAGCCTTTATTGTGGTTCCTTTCAAAGCTCCCTGAGGCTTGGTTCATTTTTCTTCTATTTATGTTCTGTTCACATTGGGCAGTTCTATTGTTCTATCTTTAGATTCACTGATTCTTTTCTCTGTCTCCTCCATTCTGCTGTTGAACCTATTCATCAAGCTTCTTATTTTGATTATTTTGTTTTTCAGTTCTCAGATTTCCATTTATTTAGTTCTTTTTCATAACTTCTATTTCTTTGGGGCAGCTTTCTGGTTTTTTTGCTTTGTTTTGTTTTAGCATATTTGTAATTGCTCATTAAAATTTTTTATGTTCTTGTCTTTTATATTTGTTAGTTAATTCTAACATCTCTGTCATCTCAATGTTGGAATCTTTTGACTGTCTTTTGTCACTCGGTGTGAGATCTTCCTGGTTGTTGGCAAAAAGAATGATATTTGATTGAACCCTAAACATTTTTATATTATGGTATGAGACCATGGAGCCTCATCCATATATTCTGATTCAGTACCTCTGGACTGAGTCTTTGAAATCAGTATTTTTATTTTTATTTCATTTTTAAAAAGATTTTATTCATTTATTTGACAGAAAGAGAGAGATCACAAATAGGCAGAGAGATAGGCAGAGGGAGAGGGAGAAGCAGGCTTCCACACTGAGCAGAGAGCCCGATGTGGGGCTGGATCCCAGGACCCTGAGATTTGGGTCATGAGCCAAAGGCAGAGGCTTTAACCCACTAAGCCACCCAGGCACCCCCTGGAAATGAGTATTTTTAAAAAGTATCTCTGGGATTCTGATGCTCAGTCAGATTTGGAACCATGACCATGACGCTCTTCAGACCTTTCCAGATGTGAGTCAACGAGATATGGTACATATCAGTTTTTTTCTTTTTCTTTCTTTCCTTTCTTTCTTTCTTTCTTTCTTTCTTTCTTTCTTTCTTTCTTTCTTTCTTTCTTTCTTTCTTTCTTTCTTTCTTTCTTTCCTTCCTTCCTTCCTTCCTTCCTTCCTTCCTTCCTTCCTTCCTTCCTTTCTTTCTTTCTTTCTTTCTTTCTTTCATTCAGATTTTTATTTATTTATTTAACAGAGAGAGAGATCACAAGTAGGCAGAGAGGCAGGCAGAGAGAGAGGGGAATCAGGCTCCCTGCTGAGCAGAGAGCCCAATGCGGAGCTCAATCCCAGGACCCTGAGATCATGACCTGAGCTGAAGACAGAGGCTTAACCCACTGAGCCACCCAGGCGCCCCACACATCAGTTCTGCCAGGTGTTGCAAATGACCATTTTATTTATAAGGTCTTCTCTAGACTGTGAATCAAGTTTGACATTTATTTGTATTCCTTAGAGTGTACAACACATAAAGTTCCCCCCCCCCAAAATACCTATAATTGGTGGATTAATTCATTTCCCTCTGAGTGTCTCAGACTAATAAGGGAGGAGTTGAATTTATCTTGGATGAGTCCCTGTGCCCTCCATTTTTTAGATCTCTATGCTGCCATCTCTACTGATTCCACTTGGCATGTAGTGGGTGGGATGCAGAACAGATGAACAACAAGACGATTGATCACCATTCATAAATACACACACACACATACAGAGTGTCATTCATTCTGTACATGCATTTAAAAAAAAAAATTGCTGTGCAAAGGGGGAAAAACAAACCTGTAGGATTCTTTCTGTTGTTTTCATGCTGATTCTTGGAGAAGTGAGGTATGGTCATAGATCATAAGACTTTTGTCCAGACTCTGATTTTAGGGCCCTGGCTCTGAAAAATAGTCTCCAGCTGTCTTTTGTGAAATCCTTAGCTATACGCCCTGCTTCTGTGTCTTTATAAACAGGTGTAATGAAACAGCTTATGAGGATTAATTGTGTGGCATTTCAAAATTGAACACAAAGGGAGAAGTTGCTGCCTGTCAATTCACATTTAAAATTGTAATATTGTGTTTTTATTCCACATGTTCTCTGGACTCAAAGCTAAAAATCTCCTTTTCTGAAGACAGAGAAACCTGCTTCTTATCAGGATCTGAAATGTTTTCTGGTATTAATATGTGCTATTCTTATGCAAAATATTTTTACTGAACCTAAAATAAAACATTTTTAAAATGCAGAGATACCTGCAATTCAAATCAGAATTGGTAGCTTAATATTAAAAAATTAACATCATATTAACAACATAATATTTTACATATACTCTTTACAATTGTATTTTCCAAGTTTACTTGCCTTTATGAATATTTATTCTTCTATATAATTTTAGTGTGTTTTCATTTCTCAGAAACTCCAATTGGGATTTTTATTAGCATCACATTAAACTTATAGAATAACTTGAGGGAGAAATAACATTTTTATAATACTCAGTAAATCTGAGAACTTAAAGTGGCCCTTATGTCTGATGGAACCTGGAGACAATCAACATACTTTTTGATGGGTCTTGTGAAAACAACACTTTCCTAAGTGTGCAGGTTTAGATTAGAGAGCCCACAGAGTTCAGTTCTTTCAATAAAGACTTACAGCTTCTTAAAACATAAAGCTATGCATATCCTTAGTATTGATGAATCATCCTATTTCTGGGGATTCCAGCTGGGTCCATACTGCTGTACTTGGCTCAGGGCAGGCATGGTCCCAGCATGTGTATCTTCATGGCCTCAGGGAGCATGGCTCGTCATTTTCACTCCTCTCACAGATTTATTCCAGAGCTATAGAGGAGGCCATAAAAGCACAGACATTTGTGAAAGATGAAGAAATTTCCCATTTCTTCCCAAGCCAGAGAATGACATAACCAATGTCCTCACCAGTTAGTAAATACCCATTATTCCAGGAAAAATAGGCAACATATAATGTAATAACCATGTGAGAAGCAGCTGACATTTACTGAATGTGCTAAACCTCATGTTAAGTGTTTTAGCATTCATCTATCCCAAGAGATCTTCATGGTAGGTGTCATTATATTCTCAAACTACCAATAAGGGAACTGGGACCAGAGAATTGAAATGTATTGTCCAAAGTCACCCAACTAATAATGATGGACCCAGGATTTTAACTCCAAGCACTTGGCTTTATAATTCCATGTTACCAACTCACTTCAGCTAATCTCAGACTTCGATTTCCTAAGATGAACATGTCCACATATAGGTGGACAGCTGACCAATCATAGAGATCAAACTGTATGACAAGTATCAAACAAATGGCTCACTCTCTGAGTGCAAAGAACAAAGGCTGAGATGACCCAAGTAACTTTCAGTGCTATGCCCACTCATAGATTCCTGGAACACAGCGAATGTGGAGATAGTCATCTGCATGGAGATGGCTTTGTATATAGTTGGCATATGCAAAGTTAGAAGGTTGACTTTAACCACCTAACCAACTTCCATGTATATTATCACCCTTTGCCTTGCAACAAGAAAGAGGTTAGGGATGGCTTATTTACCAAATGATGCAAAAGCATTGGGGACAAGACAGTACAAATGGTATCCTTATTAACACAGAATGAGGAGTCAGAGATCTCAGCCTTATCTCAGTGCTATTCATGCTATGGCTCTCCGCAAGCTGAATAAAGACCTATGTTTGTAACAGCCTATGCCTAAGGCCTTAGCAGGCCTTCACTCCCAGGACATACATTTTGGAAGGTCTCTCTTTGTACTTATTAAAAAGATGAAAAATGTGTTCTTAGGAAATTTTTAGCCCCTACAATAATGGGAATGGGGGTTTGTTCACACATCCTTGTTTGAAGGTATTAGGATAAATCCCTTTTCTAGTCTCTGTATGAACAAACAATGACATGGTGAGCTGTTATTAAGGCATTTTGTCAGGGCCCAGAAATGACAGAATTCTACCTTTCTCCATCTTTTCAGAAGAGGTACCCACTGAAGATAAAGGCAGCGAGGATGGGCAGATGTGAGGCTCAAGCCTGAGTGTGGATGGGTAGAATGTATTAGTTCTATACCTGGCACGTTCAACCTCATTCACCTTAAGCGAAGATGCAAGTCTCAGCCCTAAATCCTCTGATGTGAGGAAAGTCCCAACACAGAATTTGGTGGGGATGGCAAAGAAGAAGGTACACAAGTGGCTTCTATAAGGCACCATGAAGTAGCACCCAAGAAAAGGAGATACCTAGGCTACTTGGAGTAAGATGGGGCAACTATGTGACTCCTCCAGTAGGAAGTGAAGAGGGCCACTATCTACAGGGGTTGAGTCCTTCTCATATCTACTCCTTAGCTTGGAAGAGAGTATCCAAAATGTTAGCACCCATGCCCTGGACAACATCCTTCAGGACAGCAACTTTCCAAATCAGCACTTCATGGTGAAGTACATTCCTCCTCAACCTCCTCCAAAAGTGCTCATCTTTGCTGAAAATTTGGTGAGGGGAAAGGATGAGGACATGGGCCCTATGTGGAATCTAACATACAAAACTCATCCTCTCTTTTTTAAGCTAAAACCTTCATCTTGTGCCATTCTTCTGACATGGTGTACTGCATGCAAAATGGGAATTGTACAAAGGGAAAATTGTTTCAGTGGAGCTGCTGATGAGTGATACTCTGTGCGGGAAGTAAAGGCCATGAGATTGGAATTTCCTCCTCTTCTTTCTATAAACAGCTCTCACTCTACTTGTCTGCATCCTTTGCTCCAGCTCTTTGCTCCTCTGTGTCTTGATTCCCAGCCTCCTCCAGGGTCTAAACTAGCCACACCTTCACCCCTGAATGCTGCCTGTGTGTTCAAGACTCTCCCAAGAAAAACCTCCCACTCATAATTGGCACCAACCCTGGCCAGCTGCCCCTCTCCTTACCAGGAAAAATCTCCATAGAATTACCTCACCCACTGACGCCATTTCCCAAATGCTACCTTTCAGGCACATTTTGAAAAATCCCCTTGTCAAATCAGCTGTTGCTATTGATCACTTTTTTATTTGTAAGTCCAAAGGACATTTTATGTTTAGGTTTCTGTGGTCGTTAAAAAAAAACCATGGAATCGATAATTTTAAACATTTTTGAGGGGCACCTGGGTGGCTCAGTGGGTTAAACCTCTGTCTTTGGCTCAGGTCACGATCTCAGGGTCCTGAGATTGAGCCCCGCATGGAGCTCTCTGCTCAGTAGGGAGCCTGCTTCCCCCTCTATCTCTGCCTGCTTCTCTGTCTACTTGTGATCTCTCTCTCTCTCTCTGTCAAATAAATAAATAAATAAATAAATAAATAAATAAATAAATAAATAAATAAATAAATAAAATCTTTTCAAAAAACACTTTTGAATGTGTAATTCAGTGGCATTAAGTATGTTTACAAATTACCACCATCCATCTCCAGAAATTTTTTTATCTTCCCCAATTGAATCTTTATCCCATTAAACACTAGCTCCCAGTTTCTCCTTTCCGCAGTCCTTGGCGATGACCACTCTACTTTCTGTCTTTCAATTTGACTGCCCAAGGAACAGAATCATATGGTATTTGTTTTTTTGCGATGGTTTATTTCACTCAGCATAATGTCCTCAAGGTCCATCCATCTTGTAGCATGTGTCAGAATTTCCCTCCATTTCAAGGCTGAATAATATTTCGTTGTATGTATATGACAGAGTGTTTACTGGTCATCCTTTCAGGGTCACTTGGGTTGCTCTCTCCCGTTGGGTATTGTAACTCATGCTACTGTGAACGTGGTATATACACAAAGGACATTTTTATTTTTTTAATTTAATTTTAAAGATTTTATTTGAGAGAGATAGAAAACATGTACAAACAGGAGGAGCTATGGAGGGAAAGGTAGAAGCAGGCTCCCCACTGAACAGGGAACACAATACAGGGCTCTATCCTAGGACCCTGAGATCATGACCTAACATGAAAGCAGATGCTTAACTGACTGAGCCACCCAGGTGCCCCACAAAAGATGCTTTTAAAGCTTTGCCTTATTTGGCCAGTCAAGGCCACCCTGCATGGCTCACTGCTCTCTTCTTTCTTCTTTATGAAATATTCTCTTTTCTCATCTTCCATGACACTACATTATCTTAGACACCCATCAGTTTCTGGTGAATAATTCTTATCTCTTTCTTTGAAGTGGTGTCATCTTCCAGGTCAGTCATCTCTGATCCTCTTCCTTTTCAGCTTCCCTCCATAGACCACTACATTTACTCTGCACCTTTCCTGCCTCTGCACAGATGACACCGCTCTGTGTCCAGATGCAAGCCACTAGCACAGAGATTGTAGTCATCCCCACAAACAGCTCCTATCTTCTTCTACTTCTTCTCCTCCTCCTCCCCCGCTCCCCCTCTTGAATGTCATTATCAAGCAATGAAATTTTAATAGTAAAAAACAAGCTTTTCCCCTTTAGAACCAGCACCAGGCATTTTGTGCATGTTTCATGTCCATTTCTCTATTCTTTTTTTATTTATTTTTTTCAGTGTTACAAGATTTATTGTTTTGCACCACACCCAGTGCTCCATGCCCTCCTCAGGGTGGGCTTTATAATTCCATGTAATTCCACCAGGCTTGCCAAACCCCCTCACCCCTCCCCTCCAAAACCCTCAGTTTGTTGCTCAGAGTCCACAGTCTCTCATGGTTCATCTCCCCCTCTGGTTTCCCCCCATTCACCCCTCCCTTCCTTCTCATAATGCCCTCCATATTTTTCTTTACGCTCAGAACATAAGTGAGACCATAAGGTAATTGGCTCTCTCTGCTTGACTTATTTCACTCCGCATAATCTCTTCCACTCCCATCCATGTTGATACAAAAGTTGGATATTGGTCCTTTCCAATGGAGGCATAATATTCCATTGTATATATGTACCATATCTTCTTTATCCATTCATCTGTTGAAGGGCATCTTGGTTCTTTCCACAGTTTGGCAATTGTGGCCATTGCTGCTATGAACATTGAGGTACATGTGGCCCTTCTTTGTAATGCTTCTGCTTCTTTGGGGTAAATGCCCAGTAGTGCGATGGCAGGGTCAAAGGGTACCTCCATTTTTAATTTCTTGAGGAATCTCCACGCTCTTTTCCAAAGTGGCTGTACAGGCTTGCAATCCCACCAACAGTGTAATAGGGTGCCCCTTTCTCCACACCCTCTCCAACAATTGTTGTTTACTCTCCTGTTGATTTTGGCCATTCTAACTGGTGTAAGGTGGTATCTCAGTGTGGTTTTGATTTGAATCTCCCTGATGGCTAAAGATGATGAACATTTTTTGATGTGTCTGTTAGTCATTTGTATGTCTTCTTGGGAGAAGTTTCTGCTCATGTCTTCTGCTCATCTTTTGATGTAATTATCGGTTTTGTGAGTGCAGAATTTGAGGAGTTCTTTATAGATCTTAGATATCAGACCTTTGTCCATAGTGTCATTTGTGAATATCTTCTCCCATTCTGTGGGTTGCCTGTTTGTTTTGTGGACTGTTTTCTTCGCTGTGCAGAAGTTTTTTATCTTGATGAAGTCCCAAAAGTTCGATTTTGCTTTTGTTTCCTTTGTCTTTGGAGACATGTCCTGAAAGAAGTTGCTGTGGGTGATGTCCAAGAGGTTACTGCCTATGTTCTCCTTTAGGATTTTGATAGATTCCTGCCTCACATTGAGGTCTTTTATC
>CM053609.1:20258234-20274151 GCA_028646535.1 Procyon lotor | reverse complement strand
TCTTTTTCAGCATTTGCTTAGTGATTCGGGGTCTTTTCTGGTTCCATACAAATTTTAGGGTTTTTTGTTCCAGCCCTTTGAAAAAAAAAATGGGATGGCATTGAAAATATAGATTGCTCTGGGCAGTATAGACATTTTAACAATGTTTATTCTTCCGACCCAGGAACATGGAATGCTTTTCCAACTTTTTGTGTCGTCTTCAATTTCTTTCATGAGTGTTTTGTAGTTCTTCGAGTACAGATCCTTCACCTCTTTGGTTAGGTTTATTCCCAGGTATCTTATGGTTTTTGGTGCTATCGTAAATGGAATAGATTCCCTAATTTCTCTTTCCACAGTTTCATTGTTAATGTATAGGAAAGCAAGTGATTTCTGGGCATTGATTTTTGTATCCTGCACATTACTGAATTGCTGTATGAGTTCTAGTAGTTAGGGGGTGGAGTCTTTTGGGTTTTTCATATAGAGTAACATGTCCTCTGTGAAGAGAGAAAGTTTGACTTCTTCATTGCCAATTTGAACACCTTTTATTTCTTTTTGTTTTCTGATTGCTGTCGCTAGGACTTCTATGTTGAACATGAGTGGTGAGAGTGGGCATCCTTGTCGTGTTCCTGATCTCAACGGGAAGGCTGTCAGCTTTTCCTCATTGAGAATGATATTTGCTGTGGGCTTTTCATAGATAGACTTGATGATGTTGAGGAATATTCCCTCTATCCCTATACTTTGAAGAGTTTTAATCAGGAACAGATGCTGAATTTTGTCAAACGCTTTTTCTGCATCAATGGAGAGGACCATGTGGTTCTTCTCTCTTCTCTTATTGATCTGTTCTATCACATGGATTGATTTGCGAATGTTGAACCACCCTTGCATCCCAAGGATAAATCCCACTTGGTCATGATGAATGACGTTTTTGATGGGCTGTTGGATCCTATTAGCTAGGATCTTGTTGAGAATCTTGGCATCCATATTTATCAGGAATATTGGTGTGAAATTCTCCTTTTTAATAGGGTCTTTGCCTGGTTTGGGGATCAGGGTAATGCTGGCTTCATAGAATGAGTCTGGAAGTTTTCCTTCTGTTTCTATTTTTTGAAACAGTTTCAGGAGGATAGGTATTATTTCTTCCTTGAAGGTTTGGTAGAATTCCCCAGGGAATCCATCTGGTCCTGGACTCTTGTTTTTTGGGACATTTTGATCACTGCTTCAATCTCATTACGAGATATAGGTCTATTCAGGTTGTCAATTTCTTCCTGTTTCAGTCTTGGAAGGTTATGGGTTTCCAGGAATGCATCCATTTCTTCTAGGTTGTTTAACTTATTGGCATATAGTTGTTGATAATAAATTGCTGATGATTGTTTCTGCTTCCATTGTATTAGCCGTGATCTCTCCCCTTCCATTCATAATTTTGTTAATTTGGGTCCTCTCTCTTTTCTTTTGGATGAGTTTGGCCAGTGGCTTATCAATCTTATTGCTTCTTTCAAAGAACCAAGTTCTGTATTCGTTGATGCATCCTATTATTTCTCTAGTTTCTACCTCGTTGATCTCCGCTCTGA
The DNA here is from genome assembly GCA_028646535.1 of Procyon lotor. Taxonomy (NCBI): domain Eukaryota; kingdom Metazoa; phylum Chordata; class Mammalia; order Carnivora; family Procyonidae; genus Procyon; species Procyon lotor. The sequence continues at coordinate 20,272,607 of CM053609.1, read as the reverse complement.
TCTTGATTATTTCCCTTCTTGTGCGTGGGGTTGCCTTCCTTTGTTGTTGATTTTCCAGTTCTTTGAGGTGTAAGGAGAGCTGGTATATTCAAGATTTTTCAATTTTTTTTTAAAGATTTTATTTATTTGACAGAGAGAAACACAGTGAGAGAGGGAACACAAGCAGAGGGAATGATAAGCAGGCTTCCTGCCGAGCAGACATCCCGATGCGCGGCTCGGTCCCAGGACCCTGGGATCATGAACTGGGCCGAAGGCAGATGCTTAACGACTGAGCACCCAGGTGCCCCAAGATTTTTCAATTTTTTTTGAGTGAAGCTTGGATGGCTATGTATTTCCCCCTTAGGACTGTCTTTGTCGTGTCCCAAAGGTTTTGCATCAATGTGTCTTCATTCTCATTGGTCTTTATGAATTGTTTAAGCTCATCTTTGATTTCCTGGTTGATCTCAGTATTCTTGAGCAGGTTGGTCTTTAGCCTCCAAGTGTTTGAATTCCTTCCAAACTTCTTCTTGTGGTTGAGTTCCAGTTTCAGAGCATTGTGGTCCGAGAAAATACAGGGAATCATCTCAATCTTTTGGTATTGGTTGAGTCCTGATTTGTGGCCCAGTATGTGGTCTATTCTGGAGAAAGTTCCATTTCTCTATTCTAAAGCTGGGCAGACCTACCTTGTCATACACAGCTTTCTCATCCTGACTCCGGAGAGCACCAAGCCCCCACCTTGTGATGTTCTTAGCCTTTATTCACACACTTTTCATTCTGCTATGCAAACGTAGAGAATTAACTGATTAGGTAAAACAGAGTCCTGCTACTGCTTTTAATGTCAATTTCCCTTCAAGCAGAAAAGTGGGACATTGTGGAATGACAACTGAAGATGATGGGAACAAAAAAACTTAACTCTTGGAAGCCAGCACTTCCACAATGATCAAAAGAAGATGATTCAATATCCCCTTCCAATTCTAGACCTTTCCTCCCCCTCCTCCTTCTACCACTTCCTCTCTCTCTTCCCTTCCATCCTTCTGATTTTTAGCCTCCGTGCTCCCCATTCTTTGTGCCCTGCTCAGGACTGTCAATAAGCAACTACCCCTTACATCTAGGTCCACACTTCCTCCACTTCTTGTCAGGATTTCCTCATGGTAGAAATATAGAGATGGAGTTCCTGAGGACACTCCTGCAATACCTTTTTGGCCATCCCATCCTGGTGTACTCTCTCACCCAGATATCTAACCTGCTGAATACACACCTGTCAGGTATTCTGAACCTCATATACCCCCTTTTCCTATTCTCCTTGTTTTGACCCTTCCATGGCCTCCTGTTGCTCCAGCTATATCTCAGGAGTTTGTACATTCTACCTTATCTAATCCTTCTCACTCATGGTCCAGAACCTTATCCTCTGTGCTGCAGACTCACAGTTGTTTAAAACCTGGTTTTGTTTTATCTCACCACTCTCAGTATAGGGCCTTTTCACCTGCCCAAGCTCATGCCTCTCCCACTTGATTGTGTTCATGATCTCTCATCCTGATCCTCATCCATGATCTCTTCATCCCAAGCTGAAGGTCTCAGCTTGACACCTTGCTGATGTCCCAGGCAAGGTCAACTTCCAGATGATAGGATTCTAGGGCTTTATATATCTTTCAGTGTGTACTATCATAGTTGTTATTACATCTGAATTTTTGTGATTATTTCGTGAGTCAGTTTTGTCTATAAATTGTGGGCAGTCTGAGGACAGGCACAATATTGAACTGCTCCCCATAGTATCACCAGTGCTTAGCATGCTCCAGTGCAGATTAAACCTCCTAGATTATCATTAATCCTTATGTGTATGTCCTTGGAGGGCACATTTTTTAAAAAAATTCCTGTCCGGCAGTGCTCTGGGGTCTCTGCTGAGGCAACCTTGGATAAGACCAAGACATCTCAAGACTTCTGGGAGATATACCCTGTTTCCCCTTGACTAGCCCAATCCCTACATGGGGTTCCTTTCAAGCACATACACGTGGTTGTAATTGGCTTGTGAGCAGGAATTCAGTTTCTGTTAGTGATGATACCCCTCAGGCATGTAATAATTGCTCCAATAATCCATGTGATAGAAAAAAAGGGAGCCCTGGAGAAGGGAACATCTAGGATGTTGCTTGAAGTGGAGAAGGGAACTTCCAGGAGGTTACTACGAACAGCTAGTAGCGTCTGGTCTTGGGCCAGATAGTGAGAAAATCTACCTAATCAGATGGTGCCCTAGGCAGGCTTTGTGGTACAAATTTATAATTTGTAAATTATAAAAGTGACAGAACACAATGGGTAGGAAAAGTGCAAATTAAGAACTGTTTTATTGTAGGCAAGCAGATTACATTATATACTTCCAAGCTGGTGTTTTGCTTTATTTAGTATAGAGATGAATGTGCATATTACCTTAGATTTACACACTCTAATTTAAAAGAATTTGAACTATCAGCAAAGCATTGCTACAATGTAAATCCTTCCTCTGAGGCTGCTCAGAGGCATTGGCCTTGATACATTCCTTTCCCTTCTCAAAACTAGGAGCCTAGGTGAGGCTGCTATGTGAGTAAGCAGAGCCTACTGCTTTTTCCCATTGTTATCCCACTATCTTTCTCTCCTTTCCCATGGGTAGCCCCATAGCAACTCCACCTGTATGGTATTATCCTTTCCAACTTCTCTCTGTAGAGATTTTCTTCACTGCCAATGGGAAAGTAATATTGAATTTCCTTTTTTGATCATTTGCTGAAGGTGGAGTGCTAGCTTCTGGGAATTAGAATTTCATTGCCATCGTCTTCAATTGTCATTCCACAGTGGCCCACTTTTCTGCTTGAAGGGAAATTGACATTAAAAGCAGTAGCAGGACTCTGTTTTACTTGACCAATTAATATTCTACCTTTGCACAGTAGAATGAAAAGGATGTGAATAAAGGCTAAAAACATCACGGGGGTGGGGGGTGGTTGCTCCATGCTCTCCAGAGTTGAGAGGAGAAAGCTGTGTATGACTAGGTAGGTCTGCCCAGTTTTGGGCATGCACAAAATGCCTGTGCTGATTCTCAGGTGAAGAAACTTGTCTTTGATTAATATTAAAAATTCAGTGCTTGATGAGAACATTATTTTGTAATGTTTCCTAGGTATAGGCCTTATACTAGTTAGATATACCTGATTGTTTTTGGCCCTCTCCTTGTCCAAGTAAGGGCATGAAGTGGGTCTGAGAGTCTGGTTAATGACTGTTCTGTTAATTCCTAGTGCTTTAGCCTTATGGAGAATTAGAGACTAATTTTCTCCCTGTTTTACAAAATGCTGACAAAATATGGACATTGTGCAAGAATATTGGTTGTATGCATTGTATCAACAGCTTGAAAGATATTGGTTTTTTCCTCAATTCTGCAGTGTTTCAGATAGAATTGGGTAAAAACTATTTCTAATGCATTCCTTTATGTATGCAGCTCAATTTATAATTATAACTGGAAGCTACAATATTGTGTAAGGCTTAAAATTAGCAGTATGTGCTGCCTTGACAGCTGACAAAATTGGAAAGACCTTGAATGACCTAACCACAAGTCCTCCTACCCACTCTGCTCCCAAGAATAAGATTGCATAGCCAAACAACTCTTGATCAAATGGACCACACGCAGGTCCTGTTTATCCTTGAGTGATGGGCTACAGTTCCTGGCTAGCTTGCTGAATTTTTCAAACAAATATATTTCATCCTTCAGTGAAAACTAGGGTCACGTCACCATCTTCTTACTACAAAGCCTGCCTCCTACAGGCCTTGGTTGTTCACTCTGTTCCCTAGTGAAGCTTTTGTGTGTACCTGCATGGTATTTTGTGTCCTCCTCCTCAGACTCTGATATATGTGACTAATAAACTACTGACAATCTCAGCTACCCAGTGTTGGGTGTCATGTGTTCAATAAGCCTAGGGTGGGGAACTAAGTTCTCCTTGGCTATGTGACTGATTTTGTGATACAGTGATATAGGCACCTGGGATAGATCCACCAATTGCTAGTGAACCTGCAGTTTGGCTTATGTGGCACTGTGTTATCTCTCTGTCACATGTTTTCATCTCTTCCCACCCCAAAATACAAGATAAGAACTGTTAATTCTACCACAGCATGACCTACCTTCAGATTTGGCCTGTATGACAGGTGGTCTCTGAATCTCCCACATGTGAAAACAGCAGCAATCCAACATCCTAACTGGTCAGCTCTTGAGTCTTGATTATCAAGGTCACTGTGGTTAAATACCATATCTTGGTGACCACCACTGATTGCTTGAGGCAGCCACACAGATGTGGTTTGTGATTGTGCATTCCCAGGACAGACCCAAGGATGGCCCTTTTTAAAATTTTCTAGAAGGAGACCACCACCCTGGAGGAATTAAACATAGCACCCCAGTGGCCCAATAGTTATTATTCAGGCAAGAGTAGATCCTTCTTCTTGTGCTTTTGCTCCTTTGATGCACTGTGTAGGCTCTCTTGACTCCCAAGGATGTCCAGGTGCATATCCAAAGGAGCCCATGGCCCAGGCACTGATGATAAAAAAGGATCAGGCAGAAAAGCACTTGATACTCAACTAATCTCTCAATGTACAACCCCTAGCCAATGTGCCTGTATTTTGCTTTGTACTTCTTACCATCCCAACAAGACTAACCTAGTGATCATAGTGCTTGACTTCCCATGTCGGTAACACAGACGAAATGAAAATGACTACTAGATGTGGACCCTGACCCTAGTGAAATTGACTGGAATTTCCTGGAGGAAAAAGCAGGCCATTAAGACCCCCAATTTTTCCTATAACCACTCAGAAGATCCTCACTATGGGTGATTGAACAGAGACATAAACCAAAAATTCTGAATTTATGTAACTAGAAATCCAAAATACTAAGGGAATTTGGGGAGAGAGAGAAAGAAAAGGAAGCCCATACAGGATGAAAAAGTGAGGCTGCAGCAGAAGGTCGTTTCAATGCATTCACCTCTGGATTGTTGACCCTGTGCTCTTTCACTGCACCACTCCACTGCCCATCCTCTGTCACCACAAGATCCTGATCCCAAGGGTTGTAGAGAAAACACCTAAGGCAACCAAGGACACAGTAAAGGAGATAGCTCAAGCCCAATGTAATCTCAGGATACTTAAACCCTATAAAGTAACCTTTGCCATGAGAAGGCTCCTAACCCCAACAATATTGAGTTGAAGCTCTCTGGAGAAAACAAAACAAAACAAAAATTAAAACAAAGGTCCCAACAATTTGACCCAACTGGAACTTCAAAGTTTACTGAAAAAACTTATACAACAAAAATATAAAAAGACTTTTGTGTCTTTATGACACACATTCTAAATTAACTTTAGTATCTGCTGAAGTTAATTGGCAATTGACAAACCTACCTGGTCAGTGAATATTTACTTTTTAAAGAAGCTGTCAACCTGTTTTCCAGAGTCTATACCAGTATACACTTCCACAAGTGATGTATGAATGACCTTGTTCCTCCTCACTAGCATTTGGTGTTGTCACTCTTCCATGTTTGCCTTTCTGATAAATGTGTAGTGCATAATTCCCTCTTTACTTTTAGCAGGAAGGAGTAAGTTCCCGCTTTCCCTGAATACTTGTCTTAGCATTGTTGCCTCTGAAAGGTCACATGATGACCTTGAACCAGTTTCATTTCTATGTTGGGTACCCATGGGCTGAGAATGAGGGAGCACTTCTTTTCCCAGAGGAGAAAAGGAATGATTGCTACAAAGTAAATGGACGCTCAAGGCCGAGAAATAAACAACACAAAAAAAATAGTTTTCTACAACACCACAGCACCCCTCATAGAGTTCTGTTTAAGAAGGCTTAATCCTAAATGAATGTGGTAACAGAATTCAAAACTGGATTTTGAAACACAGAACACTCTATAGTTTCAGGTGCTATAGTAGTTTCTGTGTTAGAGAGATGACAAGGACTAGTCTGGGACCTGCTGTGGAGGCAGAGTGGAGAACAGGCAAACGGAAATTATTTGTCACTTACACAGTAAGCTGTTGCCTTAAGGGACTCCTTCTGAGGAACAATTGAATATGTGCAGTGGGAATATCAAAATGTGGGTCATTTGTCCAGGTGCATTTCACAACAGTTTCCTAGATTTAAAAATTATACAAATCCCTAATGTTTTTATCAGTTTAAAAACATCTCATTCCCTTGAAATCCTCTGCTACTTTGCTAATATATATAGTCAACAACAAATTCATATGTAATGGGCAATAGTTCATATGCTTTTATTATTTCAAACGATATATTGTTATTATATCCAAAGCAAGTTTTCTTCACCTGAAAATTACTTTCCTGAGACATTATTAAAGAATCTAAGCTTCAAATTCTGGAATGTTGATTGTGTAGTTCATTTGTTTTATTTATAAGTATGCTGGTCTTTTATAGGCCATGTGAGTTGCTTTGACTCAACTTGGATGTGACCAACTAGTCATACCCTCCACAGGGAATCACTTGTTAATTCAGTGACAGCACTGAAAGCATGTTAGCACATGCAATTCAGAACAGTGGTTATTTTGAGGCTCCTGAGTGAATCCAGTTAAACCTCCTTGAGACTCAGGGGGAAAATTTCTGTTTTGAACTGTGCTGAGTTTAGAAAATTTGTTTCAATCTTCAATAACAACACTCAAGAGAAAAGACACTCGCCACAATCTTGAATTAGATTTAGTAAATCCAGTGAGTTGTAGAAAAAGGATTTAGTATACCTATTTAAGAGTATCTAGGATGTTGTCAAGGACTTTGATATGTACCCCTTAAACTGAATTCTCTAAAGAGAAATGAATAGTTCTGCTCCTTGGAGGTGGACCTATAGAGGAAGCAGATACATTTCTGGTGCTTGATTCATGAACTTCTGGGTGAAGTTAACCAGTCAAGGGTGCATCTATCCAGGTTATGAAAAGAAAAGAGGAGTTGGAGAATTTCATTTTTTGCCTACATACTGTCTCACTTTATAGTAGATGCATTATTCAGATATTTAGTATCAGAGCATGATAGGCTTTTAAAATCTGTATTTCCTGTCCTTGAGCATTTTAAACATCTCATTTTCTACCACCAAAGATAGATACTTTTCCTCTACTATCAACATACGATGAACTCCAACCATAATCTCTATAAAAATGTACACATCGACTGCTCATACATGCAAAGTGTCAGTGGCCCTATTTGCCCCACAAGCAACCAGGATACCCCAGACATGTGTCTTTCTTGCCCTTGTTTGGAAAGATTGCTCTTCTCCATGTGTTTGCCTTTCGATTCCCTAACAGACTTCTTTGTTCATTCCTCTGTCTTCCTCGCACTTCACCCTCACCCTGTCTCCTACTTGCACACTGGCTTCTCCTTGGCTGTAATTCACTGCTTTCCTCTACTGCCTCTAGTGACCCTCAACTCTCGCCACTTCCCTCCCATAGAACTAGGTGTGAACTTCAAAATTCTTCAGGTATCTTTGGAAAACATAGGTACATCTATTTCTGTTCAATGTTTATCTACTAGAGGCAACACATCATCTCTCCATATAGTCAGGAAATTCAGCAGGGGACCATCACAAGGAGTGACTGAACACTTATCCATCATTGGCTCTTCGGTCTTGACTTACAGCTGTACACCTTGGCCTCCCTTCATCCTGCTGAGTGACATCCCATGTCTTCAACATCAAAAGCAGTCCTTTGGACCCCATGCTAAAACTCCCTTGGTGTTCAAAAGGGATGTGTATTTTGTTTTCAGAAGTCCCCCTCCTATGAAGTGAAGTGCTGTGAGCTGGAGAATCCTTTAGGAAAAACCAACCAACCAACCAACCAACCAACAAACAAAAACAAAAAACAAAGGATCATCCCCTCAATTGCTCAGGGACTGTGACCATCTCTCAGTGTGTTGTAGATATTCAAAGTTATTTTTACAGAAGCAGCAAGCAGCCTCGCTGAAGTTTCAACTTTTTTAACCTCAAGATACCTTTGTCTATCAGATTTTCTTCCCTTAGTCACTGTTGTCCCTATAGTCACCAATGTTGTTTCCATTTCCTTTGGGAAACTTCGCTGGGCATTTTCTGTGATTATGCTTGACATTCAAAAATCTGGCATTGAACCACTTAATTTGACATGCAGCTGACATTCTAATTCTGACATCAGATCTCACTGAAAATGTTTTTTCTATACTTTAATATAAAACAAGCACCATAAGATTGGCCTGAGCCTAAAGTGAAACTGGATGCCATATGAAATGGGAACCTGTTCAAGATTGCTACTTTCAGCTTTGTCTCCAGCACTTCCATGGGGGTCATTGTGAGGCTGGTACCGTTTTTACATTGGTCATTATGAGGCTGGTCTTATTCTTATATTCAACCTTGGCAAAATCTTTTCTCAAAGCTTTTGAGGATTGCTGCTTGCTTTCCTGAATATACTCTGGGGATTTGACTTTATCCTTTCTTCTGAAATTAAGGGTTCTCTCGTTAAAGACACATTTGACTTTCTATGGGATGTGTTTTTCGTTGTTGATAGTTTGTCACACCAATAAGGATGAAATAAGGGTCTGCTTGCATTTTACTCGCCTTGAGAAGTGCAAAAAGCACAATGAATACCCCAGGACAGTTCTTTTTTTTTTTTTTTTTTTTGCCTTCATCTCCTCTCCTTTTTCAATTGAGCTCTAGAACAGAGATATAAAATATCTGTGGTAGAGACAGCTACTTGTTCCCTGAAATCTCTGCAGTTGGGCACATGAGACTGGATGTAAGAGCTTCCCTTGAGGAGAAATGTGACTGAATTTTGATCATGGAATGTAAGCCAAAGGATGTGCATTGATTTCAGGCATGGACCACGAGAATCACCTTCTACTTTTCACTCTTTCTCCTAACACAGGTACAGATTACTTTCTATTTGCCCCAATAGATCCATTCTCTACCCTTGTGTTCCCTGCTGTGTGTGCTAGGAAGCTGACATTTGGACTTTAGTATTGGGCTTCTGTGCATTCTGGTTTTAGGTTGGGTTCAGCCAATGGAGACACCAGCAGGAAATTGAAGATTGGTGGAGAGAAATGCTAGGGTGTCAGGCTGACCTGATCCACTCCTGCCTGATGTGGGTCTGGCAATGGCTGCATTCTTCCATGTCCAAATCTATCAGATAGCCTTTCTTCATGGTTCCTGCTCCAACTTGCTTCTGTTGGAGATTAGACAACAATCTTGTCTTCTCTTGTATATACCAACATGATCAATGTTTCTATTTCTATCCCAGGTATCCTAACCTTACCATCCCTTGTTGACTCATTATTCTGTATCTCTATGAACTGTTCCTTCATACAACTATCTGCATTTGGCCACCTTGAAAGTGCCATCTATTTCTTGTCAGGATTTGATTTATACTGTGATTAGAACCATGATTAGCTCCAGAAGCCAATCCTGAAAAGGGAATTCAAGAATTGAGTTGTTCATATATTTAATGAGTGATTACAGGACCTCTCTGGTGGGGGAAAGGCAATGCTGGTGACTCATATGTGCAATAATGTGCTGGAGGAGGGCCAGGCTAGGGAAGGTGAAGTATCTCAGGCACACAGTAGCTCAATGATGAAGGGTATAGAGCCATGGGAAACCTGCTTCTTACAGTTGCAGAGAGATTTTATAAAATGAAGAGCAAGATTCGGACTGACCACCCAACCAAAGACACTGATGGAGTTGTGAGAACCATTATGGCGGCAATAAAATAAAGTCATATATCATGGATCAAAAGGTATGTGGTAATAACAGAGAAGGAATGATGATAACAGTAGAGGAGGCAAGACACAGGTTCAGGCTTGCCAAAGAATGAATTTAATGGTACTAGTGGCAAGGAAGACTTTTTTGACTGGCAAAGCTGGGTGTGATTTTTCTTTACTCTAGAATTTGTCCTGGTAGCACTCATTTTTCACTCTGGCATAGAGAACCACTTTTTGCTCTTGGCACTCAACTCACCCCAGTGCAAAGCTCTGCTTCATATGGAAGGCAGAACAACATCCAACAACATCCATTCTATATTTACTGATGTGGAAAAATGCTGAGCTGTGATGATATGATGTCATATGGTGAATACCAGCAATGTCTGAGTGAATGTGTGTGTGTCCCCAGATCAGCAAGAATACTCAGTGAAACAGAAAAATGTAGTTATGTTTAAGTAATGGGTTTTAAGGGTAAGTATACCTGATTCCATACAGATATAGTAGTATGAATTTGTCCCATAAAATTGTAATATTGTTATAATCAGAAAAAGTGATTAAGGTCATTTTGAAAATAAAAACAAGAAATGTGTCTTTTTACTGCTGTTGAATTTCTACAGCTGTATTCCACCCAGACATGCCTCAGAGGTGGGCTGAGCAGGCTGCTGCTCTGTGAAAAGCATTTTATGCTCTGTGGGCATAAAACAAGCCCACAGTCTCTTTGACATTCCTTCCTTATTTCATCAAAAATCCTTCCAATGCTTGAGAACCGGGAGGATTCTATCTTGTCTCCCCTTTGCACTGTCAGGGTTGGCCCAATGTGGCATGTGCTTGGGTTGTTGCTCTTACCACCAAGCCATGAGGCCTTTGCTTTAGTCGGAGGTGGAGGAAGGGCTGAGGTCCTGTGAGGTCAGTGAAACAGAGTAATTGAAAGACCAAAGGAAATAATGAGGAAAGAAAAAGAAAAAGGAATATTAACAAGACCAGATTTTAGTTCTCCAAACATTCAATGAAGTGATTTTTCTGATACCCCCACACCTAAATGTGCTGTAATAGCTACTTTTAAAATGCAATGATCAGGGGAATAAATGTTGTGCCTACACTTGTTGGCTAATGGAATTTTGTAAACATGAAAAGAAGATATTAGCTCAATTTCTATTTCCCTGGACAGTTATTCTCCACATTCTTCCTCCATTTAAGATTATCCTTTCTGATTATAAAATAAAGTAAGAGATTTTAAAATATTAAATGTACAGAGTTTGATAAAGAAGATGAAAATTTTCATGGTTCTAGTCACTCACACATATTGTGCCAATATTTCCTATTATTTTTACATGGCATATTCTACATTCTCTTTGTAATTTTATATCCATATTTTGGCTCAGCACGACAAACATTTTTTTACTGAACATTATAACGTGAGTATATTATACATGACTATGTATTTTAAACAAATTTTCCTAACAATTTTATATTCCATTCTGTGGCTATACCATAATTTATTAAATATGTTCCTTTTGGGAAGACTTTAAATGGTTATGTGCATTTTCAAATAAATAATGTTTTAATAACATTAACAAATTTTAGGATAGATTCTCAGAAGTAAAATTATAGTTCTTAATCATATCAATATTTTAAAGATAGTGGATACAAATTTCTAAATCACTTTCAAGTATGTACCAGAATTCATTTTAAATATACATCCAACCATATCTGAGAGTCTCTTTTGTATTAGACATTGAGCTAGGCAGTGGAATATAGTCATGAGGAAACATAAAAATGGTAGCAAGCAAGGAAATGAAAAGCATAGAAATTTAACAAATAACCTCACAAAATGAGCTTTGTAGACAGAGCTAAATGCTAAGAGATCAAATTGGGAACCCCACCACTCCGAGCCTCCAAGACTTTCTCAGCAGAAACCAAGCAGATCCCCCAAATCTGCATGATCACAACAGTCTGCCTCTTCTCTCAGTTTAGAAGGACCAGTTCCATTATACCATTTTGTTGGTCTTGGTCACACAGGGACACTAATCAAAGGGTGGCCTCCATTAGAAAAGATGAATATCCAACTTTTGTATCAACATGGATGGGACTGGAAGAGATTATGTGGAGTGAAATAAGTCAAGCAGAGAGAACCAATTACTTTATGGTCTCACTTATGTGCTGAGCATAAAGAAAAACATGGAGGGCATTGTGAGAAGGAAAGGAAGGGGGAATGGGGGGAAATCAGAGGGGGAGATGAACCATGAGAGACTGTGGACTCTGAGCAACAAACTGAGGGTTTTGTAGGAGAGGGATGGGGGGTTGGGTGAGCCTGGTGGTGGGAATTGAAGAGGGCACGTATTGTAGGGAGCACTGGGTATAGTGCATGAACAATAAATCTTATAACACTGAAAAAATAAAATAAACATATTTGGGGAAAAAAAAGAAAAATCAAAGGGTGGCTGATTTTTCTCTCACATGTGTATGGTCTCTGGGGTGGTGAGGGCATAGGTGTCCTTGCTGCCTGCCTTTCACTGCTTTTTCTTGACCAACATTTTCCCTCCACCTTAAGAGCCTCCAGCTTTGCATCTTCTGTTCTGCATTATTTCTGAAATCATAGCTCTCATTTGTTCTTTGTGAATTTTATTTTCTGGCTCACTATCATTTTCTCCCAAGCTATTTTTGTCATAATTGTATTTTCTTCCAACCAATCTATTATCTTATATTTAAGTAGTACAAAAGCTATATCAAGCAAAGAAAAAAAACAAAACGAAAGAAATTAGACATAGCTATGTTAAAATCAGATAAAATAGACCCTAGGACAAGGAATATTACCAAAGATAAGTAGATACATTTCATTCTGATAAAAGAGTCAATTTGTCCATAAGATACAACAAATTTTAATGTGCAGGCAACTATTCAGAGTTTAAAAATCCATAAAGAAGAGCCGATGGCAATAAAAGGACAAATTCACAAACCCAAATCTGCAGTATAGATTCTAATATGTACTCTCAGAAACTTACAGTATCAATAGAACAATATATCAATAAAAACATGGTTATGAACACAACAACTGACCCCATTGACTTGACAATTATAAAAACATTTAATCTCTGTCCTGCAGAATCTTTCTTTCTAAATGCACTTGGTACATTCCCCAAATATATTCAATAGAGTTAAATGATTGAAATAATGCAGAGAATCTTTTCTGCCTATGGTGGAATTAAATCAGAAAATGAGGACAATAAGATATCTAGGATAAGACTTCAAATAAAATACAAAATAATTTAGAATATATTTTAAATTAAGTGATATATTTTAAATTAAGTGATTAAGTGATATGCAACATATCACAATTCTTTGATTTGCTAAAAACAGAGTGCACAGGGAAATTTACAGTTTTAAATGATTTTACTGGAAAAGAAAAAAGTTGTAAAAGCAATGATCTAATGTTCTACCTCAAGAAGCTAGACAAAGAGTACAATAAACCCAAACAGAGAGGAAAAAAAGAAGCATAAGTCTATGCATTAGAAGACATATAAACAATGAAGAAAAATAAATCATAAGCTGATTTCTTTAAAATAAAAACAAAACTGATAGACCTTTAACTAGTCTGCAAAGGAAAAACAGCAACACAAATCACTGATATTAAGAATAAAAGGAATCACAAAAACATAAAAATATAAGCAAAATATTATAAACAACTTATGGCAACCCATTGAAAACGTAGGGGAATAGGTGACTTACTTTATTAATACAACTTAAAATGAATACTGGATGTTGGAAAAATATGAATAGCTCTATATCTATTAAAGAATTTGAAATCATTATCAAATACATTCCCACCAAGCATACTCCAGGCTCAGAGTTTCACTGGTGAATTCAATCAAACATTAAAACAAGAAATAAAGCTAATTATATTCAAGTACTTCCAGAAAATATGGATGGGGAAACATTTTTAATTTATTTTGTGAGGCCAGAGTAACTTCATCATCAAATGCTGAGGAAGATACTATGAAACGTAAAATTTCAGAAAGAAAAATCACTCATGAACATAGATACAAAATTACTTAATAGTATATTGAATCCAGTAACATGTAAAATAAAAAAAAAATGCATCAAGAGTAAGGTGATTCCCAGCATTATAGAGTGTGTTCGACACTCAAAATTCCATCAATGTACTTGCTGCGTTAGGGAGTAATGGAAGGAACGTTATGACCAATTACAATGATTTGTAAAAGCACTTGAAAAGAAGTTACCATCCATCAATGACAAAAACATAAGTAACCAGGATAGATAAAACTTCATAAACATAGAGTATCTACAAAAACACCTACAGCTGAACATGCTTATGTTGAAATATCAATGCTTTCCCATGTTAGGAATGGAGATAAAGGAAAAGATTCTGACTATCACCACTTCTTTTTTTTTCCCCCAAATATGTTTATTTTATTTTTTCAGTGTTACAAGATTTATTGTTCATGCACCACACCCAGTGCTCCATGCCATACGTGCCCTCCCCAATACCCACCACCAGGCTCGCCCAACCCCCAACCCCCTCTCCTACAAAACCCTCAGTTTGTTGCTCAGAGTCCACAGTCTTTCATGGTTCATCTCCCCCTCTGATTTCCCCCCATTCCCTTTTCCCTTCCTTCTCACAATGCCCTCCATGTTTTTCTTTATGCTCAGCACGAGAGACCCTAAGGTAATTG
>CM053609.1:20241836-20257734 GCA_028646535.1 Procyon lotor | reverse complement strand
TTTCCTTTGCTGTGCAGAAGCTTTTTATCTTGATGAAGTCCCAAAAGTTCATTTTCTCTTTTGTTTCCTTGCCTTTGGAGACATGTCCTGAAAGAAGTTGCTGTGGCTGATGTCAAAGAGGTTACTACCTATGTTCTTCTCTAGGGTTTTAATAGACCACTGCCTCACGTTGAGGTCTTTTATCCATTTTGAGTTTATCTTTGTGTATGGTATAAGAGAATGGTCAACTTTCATTCTTCTACATATAGTTGTCCAATTTTCCCAGCCAGCACCATTTATTGAAGAGACTGTTTTTTTTTCCCCACTGGATATTTTTTCCTGTTTTGTCAAAGATTATTTGACCATAGAGTTGTGGGTCTATATCTGGGCTCTCTATTCTGTTCCACTGGTCTATGTGTCTGTTTTTGTGCCAGTACCACGCTGTCTTGGTGATCACCGCTTTTTAGTAAAGCTTGAAATCAAGAAATCAAAGATAAACTTAAAGAATTCATGGAGACGAATGAGAATGAAGACACATCGATGCAAAACCTATGGAACATGGCAATGGCAGTCCTAAGGGGGAAATACATAGCCATCCAAGCCTCACTCAAAAAAATTGAGAAATCTCCAATACACCAGCTCTCTTACACCTCAAAGAACTGGAAAATCAACAACAAAGGAAGGCAACCCCACGCACAAGAAGGGAAATAATCAAGATCAGAGCAGAGATCAACGAGTTAGAAACTAGAGAAACAATAGAACGCATCAACGAATCCAGAACTTGGTTCTTTGAAAGAATCAATAAGATTGATAAGCCACTGGCCAAAGTCATCCAAAAGAAAAGAGAGAGGACCCAAATTAACAAAATTATGAATGAAAGGGGAGAGATCACGACTAATCCAAAGGAAATAGAAACAATCATCAGAAATTATTATCAACCGCTATCACCACTTCTGTTCAATACTGTATTAGAATGCTCATCACTGAAATAGAGCAAGCAATAAAAGGACCTAAGTTTTAATGGGAAGTAAAACTGTCTTGTATCTCTGCATTAAATAGATAATTATTTATTAATTTGGGTAGAATCTGTATAATATGAATTTTAACACTTTAATCATTGTTATGTGTGCAGTTTGGTGGCATTAAGTGCATTTAGAGTGTTGTGCAACTATCATCACAATCTATTTCTTAAAATTTTTATCATCAGGAACAGAACCTATAATCATTAAGCAATAACTCCCCATATGTCTCTCCACCTATCCTCCAGTAACGTATATTTTACATTGTGTATCTTGTGAATTTCCTTATTCTAGATAACCTATGTAAATGGTATATTTCTCCTTCTTTGTTAGACTTATCTCAGCATAATATTCTCAGGGTTCCTCCATGTTGTAGCATGTGCTAGAACTTCCATTTCTTTTCATTGGAATAATATTCCATTGGATGGGTATACCACAATTGTTTCTCCATTCATCTGTTGGTGGGCTCTTATATTGTTACTATATCTTGATTATTGGGGTTATAATACTTCAATGAACAATGGTACACAAATATCTTTTTGAGTCCTTGTTTTCAGTCCTTTTGCATATATACTTATATTGGAATTTCTGAGTCTTTGGTAATGCTATCTTTAACTTTTAAAGGAAACACTAAATTATTTTTCATAGTCGCTGTACCATTTTACATTCCTACCAGCAATGTACAAGGGTTCAAATTTCTCTACATCTTTATTGACACTTGGTATTTATTTTTATTTTTTGTTAAATTATTTTTTTGGTAATAGCCATCTTAGTGACTGTGAACTGGTGTCTCATTATGATTTTGATTTGCATGGACCTAATGATGTTGAACATCTTTTCATGTGCATATTGGTTGCTTATATATCTTTTTTTGGGAAAATGACTGTTCAAGTCCTTTGCTTATTTTTTTCTCGTTTGCTTATTTTTAAGTTGGGTTGTTTTATGTTGTCAATTATAGGATTCTTTATATATTTTGGATGTTAATATATATGTAATTATATACACGTGATAAACAGGCAAATGACTTATAGATATATACAAGTCATATATATATACAGATAGATATGACTTATATATAAATCATATTTACATATGTGATTTATGATTTGCAAATATTTTCTTCCATCCTGTGGGTGGTCTTTTCACTCTCTTGATAGTGTACTTTGATGCATAAAGGTTTTTTTCTAGGAATTTATTTATTTATTTGAGAGTGAGAGAATGAGGGGGAGAAAGCATGAGAATAGGGAGTGTTCTTTAGGGTTTTCTACCTATAGGACCATGCCATCTGTGAATAACTTTTCAATGTGGATACTTTTAATTTCTTTTTCTGTTTGATTGTCTTGACTAGAACTTCCAGTCCTGTGTTGAATTGAAGTAGTGATAGTGGGCATCCTTGTCTTGTTACTCAGCTTCGAAGAGAGTTTTTAGTTTCTTGACATTGATTATGATACTAGCTCTTTCTGCATTCGTGAGATGTCATGTGGTTTTCCTTCCTTCATTCTATTAATATGGTGTATTATATTGATTAATTTTCTTATGTTGAACCAACCTTATATTGCTGGGATAAAGTCCACTAAAACACTTTTTGTAAAAAGATTTACTTATTTATTTTGGAGAGAGAGAGAGAAAGAGAGAACAAAAAGGAGAAGCAGCAGGAGAGAGAAAGAGAGTCCCATGCAGACTCCATGCTAAGCTCAGAGCTTGACATAGAGCTTGATTTTGTGACCCTGAGATTACAATCTGAACTGAAACTAAGAATTGGTCACTTAACTGACTGAACCACCTAGAAGCCTCAACTAAAACACTTAAAAAAAAAAAGAATTTATTTTATGTAGGACATTTTCCTGGACATACAAAACAATTACTAGAACTTTCAAGTATATTTAACAAGATTATAGAGTATAAGGTAATATATAAAAATCACTGTGTACTTTTATATACCAGCACAGATAACTGGAATTGAAATTTTAAAATACTATGTAAAGGGGGAGAGGCAAGATGGCAGAGAAGTAGGAGATCCTGTTTCAACCGGTCCCCTAAAATGAGTTAAATATCTACCAGACCACTCTGAACACCCATGAAATCAGCCTGAGATGTAGGATTATACACTTCTGGATCTCTATGAGGGCAGAAGACAGCATTGGAGAGGGAAAGCAGATTGGGATAGCTCGGATTGATATCGGCGGATAAATAGAAAGGGGAGGGAAACACCAGAAGGGACCCAAGGAAAGTTATACCCCAAACAAAAGTGCACTGTGATTGGGAAACAGCATTAACTTGGAGTCTTGGTAAAAGCCCTCAAAAAGAGCAAAAGATCTTGAGGGCAACTGGATTCGGGTGTCCTTTTAAGGAAAAACATGGAGGGCATTGTGAGAAGGAAAGGTAGGGTGAATGGTGGGAAACTGGAGGGGGCAATGAACCTTGAGAGAATGTGGACTATGAGCAACAAACTGAGGGTTTTGGAGGGGTCGGGGAGTTGGGCAAGCCCGGTGGTGGATATTGAGGAGGACACATATTGCATGGAGCACTGGATGTGGTGCATGAACAATTAATCTTGTAACACTGAAAAAATAAAATAAACATATTTGGGGAAAAAAATAAAAGTTAAAGGTGGATTTGGATGTACACTGGTAGGCACAGGCCTAAGCCCATGGACCCAGGACGGTCACCACCAGCAACCACCCCAGTAGGAGGGAATCTGGAGGAGCTTCCAGCCTGTGGTCCCTGAGTCTGTGGCTTTCCACTCCCTACACCCCTGCTCAGGCCTGGTGCAATCTGCACGGAATGACAGAGCTTGATGTGGGTGCCAGCAATGATCCTCTCTGGCCCTATGGGGAATCTGAAAGCACTCCTGCAGGAGCCTTAGGGAGCATGGTGTGGGCCCAGCTTGCAATCCTCTGCGGCCTTATGCAGGACCCAAGAGCACTCCTGCTGCCCACACCTGAGGGCACACCTGCCCACATCAGTGGCAGTTTTCCATGGCCCTCCACAGAGTCTGAGCACACCCAGCATGGGCCTGGACCCCAGAAAGCAGTCCTTGCAATGGCAGCCACTGGAAATGGGCTTCCAGGACCAATATCACTCACAGTTTTAGTGGCACAGGGGTGCAGTGACAAGCAGGGGCTTTGGGCGAACACTGGGATGGTGACTGGGGGTGCGCACTGCCTGTGGGAGGTTGCAGTGTGCAGCAAAGTCTGCAGAGGGGGAGTCTGTGTGTTCTGGACCACCCAGAGGGGAATAGACTGAGGCTTTTTCCAAGGAGGAGGTCTGGGAACCTTTTTGGACCCAAAGACTTGGTGCAGTCTTTTTGGACCATCCAAAAGCTGCAAAAAGCAGCAAAAAGCCACAAAAACAAACAAACAAAAAAAAAAAAACAAAAAAACAAAACAAAACAAAAAACCTCCAGAGAGCAAAAGCTTGAAAAACCCGTTTCCACAGAGCCCAGTCCCTTGATAGCCTGTGGGGCGACTCAACCCAAGCAAGATTGACTGGAAAACAATGCAGTAGGCACCCCCCCAGGAGAAAAACCAAAATCAAGAGGACAATAACCACAGGGTCCCCATAAAACTGTAAAACTCCATATCAACATGGACAGGACTGGAAGAGATTATGTTGAGTGAAATAAGTCAAGCAGAGAAAGTCAATTATCATATGGTTTCACTTACATGTGGAGCATAAGGAAAAATATGGAGGACATTGGGTGAAGGAAAGGAAGAGTGAATTGGGAGAAAATGGACTGGGAGATGAACTGTGAGAGACTGTGGACTTTGGGCAACAAACTGAGGGTTTTGGAGGGGAGAAGGGTTGGGGGTTGGGTGATCCTGGTGGTGGTACTGGGGAGGGCACTGGGTGTGGTGCATGAATCTTGGAACACTGAAGAAATAAAACAAAAAGGAAGAAAATACACACACACACACACACACACACACACACACACACACACACACACACATACACATACACCATGGTGCCTTGATGTCTCAGTTGGTTAAGTGTGTGCCTTCAGGTCAGGTCATGATCCCAGGTTCCTTGGATCAAGTCCCGCATCAGGCTTCCTGCTCGGCGAGGAGTCTGCTTCTCTCTCTCTCTCTTCCCCCCTGCCCCACCCTACTGTTTGTTTTCTCTCTCTCTCGAATAAATAAATAAAATCTTAAAAAAAAATACAATGTAAAGTACTATCTGGGAGAAAGAGGTGAAGATGGTAGCATAGGAAGACCCTGAGTTCACTTCCTCCTACAGACACAAGAAACTTACAACTACATATGGAATAATTTTCTCTTTAGGTCACCTAGATACTAGATGAACAGAGCCTCCACAATAAGAGACAGCACTGAGACATGTAGAAGAAGCAGACAAATGGTCCTGCTAAAGACAAAATCACAACTAGATGCAGCATTCCATGGTCAGGAGGGATCTCAAAGGTACAGAACTTTTCCCAAGTGGGAGATTTGAGCTGTACATCAGGAACAGGAGATATGAACCCCCCAAGCACCTGACTTTGAAAACCAATAGAGTTTTCAAGGAAAACTATAAAACTGTAGAGAAAGGAAAACCCATTCTTAAAGGGCTCATGCACAGATTCACTCAACCAGAAACGAACAGAAAAACTGTAGATTGAAAAGAGCATAAACCATAGATGAAGGAGATCCAGTTGTTAATCTTGGAGCACTTGCCAGAGATGTAGGAGGGAGCTGGGCTTCTACCTAAGGACTGAAACAATGATGGCAGTCATTTTTGCTATCTTATTCTGCCATATTGATCTTGGCACTAGTGGGTGCCTTATTGGAATCCTCCTTTTAGACTGCTAATCCCACTGGGCACACCATGCTGAGAACTCAGCACAACTCTGCACCTTAGCTAGGCCTCACAGCCATCCTGGCACCAGAAGGATAACTTGTCCAAAGGCACACCCATAGGATTGGCCACCAGGAAGGCTGGGTGTCAACCTTGCCCACCAATGTGCTCACAACAACCTTTGTAGTATCACAATGATAGGAGATTGAACACAGCCCACATATAGAACATACCTGGAGCATCTAGTTCTGATGGCTATAGACAATTGCACCACTCGGGCACACAGAACAGCTCCTACATAAGGCCAATCCCCCTAATGGGGAAGTGCAGTTGAAATATCTAACACAGAAAGAAACACACTGTAAAAAACAGTATGGAGGTCCCTTAAAAACTAAAAATGGAACTATTATACAATCCAGCAATTCCATTTTTAGGTTTTTATCCAAAGAAACAAAAATAGTAATTTGAAAAAAAAAACATATGCATCCCATATTAATTGCCACATTATTTACAATAGCCAAACCAATTGCTTTCAAAAAGCAATCTGTGTCCACCTACTGTGTCCAGTAGGTGAATGGATAAAGAAGATGTTGCATGTATATACAATGGAATTACTTAGCCATAAAACTGAGATCTTGCTATTTGCAACACCATGGATGGACCTAGAGGATCCTATGCTAAATGCAGCACAAAACAGACTGAGAAAGATAAATAGCATATGATTTCACTTATATGTAGAATATAAAACAAAACAAGGGAACAAAGAAAACAAAACAGAAACAGATTCATAGAACAAACTGGTGGTTGCTATAGGGGAGTGGGTTGAGGGATACATGAAATAAGTGAAGGAAATTTAAGATCGAATCCTTCCTTATGAAAAAATAAGACCGAGGCATCTGGGTGGCACAGTCAGTTAAGTGACCCACTCTTAGTTTTGGCTCAGGTTGTAATTTCAGGGTTATGGGATCCATCCCTGCATCAGGTTCTGCACTGAATGTGAAGACTGCTTAAGACTCTCTCTCTTCCTTTCCCTCTTCCCCTGCCCCCACCGTGCTCTCTCTTTCTCTTTCTCAAGTAAATGAATAAATCTTAAAAAAAAATAAGATGGGTTTATATATATCTTTGAAGAGAGTTTTAGTTTCTTGTGTGTGTATGTATATAAATATATATACACACACACAAGCATATATACTTATAATCACATCTTTATCCGCTCGTCTACAGGTTGTTTTCATATTTTGGCTATTGTAAATAATGCTGCAGCAAATATAGGGCTGCGTGCATCTTTTCAAATTAGTGTTTTTATTTTCTTTGGGTAAATAATAGTAGAATTACTGGAATGTGTGCTGTTTCTACTTTTAATTTTTTTTAGTTCTGTTTTTAGTCTTTTGAAGACCCTTCATACTGTGTTCCACAGTGGTTACACCAATATTTCCATCAACAGTGCATGAGGGTTCCCTTTTCAGCACACCTCATCAACACTTGTTATTTCTAATCTTTCGATACTAGCCATTGACAGGTGTAAGGTGATATCTCATTGTAGATTTTTTTTTTCTAATCATCATTTTCCTGATGATGAATACTGTTGAGCATCTTCTTATGTGCCTATTGGCCATCTATATGTCTTTTTTTGGAAAAATGTCTATTCAGATCTTCTGCTCATCTTTAAGTCAGATTATCTGGGGGCTTTTTGGTCTTGAGTTGTATGAGGTCTTTATATATTTTGGATATTAATCATATCAGATATATCATTTACAAAAATCTTCTCCCATTCAGTAGATTACTTTTTTGTTTTGTTGACGGTTTCCTTCACTGTACAAAAGCTTTTTATTTGGTGTAGTCTCAATTGTTTATTTTTTATGTTTAATTGATTCTTAACAAGTATATCAAGACAATTCACTGGAACACAGAAAACTCTTCAACAAATAGTCCTGGAATAATTAGATGTCCCTGTGGGAGGAAAAAGGAACTTTGAAACACAATTCACACTATACATAGGTATGATTTTTGAATCCTTCATATGCTCGAATGTGATCAAATTAAAAAAAAAAAACTTTTATAAGAAAACCAGGAAGAAAATATTTGCAACTGTGGCATAGGCAAAAACTTTTAAAAATATGAAATGAAGAGATTATGTGGAGTGAAATAAGTCAAGGAGAGAGAACCAATTACCTTATGGTCTCACTTACGTGCTGAGTGTAAAGAAAAACATGGAGGGCATTGTGAGAAGGAAGGGAGGGGTGAATGGGGGGAAACCAGAGGGGGAGATGAACCATGCGAGACTGTGGACTATGAGCAACAAACTGAGGGTTTTGGAGGGGAGGGGAGTGGTGGTTGGGCGAGCCTGGTTGTTGGGTATTGAGGAGGGCACATATTGCATGGAGCACTGGGTGTGGTGCAAAACAATAAATCTTGTAACACTGAAAAAAATAAATAAAATTTAAAAAAATATGAAATGAAGCAGCACAAAGCAAAAAGGAAAAAGTAAGTAATAAATATTTTATCAAGATTAAAATGTTTTTGTCAAAAAATAAATAAAATATTTTTGTCTTCAAAAGACACTCTTGCAAATGTCATGTACATTCCTAATATAATATGTAAAATTAAAATATATTGCATATGTAGAATATGTCACATATAACACATCCTATATCTTAACTTGATGTATAACTTTTTATTGTAAAATATTTTGTCATTACAGCTGGCAATGCTTTATATATACTAGATTTTGAAAACCTCTTGGTTTTTGATTGATTGATTATTGCAGTCCTAAATAAACTCAGCTGATTTTAGCACTGTATTTGAGATTGTTTCCAAATGCGGTGAGATGTAACTTTAGTGAACAGAATGGGAGAGCTGTTTTGCAGAGCCAGTGGGATGCGTAAAACATTGGTGAGCTAAAGAGAACCATAAAAGACAGAAGACTCATTCTTTACTTTTCCCATTAACATCCAAACTCTCACTCTTAAGTATGAGAAATTAGTCAATTGTGTACCTTGATGGGATTTAAAGACATTTAGTGCTCACATTAAATAATAATTTTAAGTCTGCTTTTTAAAGATTCACTCACACTGATGTTACCAATTTTGTTTTCTAATTTGTTACATGCTTCACTACCTCCTTCTGATGTAGGAAAGTGAAAATCTTCTCTTACAGGTGAGCAAAGCTTCAAGAATAATTCAAATAAGGATGGGACTGCTGAAAATCAGGGAAACATAAGAATTAATCTTATCATTGTAGAATTCATGCTATTCATGCTATTCATGCTGCAGCAGAATAGAGGTGACAGCTTCAATGATTCAAGATTCAGATAAGACCCACTGATAGAGAGTTATGGGAAGAAGGAAAATCACAGATGGTGAGTGACTGAGCATGACTTATGCCCTGCCGATTTTTTACCTTTATCTTCTTCAGAAGGGTCATGTTAGGCTTCAATCTTCCTTTGCTGTGTGTGTGCCTCTGGGTGTACATGTATGTGTGTGTTTCATTGTGTTGCAAAATTGTGCTATATTGGTGGGAAGTGATATGCCTAATTTTGAGGCTTTCAAACCATTCATAATGATGCAGCTGTTTATATATACTCTTATATTCTTCAGAACCTCTATAAAGGATGGCTGGGTGGCTTAGTTGGTTAAGTGTCCAACTCTTGGTTTCTGCTCAAGTCATGATCACAGGATTGTGGGATCAAGCTCCATGTCAGGCTCCACACTCAGCAGGGAGTCTGATTGAGATGCTCTCTCTCCCTCTGCCC
Source organism: Procyon lotor (assembly GCA_028646535.1). NCBI lineage: Eukaryota > Metazoa > Chordata > Mammalia > Carnivora > Procyonidae > Procyon > Procyon lotor. The sequence continues at coordinate 20,248,191 of CM053609.1, read as the reverse complement.
CTTTCCCCATTCATGTACATACTTTCTCTCTCATAGATAAATTAATAAATCTTTTTTTTTTTTTAGGAACTTCTATGAAGATCCAAGTATATATTTTTTTTTATTGCTAAGATTTTTTTTTTTTTTTGGATCAACCTATTTTTTGGGTCCATTTCAATCATATACTGAATAAAATACCAGGATATATGAGGGAGACCCACTACTGTGGTTAAGAACTGCTGTCCATGTGTGCATGTTCCCTACAAGGAGAGCACCCACAAGCTGCTGGTGCCAGGTTGTGGGGCCTAGTCTCTGTCATTATTTTCTTATCAGAACTACACAGTTCATGCTGGCTGGGTCTTCCTATTTGTAAAGACTAGGGCTAGCATGAGCATGATCCCTGACTTTTCATAGCTAAGGCAATGTAACCAATGTGTTTTGTTTCTCTCTATAAAAATAATATCTGTATACTTGTTCCTGATATTTCTTTCTCCCAAAGCACAAAGCAATATGGTGTTTTCTTCCCCTAGAAGCCTGAGCCAGCATTTGTTGTTTGTGGGTCTTTTTTTTTTTATCAGTGCAGATAAGATAACATAGAGGAGGAATTAGAAGATGGGAGATTATCCTTTTTCTAGATGAAAACCTTAAAATGTCAAATTTTCCATATAGTCAGAAAAAGTAAGTTGTAGAAATAATTGAAACTCTCAATTAGAAAGGACAATAATATATGTCAATTAGTCCCAATTACATACATGGACCCATACAAGTTGAGACACTAATAAAACTTTCCTTTTAACCAGAAACTAGCCCTCATCAAAGCCTAGTGTCACAGCAATCAGGGCTCTCAACCCCAAAGGACATCAGGGCAGAAGAAACACACAGCTAACTCTTACATTTTAGGCTTAAAAATACATTATTTGGGTGGAAGCAAAAAATAAAATTAGTAAAAAATATGTATATTTACATAAACACACATATATTTTGGGAACAGGGTCAATTCAATATAACCTGTATCCATCTCAGCTAGAAAAATAACCCATCTTCAATTAAAGGAAAATAATTTTTTTATTAACATATAATGTATTATTTGCCCCAGGGTACATGTCTGTGAATCATCAGGCTTACACATTTCACAGCACTTACCATAGCTCATACCCTCCCCAATGTCCATACCCCAGCCACCCTATCCCTACCCCCCCCCCACCTCCCAGCCACCTTTAGCTCGTTTTGTGAGTCTAGGAGTCTCTTATGGTTTGTCTCCCTCCCCATCCCTTCCTGTTTCATTTCTCTCTCCCACTCCCCCCCGCCCTGCCTCTCAAATTTTTCATATCAGAGAGATCATGTGATAATTGTCTTTCTTTGAGTGTCTTATTTCGCTTAGCATAATGCCTTCCAGTTCCATCCATGTCGTTGCAAATGGCAAGATTTCATTTCTCTTGATGGCTGCATAGTATTCCATTGTATATATATACCACCTTTTCTTTATCCATTCATCTGTTGATGGACATCTAGGTTCTTTCCATAGTTTGGCTATTGTGGACATTGCTGCTATAAACATTTGGATGCATGTGCCCCTTCGGATCATGACATTTGTATTATTAGGGTAAATACCCAGTAGTGCAATTGCTGGGTCATAGGGTAACTCTATTTTCAACTTTTTGAGGAACCTCCATACTGTTTTCCAGAGTGGCTACACCAGCACTCCTGGTGGGAAAATATATATATTTTTTAAAAAAGAATAGTCTTGGGTACCTGGGTGGCTCAGTTAAACATCTACCTTATCATCTTACTCTACCCCTCCCCCCCTCATGCTCCCTCTCTCTCACACACACACTTTCTCTCAAATAAATAAAATCTTAAAAAAAAAAAAAGTCTTGAAGGAGGAAACTTTGGGACTCAAAAGAAGATTGGATATGTGCCTTTTCCACCGTTAGTTTCAGAAATTATTAAGAGGCCCAGAGGTCCCCATTACCACATGAGTTAGAATTCATAGAGATGGCAATATGACAGGTCAGGACCACAGCTCCCCTTTGGTTTCTAGACTCCAGAAAAGCCCCATGTAAAATCTGAAATTCAGTGAGACAAAAAGCAGGTGCTCACTGGTGTTAGAAAGGCCATATCAAGGGCAATTAGTAGAAAGATGTGGGTAGATAGTCCTTCACTGGGTGGGCGAGGATGAGCTCTGTGTCCTGATCCCCATGCTGGAGATGAGTGTGGGAATCTGTGCCCTCTCCTGCTTCAATCATGGAGAGAGTTCACATCACTTAGCCTCAGTACCAGACCAGATATGTCAGCATAGCTTAAGAATCACTGTGGCCCTAAGGGAAATTTAACAGTGTGGCAACAATTGCTCTATGACTTGAAGCACAGAAACAATTGCAAGGATAACAAAGGTCAGAAAACTTTCGGATGCTAAAAAATCTCTTTGAAACTGTGCTCAAACCTGAGTGGACCAATGCATCATTGCACAGTCACTGAACTCACCTGGCAAGAGGTAGGATTATGCCCCTGCCTTCCAAACTCCAAAGGTAGTTTGGAAGATTGGAATAATGAAATCACAAATTTGAGAGAATGAATTACACTTCAGTACCTCTGGGTCTAGGACCAAGGACCAAGGAGTTTTAGCAGTTGCATGCTGTGCCTTCAACACCACTTCTAAGAATTCTTGTGCTGAATATCTCTGTGTGGTTGTCCTGTTTGGTGAGCTAAACAGTCTGTTCCTCTCCATGATGTGGTCTTAATCAAGTTATGAGATTTGGAACTGCCTTTCTCCCTAAGAATAATTGTCAGATTGGGGCAAACAGCAAAGACATCACATTCTGGGACCAAGAAAAGATTTTGAAAATAGATGAATTATGGGAAAACCAGCCCTGTCCCCACCTCAGTCTTCTACCCATTCTGTCCTCAGATTAATGAAGTTTCCCCAAGTGGGGAAGAAAAGGCAGATTTGGAGAGATGTCAGGGGTTCCTATCCCTGCAAACCATATCCCAGTTCACAGAATGGAGTGCTGGTGTGACTTAGGTAATGCTAACTGCTCTAAATTGCTAAGCTTCAGTGGCCTAATGTGATAGAGGCTTAAATGGTGCATACACTGTTTGCTTAAATGGTGCCTACATTGTGTGATAAGCCAGTGAGTAGCTTATCACAGGGGATGTTGGTGTTCAGCCTTCCTGACAGGAGGCTTTGTCTTTTCCTAGGATCCAGTGTCCTCTGTGGATCTCCTAGGATCTCAGTGTCCTCACAGGAAGGAAAGTGAAGGATGGTACATGGGAGTTTTTTATGGGCCATAGATGGGCATCATTTCTGTTCACATTTCACTGGCACAGAGTATGCAAGGTCTGTAAGCTCTGTACCCAGGAAAAGGTTTTGGGGAATGCTGGTACTGTCCCTGTTAAACCTCATTACAGGTCCAAGCGTCTGAGGGCAGAGGTGACTTTTGCTCTGAACCATAGAGTCACAGATAAAGTAAGAGTTTGAGAATAGTAGGCAGTGAGACTTTCCTATTTCTTGGGAGGAGGGCCAGTAGCTCTGTGAACCCATGGACATTAGATAACCTAGAATGTTTGCCTAGAAGGACTCACATATTAATCTTTCAATCACAGTGGTATATTTTTGTTAAGTAAAAAATATTCTCTTTACTTTTTAAAAAATGCTTAATATTGACTGATAGTATTATATTCAATATAGCTGAACTTAAGTAATTACAATGGGTGGTATCTTACACAAGAATTATGTTCAGAATGCATCCTTTAAAGTAAAAATCAAATTTAAAAACAAATTTTTCCTTTACTTTACATGACTACAAAATGACTAAAACATAAATCCTGGATGCTTAAAATCTATACAACTGAAACTCGGAACAATAATATTAAGCACAGGATAACAAAAGATGGATTCGCTTATTGGTTTTCCTTCATTTACAAGTTATATGAATATTTGCACTAAATATTAGATTAAGAATCATAGTCCAATTGCAATTAAATCCTGCAAGTTCATAATGATTGATAGGAATTATGTGATTTAGTTAGTTAAGACAGATATATGGGTATTACAAGAAAAACGTGTAATACATGCACATACACTGATAAGCACACACACAGGTATTTTTATGAGTTTATAACCCATATACTATTAATGACCAGCAAATTATTTAATTGATCATAAATATAATGGATTATTCAGTGTCTCTTATTAAGGGATCCTAAGCATGTGAAAAAGATGCTTATAATCACTGGTTTGGAGGAAGATTAGCACAGCAGTGATGTTCTATTTCATTATTTTGTCAACAGTTGTGTCAATATGTCAGTTGGCCCACCTGAGAATATTACATAAATAACATTAGTTTGAGAAGATGTGTCCTAGGAGTACATCATATCCACTTGATGAGAAATTTGGTAAGAAATTAACATTACCTTTGAAAGTCATATAGTTGGTCGTGAAATGTTGGGAAAAATAACAAGTAAATAAAACAATGAGCCTGAAGTGGCTTTGTTGGTCTTCTGACCACTTCTGAGGGTTCCCGTGGCAGGACATTGGCCTCCCTCTGCAGTTCCTCCCCATAGCTTGTCCCCTGACACGTCCTCTCCACACAGATGGTGGGATTTCAGTAACCTGAACTCCAATCAAAGTGACAGGTATTTAATGTTAGTGAATTGACACTGGAATGTGAAGTCAATCTGGAAAATAGACTGAAAAACAGTTTTATTAGGTGAATATAAGAAAGTAGGAAACTCTGATCAGGTCTGACAAATGCATAACAGATGGTCTGTGCTCAGGGCAGTGTCTCAACCACAAGCATCCTCTTCTTCACACACTCTGTACACAGCCACCTCCAAACCCTCCTTGGGGCAGCACTTAGGCAGATACTTCCAGTTGCTCATGGATGGACATAAGGATGCTCAAAACTTCCTCTCCATTTCTCTGATTGCAGGCCCACCATTCTGTTTGCTAAATTGACCTTCTAAATATAGCAGTGCAAGAGAAGGGGTTCACCTCTGGGTGAACAGAGGGATTCTAATCCCTGAGGTACAATGACCTTGGAAACAAATATATCACATCTGGTATTTGTCTTTTGAACTCTTAGGAGGTTGGTATGAGTGAAATTTATCCTTGACTCCATAAACTGGGATACAAAGGGATAGAAAAACATTTTGAGGGGCGCCTGGGTGGCTCAGTCGTTAAGCGTCTGCCTTCGGCCCAGGTCATGATCCCAGGGTCCTGGGATCGAGCCCCGCATTGGGCTCTCTGCTCTGCGGGAAGCCTGCTTCTCCCACTACCATCCCCTCTGCTTGTATTCCCTCTCTTGGTGTGTTTCTCTCTGTCAAATAAATAAAATCTTTAAAAAAAAAACATTTTGAGTGAGATCAAGTGCTCTGAACTACTTCCTTTATAATAAGATATAGGTTGTTTTATTTTTATTACCCAGACAATTCCTTCAACTCTCTTCTTTCCTTCTCTCAACAGGGACCAATTCTACAAACTACAATAGATGGGGCGTGGGGCAGTTCATGAACACAGGGTCTGTTAGCTCATTCACCTTGCTCCTAAATATGCCATTTTTTCCAGTTTCAAATGTGTTCTTATAATTTACACAAAGTGATTAATTAATATTTAAAAAACACAGTTCCTTTGATACACTCAAAAGAACTGAAAGAAGCCTTCATTTTGTTTTCAGCTGTGGGGCCAGTGGTCCTTTTCAGTGCAAAAACTTTCTTCATGCACATTCTAGATATTTGGGATATGATTTATAGCAAACAACACAATGTGTGGAATTACTGAAATAATAATCTAAGGTCTAGAAAATCATTAGGATTTGCAATCAGATAAACTGAACATACCAGGAGGAAGAGATTCATAGGTGCCAACAATAGATCCAGTTTCTGAATCCTAAATGAACTGTTCAATTTGGCATGCCTGATTCCATGACTAGGTCTTTGGGAAGAAGCTAATTATACTTTCAGCACTGTTATCCTAGGGTGAAGCTATCATATAACACATACTGACTGAGTGTCCAATCCTGGCCTGACATCCTATATGCACTGAGCACAATAATAGTGTCAAAGAGATAATAAGCAGGAAAGGGCTTAGTGTTTCCAATTTAAAATGGAATCGTTTGGGAAGACAGTAAAGACACTAAGGGTGGATGCAATGTTTAGCAGCTACCCAGGAGGCAGCAGAGAGTGAGTGATGTGGAGAGAGAAGGGAAGGTAGATCAGAGCAGTAATGTTGAAGAGCATTTTGGTTCTTTCCACAGTTTGGCGATTGTGGCCATTGCTGCTGTGAACATTGGGGTACATGTGGCCCTTCTTTGTACTGCGTCTGCTTCTTTGGGGTAAATACCCAGTAGTGCGATGGCAGGGTCATAGGGTAGCTCTA